>CM042150.1:51610806-51670806 GCA_023376005.1 Doryteuthis pealeii
TTTTTTTAAAAAGAATCCCACCATTTGTGCGATGAATGAGACAGATTTCAACAATTTTTGCTTTGTGGCTATAATCATAAAGCTACCTGAACTAATGGACAATCTGAGGAATGGTTAAAATGAAGAAGATGGGATTACTTAAATAAAGATGAACACTTTAAGAATCTCAGCAAACACTGGCGGGGGGGGGTGACGGGACAAAAATTTCAATTTGGAATTTGGCAGAGGGCTGGAGTGCTTTTTGTGTGAGGAAATACACTAAGTTTCTCTGAATTTTTGAGAATGGAGCTGATAATTAGTATTATGGATTATTTGGACTATGTCCTCATCTTTTATTGTTATCTACACATATTCTCTGAATTTTTTTATATGAGTCTTGATAATTAGTAATTATTTTGGATATATTGGACTATTGTCCTCATCTTTATTGTTATCTACACATATTTCTCTGAATTTTTGAGATAAGGCTTGATAATTAGTATTATTGGATTGTGCGGACTATTGTCCTCATCTTTATTGTTATCTTACACTTATTTCTTGAATTTTTTATATGAGGCTTGATAATTAGTATTATTTGGATTATTCGGACTATTGTCCTCATCTATATTCTTATCTGTACAAATGTTTTGGCCAATGTGTTCCATCTTCAGGTATTTCTTGTCAGACTCGGGAACCTTCTTGAACTCAGAACCTTCTTGACGTAATCAGGAACCATCACGGAACTTTGAACCCAACCCTTTATTCAATACACGGGGGTATCCTGTTCTCATTCCGTTAACCATAGCTGGGGTACCGGAGTTAAGCTGTATGTTAATTATTATTCTATGTTACTGCTACCCCTGACCAGGATTGAACCTTGCAGCCCTAGAGATAACTGTCACTTGAACTTATCTTAACCCAATGCTTTACTCACTAAGCTATGTGCCCAATTGCACTAGGTTTCTCGCGTAGATGTGGGTGCCAAGCTGTCAGATTCAGGTAGGGATTGGTAATTCTGAGAATTACAGGAAGAAAAAATGAATAATGGTGTTGATTCTTGTCAGAAAGATTTGTAAAGTCTTTTATAATTAGAATAGAGAAAGAAGAGAAAAAAAGAATTAAAAACGAAAAAATAAAGAAGGGAGAGGAAAGAGGGAAAAATTATGAGTAAAAAAAGACAGTGGTATGTTAGAGGGGGGAGGGAGTAACATATAAAAGAAAAAGGAGAGAGTATATTTGAGGAAAGGTGGGAGGAAATAAAGGAAAGTTCTAAGCTGTTGAACAGAAATTCTAACTCCATGAAAACATTACCATAAACCAATCACAAGGGATTGTCAAAAATAATCCACATTTGATTTGATAGGCAGAACCATGACTAATTTGCAGAGAACAAGCTACCTCATAGATGATAACTTGCCACTTCGCTATTACCATCTTTCGAATTTGCTGAGCCTTCTCATCAGTGGTAGAGGTTGACAGGCATCCTGCTCCTTCTTTGTATGTCACACTTGTCCAGTCACTTTTAAACTTCTCTATCCATTAATACACACTTCTAGTGCACTGTCTCCATATTACCGTAAATCCTCGAGGATAATTTGCACTTTTTTCCCTAAAATTTAAAGGTCAAAATACCTAGTGCGTACTATATATGAGGTTAAAAATGAAAAATATTTTCTAAGCAATGTCCAAGTCTCTATTTGCTGTCCAGCAATGTTTATTCAGACACATTTTGTGATGTCGGGCGCGAAAATGCCTTAAGCTAAGCCTGAAAGCAATGAAGTCATAAAAGAATCACACATAACTTGCAGTAAGCTACATTTATTAAACTAAATTATATTTACTTTTATCTAAAATCTACCGTAAATCCTCAAGTATAATGCGCACTTTTTCCCAAAATTTTAAGGTCAAAATCCCTAGTGTGTCTATATACGAGGTTTAAAAATGAAAATATTTTTCTAAGCAATATCATAGTCTCTATTTGCTGTTTAGCAATGTTTATTTAGACACATTTTTTTTTCAGAGGTACAGCCCCTTAAAAATCCCCTGAGTATTATACTCAAGGGTGGACTATACTCGAAGATTTACGGTATGCTAAAAGCCTCTGATAAATTTCAGCCCCTGACACTCCTTTCAACCAGAGAAATTGGGTCACTGCTCTTTGTTCTTTCTTGTTGTATAATGCTAGTGGAGTGGTCATGTTTACAGTGTAAAGACAGCAAGCAAAATGACGCCGATTGGGTTTCAAACTTCCATCATACAATAATGATGTTACAATTATAAAGATATATTATGGCAAAAGTCTAAGGCAGTTGAGCTCAGTTGTTAGAGCGTCTGCCTCAGAACCATAAGATTCTGTGTCCATACACGCCTTCGTCAACTTTGAACATGAGTAGCACAGATTCTTATGCTGTAAAGTGGGGAGCTGATGGTAGGTGTGGCACTCGACTTCAGACACAAAAATAATCTCCCTGTCTAGTGCTAGCATGAAGAGGATAGACTTCTTCGCCTGTCCAGCTGATACCAATTATAAGCCACTGCTTACTTATTTAACTTTATGGTAAAAAGTGCGGGTAATTTTTGACTCTCGTTCGTAGATTAATTATTTAAATGGCAGAAGCTAATTTTTATCATAACAGTTAATGAGAAAAGTTTCAGAAATCTTCTTTTAAACAACTTATCTGCGATTATAATTATAAGATCAAATGGCTTGGTTCTTATATATACGTTAGAAAGCCAGAGTAACCCTTCAAGTGTATGTACATATATGTACAATAAAATAATCTGAACAAAGAGATACATATAATAGAAATACAGACTTTATTGTCTGAGAACATCAACAAATGACATACATTACAATACAACATAGATACAAAACAGATATGACTAAAGTCCTAAAGTAGTAAGAAAGAGTTCATGAGGAAATAAGTGAGTCACTTATTGATAGTTGGGGGTAATGTCCCCCCCCCACAACACACACACTTAATGGACAGAGACACAACACGTCTAGCCCATGTATAGTGTTGCTAACTGAGGGAAAAAGAGAGAGAATTTTCTGGGCTGCCGAGTTGCAAAAAAAGTCTATTTTGTTGCAAGTTAAATCCATCTTTTCTGCCCCAGCAGACCGGGGTTTTTTTAGCCTTTATACAGAACAAAGACTCTGAATTTAAATCAGTTTTAAAAATTGACCTTGTTTCACATTACCCAGACTTAATTCACTGTTAGTTAGGGTAGGTTGATTTTCACTTTTAAAAAATATAAAATGTCCATCTATGCAAAAGTTGTCCGTTAGTATACTGAAACTGATACCAAAAAATGAGATCTTTTACTTGCACCATTGTGAGGAAATAGCATCAAATATCTTCTACTAAAATATATTAAAAATCCTTGTTTTTACAAACATTTAGCCTAAAACTGGTGTCGGTGGTGGTGGGTTGGGGACACATTTTTAATTTGAATTCTATTTATATTTAATTCATTTCATTTTAATAAAATAAAAATAATATTTTCTGATTTAAATATTGAAAATGATAAATTTTTTAACCAATTTCTTGGCCAAATGTTGTAAAAACAAGGATTTTTTGTGAATATTAGCAAACAAACTTTGGATGCTATTCCTCAAACAATGGTACAAGTAAAGATCTAGGTTTCAGTATTCAGTATACTAACAGACAACATTCACATAGATGGACAATTTGATATTTAAAAAATAAAATGGATCATTAAAATGAAAAAAAGCAAGATATAAAAATAATTATAAAAAAGAATAACTCTAGCTCAAAATTATAGAACTACTAAAATTAAAGAATGTTCATCCAGTTTTTTTTCTTCAAATGCAAAAATCGTAAATGTACAAGATGTAATCATAGGAAACCTGAAAGATGTCCATTAGAGGGTAACTGCCTAGAAAAAAATGTAATTAGTTGTCTACCTATATTGTGACTCATACATTCAATATGTAAGTAAGTAAATAAAGTCAATGGGGGCCCTAATGTCGTATTAGCAAGACACTAGCGCTAGACCAAGGATATTGCTTTTTGGGTCAGAGGTGGAGCAGCACCACACCTATCATCACCTCCTCACTTTACTGCACAGATCCCTGTGCAACTCATATGCTGAGTTGGCGAGGGCTGGTATCGAACCAGGAACCTTGCAAATAATAGGCATGTGCTCTACCAACTGAGGTAGAAAATCATTTATAAACTTAATGCAAAATCGTAAATGAATAAGCCGATGAGGTGGAGCGCCACACCTACCATCAGCACCTCACTTTACTGCACAAATTCCTGTGCTACTCATACGCTGAGTTGGCAAGGGCTGGTATTGAACCAGGAATCTGCGAATCAAGGCAAGTGCTCTACTGACTCAGGTAGAGAATCATTTATAAACTTAATGCAAAAATCCTAAATGAAGAAGCCGACAATCTGAGTACAAGATGTAATTATAGGAACCCTGAAAGATGTCCATTAGTGGGTAACTGCCCAACAAAAAATATAATTGCTGGTCTACCTGTATATTTGTGACTCATATTCAATATGTAAGTAAGTAAATAAAGTCGATGGGCTGGCCTTATGTCGGTATCAGCAAGACAGCATGGGAATCTATCCCCTTTTCACTAGTGCTAGACCAAGGATATTGTTTTTGCATCTGAGGTAGAATGCCACACCTATCATTAGCTTCCTACTCATATGGTCACAAAAAGACTTATGTCAGTGTCTGCTGAGATTTTCATTAAAAAAAAAAAATGCATAGACTATGGATGGCAAATGACAGGTTCTTTTATCGAGGCGGCTAACCTGAAGACATAGCCAAACAAAGATAGCTAAAGAAATATTTTGAAAGAAAAAAAAAACAAGAAAAAAGCAAAAAACAAAAACAAATTGAAAAAAAAAAAACAAAAAAAAAAAACAAATATTAAGAACTTGTTGGGCTTCGACAAGGAATTTTATTATGCATGTTGCAAAATGAAAGTGAGAAATATTAATCTTCTGCTTGCCTGTGTTATGAATACAAGGAACATCTCATAAGGTGTCTGCACCGCGCACAGCTGGACATTTATAAGAAATAATTATCTATTCTGGATCGTGGCCGCTTCTGTCAGAATACAAATAAGATTAAAATTAATCTATTCCAAACAAAGACATGTATTAATGCAAAAAACCTTTTCATGAGTGAATGTGTCATAATAAGCTTTACAGTAACGGTTGGTTGGGTTTTATGGCATGTCAACCCTTGTTGTTGAAGGTCTTAGTGTTCTGGATATGATGTTAAACTGCAATTAATGGTGTAGTACCAATTCTGGAGCTGCAGGACGTGTGGAATACCCCTTTATACCGAAAATGTTTTGTTTTATTAATTCTTGTTAACTATTCAATTTTTTGTTTAAAATCAATTTCTTTTTAATCACATTTTTTTTTTCAAACTTATTTTTTTATCTATTTAACCCATAGATGGGACCCTAACAGGTACTACCACTCTGTGTAGACCTGTTAGTAATTATAATAAAGGCGTACTCCACACTCTCCAGAGCTCCCGAATTGAAACTTCACCCCTAGATGTCCACCCTATCAGCTGGGGCAGAAGAATACATAGACTGCACCTCTGCAAAGGGGTAAAATACCCCAAATGGGGCCACCCATTAGTCATGAGTGGCAACCTGTGATGCTTAAGGATGGAACCCGGGTGGCTGAGCGGTCCATGACATGCATGCTGGACGGGCTGTCAGAGAGGCCCCTTCTGATCAATCAGCTGGTTACGTCAAGCCCTAGCACCTATATGATTGTCCTAACCCTATTGCCCTTATGGCAAACCCCCACCCCGTTTTATCATGTATGTGCTAGAAGGCAGTGGCTGAGGGTGAAGGTCTTAGTGTCCTGGATATGACGTTAAACTGCATCTAATAGTGAAGTACCAATTCTGGAGCTCGGGGAAGTGTGGAATACCCATTCATTGCCATTACTCCTAGTTCCACTCAGACCAGGAGTGATAGTACCATTTAGGGTCCCATATATGGGTTAAATAGGAAAAATTGAGTTTTAAAAATACTGAATACCCATCAAGCATGAATAGAACAAAAAGTCTTCAGCATAAAATAACCCAACAAGGGTTGATATGCCATAAAATTAAAAAAAGAAAAGGGGTTGCATTCATTGTACACGGTGATCCAAAGGTCTTGTCACTTTATACATGTTGTTTTAACTTTCACTATTTATTTGTTTCAATAATATAATATATAAGTGTATGTGTATATATATATATATATATATATATATATATATATATATAGTGTGTATGTGAGTGTGTAATATGAATAAACAAGGTATCCAGAGGATGATTTTCTCATAATTTGGAGTATTTGCTAAATATTGAATGTTTTGGTTTTTATTATATTAAACCCTTATAAGGGCATTATCAATGTATGGTGTATCTTCTGAATTATTTGAATTTTATATATTGAAATAAAAATGAGAAAAATCTTAGCATTCAATTGCTGTTAGTAGTGTTCTGTATGTGACATAATTTATATTCAAAATTATTTTTAAAAAATAAATAATGTTTAATGTTGGTAAATATTCCAATTATGATAAAATCATCCTCTGAATACTTTGTTTTTTCATATTTTATATATTTACATACTGTCGGATTTATCTCCATTTTCCCTTTATATAATATATATATATATATATATATATATATTATATATATATATATATGAGGAGTGAAGGATTTGAATAAATCCAACAAAATGAGGTTGAGAATAGAGGAAAGTGTGGATATAACAACACAGTTAAATTCAATTGATATTTCACCTCATTATTGGATGAAGCTTTTTCGGAACTTTATTCAATAAAGTTTCGAAAAGCTTCAAGTTATCTCTTTTTTTCATATTTGAGGAACAAACAGAAGCTGTGGCACACTGAAAAAAAAACAAAGGCTTACAAACATCTGTTGGTCAAAGTTCCTTTCCATGTGGATGATGGCCCCAATGATGGTTTGCTGAACAAACCAAAACATTATAGCATCGGTTAATTAAAAATATAATCCTTCTGAACACCTTATTGTTTTTTCATTTTTATATACTTACATACCGTCAGATTAATTTCCATTTTTCCTGATATATAAAGTGAGAGAGAGAGAGAGAGAGAGAGAGAGAGAGAGAGAGAGAGAGAGAGAGAGAGAGAGAGAGATTGTATTTAATGTATATACTAGAATTGGCTACCCAGCGTTGCTTGGGTATAATAAAAAAGTTAGTCTCACAGATCCATTAATTGTTTTGGTCTTACACAATTGATTTATGTTTTAATCACGAACACAACCAATGACTTTCCCTTTTCTTACTATTCAAATCCTAATTTTTAAATATCTTTCCAGATATAAATAAAATCTTCATTGTTTTGCACAAAGCTCTGGTGTTAGTGAATGTGTATATATATTTACTTTATTATTAATTGTTTTATTTTCATAGTTTCCTCCGAACATACATACATACACACAACCACCCTTTATATATGTATAGATATGTGTATTTACACATATGTTGATTATGAAGATATAACACTTTCAAATGTGCATTGATGCATAAATGCATATAATGCATGGTTGGATACATATTGCAACTTATGTAATGAATGCCTGTATGTACATGTGGTTTATCTGTCACAAGCAAACAGTTTATACAAGATGAATGAGGGTCACAGAAGGTGTGCCATTTTCTATGCAAGGAGTAACATAAATAATGCTGGATAAATAAATACAATCCACTGTGACTGATACCTCCGAACCCCCACATGACCACCAACCGCCACCACCATTACCACTGAATGCTTTGTTGCTCTTTTTTCTTGATCATTCAGATTTTCATGTGTGACTCAGTGGTGAGGAAATTGGGTAAATGGTCGGGATGTCGTTTTTCTCTTCAGAATTTTAGAATTCTTAATGAGTTTTGTTTTAATGTCGTTGTTGGCATCCTTTTGTCTTTGAGAGACGATGGAGTAGTGTCCAATTTTTTTTTTTTTTTTTTTTTAATTACCTAGCCTGGGCGGGTTCATATAGAGGATGAGAATCAAATGAAACAAAAACTATGGAAGGATAGTGGCATCAAAAAAAGAAGAAGAATTTATTAACAAAATGGTTCTAATGTTTCTTTATTTCTATATTATTTTTTAAAACTTTTTCTGTTTCCTTGATATTTAAATTAAAAAAAAATTTTTTTTTTCACTCCCGGGTGGTGAAAAAAATTGTGTTGTATTTCCTCATAGTTTTTTTGTTTTTTTAAAAAACTTTCCATAAATTACCCTTTGTTCTTTACTTTCTTTCTCTTTCCTTTCTTTGTTTCTATTTTCTCATAATTCCATTTTTTTTATTTCTTCTCTAATTCCTTCCTTTAAATCTGTTTTTTTTTTAAATTTTATTTTGTGTCTTGTTAATTCTTTTATTTCCTCTCAGTTCATTCCTTTTTTTTTTATTTTCTCATAGTTCATTCCATTTCCTTTCAGTTCATTCCTTTCTTTTTATTTCCTCTCAGTTCATTCCTTTTTTATTTCCTTTCAGTTCATTCCTTTCTTTCTATTTCCTTATAGTTTAATCAATTTCTTCTCAGTTCTTCCTTCTATTTCATCTTCCTTATTTTTCTTTCACACTCTATTTCTTCTCATTTTCCTTTTCTTCAATTTTATCTTCACTTCTTTTCCCTTAAATTTCTTCTTAATTCATTCATTTCCTTCTATTTCATAATTGTTCTTTTTCTTCTTTGTGTTCCTCTACATTCCTTACTTCTACATTTTCTTTTACTTTCACATCTGTCTAGAACAGGATTTACCAAACTGTGGACTGGATCTGGCCCGTAAAGGCATTTTTTCAGGCCTGCCGACAGTACTTGAATTCAGTTTCACAAATCTCATTAAACCTTTCTGCTAATGTTACATTCTTTGATAATGTTTTGAAAATAAATATGCTGGTTAAATTTGTTTTTGTGAATCTTACGCCACTCATCCATGAATATAACAAGGAAAGATAAATTTTGTTTTACATCTTTTTCTCAGGCTAGCAAGTATTAAACACACTAATAATGTGGCCCATGTTCGTTATTTTTTCAATTATCCAGCCCACTGGGAAAAAAGTTTGGTGATCCCTGGTCTAGAAAATAATGAAACTGATTATGGTGAAAAATTTTATTACAACTTTATTACAACTTAACTTTATCTCCTTCAAAACATTTCCCTTGTGAAAGAAGTACATTGACAAAGATATTCCCACTTCTAAAAGTGTTGGAAGACTTCATGTGACATGTCCTTCAGTCAGTTCATCTTGTAAGATTCAAAGGTTATGACAAAGTCATAACTCGTTGGAACACAAACAAACTCCGACAAAGGTTGAGGAACATAACATTTAATGGGTATACAGCACATGGATATGACAAGATACATAAAGTACATAGATACATATACAAGAGTAGAGATAATGACACCTTCATGAATTGTAAAATACAAAATATTTAGGTATCAAAGAGATACCTAAATGTACATAAAAACGTAGTTACGGATACATGACTAAAGGATAGTCATATATCGTATAAGAGACTTACTAGCAGTGAGTGGCCAGTGTTAAGGGCTGAAGCCCCAACAAGAAAGGGGTAGTCATAAGACTACCTCATTGTGTCTCGTAGGTCGAGCAGCAAGCAAAGAGCTAGAGAAGTTCAAATCAACCGCTTAAATACACGAGGCCCCTAGCGGGAACCAGCGACACTAAACGGACACACAACTCCCCAGGCAAATACGAAAATAACTCCTACAATCTCAACAGTTCCAAAAAAACTGGGGTTTGATTTCTCTCTCTCCTTTTTCACACACACACACACATTTCTCTCTCTCTTTCTCACACACATTTTTAAGAATAGGAAATAAATATTCTTTTTAGCCAAAAACTCATTCACAGAATTTGATTGAATGATGCTGTTCAGTATTCTATTGTACCATTTTCATGATCATCATTGTGGCTTGCCTTTTTGTGAATGAAGATTAAGGGGGTGGTTCATGTTGACTGCAGACATGTTCATGGCTGATAAGGTCAATTTGCCAACACTAAAACCTATGGCCTTAAATCTATCATAGGATCCTGCATCAATGATTGGAATATACTAACAAAAAAAGTTCCAAACATTGATTTCACCAAAATGTCTGCTCACCAACTCGAATTATTTATCAAAATAGAAATTCTTAATATGTATAAGTAAACTTTTAACATGCTATCACTATAAACAACTTTCAAACTACAATGAAAAAAAAAATCAACTGAGGTGGTCATTACTAGAATAGGCTCAGTCCTAATTAGTGATCATCCTCCACACATTCATACAATAACCAACATTGTTTTTGTTTTGTGTGTCATTGTTTATATTGTGTAATGTGTGAAAATAAACCATTGTCTTCTTGTCTTCAGGCACGGTCAGGGTTTGATGGCATTATGTTGTGATTCTTCCTCCTGTGCCTTTCCTCTTTGAGGGCGGACTCAAAGTATTTTTCAAGAGGAGACAACACGGTTAGTAGTAAGACACAAGGGGTCATAGTTTTCAGTTAGAGCGAACCATCGACAATGGTTGATGTGACAAACCCTAAGGGATTTTTTCAAGCAGTTCTTAACCATGCACACTTGTAATAAGCCAAGAGTACTCAGGTGGATGTTAATTCTGAGAGGCAAATATGAATTGAATGTTTTCATTGGTGATCAAGGTCAACACTGATCAGCTGGTTTTTAATCAGGGTTGCTGACCTGAAAAATAAAATAAAAATTCAGTCGTTACTTTTTAGACTGACTTTTTATTTAATTTTAGTCTTTCCCCTTTGCATACTTATTTTTGTTTCCACCATCAGCAGGGGTTAGAATACACTGGCCATATTCCCTCCCTCGAATGGGGTGTCCTGCATATGACATGTATCTGCATCTGGTGGTGAGGCTTCAGTTCTGGAATTCCAAGATATTTTAGAGTGTTTGGCCACTACTTCCAGGTCCACTCTAATCTAGATTGGTAGTATCTGTTAGGGCACCATCTAATAGTTAAATAAAATTGTTTGCATATTATTTGCATTAGATAGGAATACATTATATCATATAATTTTGTGTAAAAAAGCCATTAAGAAAATACATTAAAAAAAATGTATATATGAACATACCATTTATGCTATTCCCTCTAGGTATAAAATAACTCAAGATGGGTTGACATGCTATTAAAATCAGTCAATCATTATTTTTATTTTTTCATTTTTCAATCTACAAGGTGTGTCAAAAAAGTATCAAGATTTTTTGTACTTTTTGACACACCTAGTATTCTAAAAAAAATAACGTTACATTCATTCTTCATTTCTATCTTGGTAAATACAGCTTTAAACTTGGTATTTTTTTTAAACACTTTGTATTCTGAAAAAAATTAATGAATGGAACGTTATTGTCAAAAAGTACAAAAAATCTCTACTTTTTTGACACACCTTGTATTCTGGAAAAAATGGAACGTTATTTTTTTCAGAATACAAGGTGTCTAAAAGTACAAAAAATCTTGATACTTTTTTGACACACCTTGTATTTTACTTTCTACCATTTCTTTCTTGCTATGGATTTTTCTTTTCTTTTTTACATTCTCTTTGTTTCTTTATTCTTTTCCTTTATTTCATTAATTTTTGTCTTTCCTTTTGTCTCTCTATCAATCTTTTGTCATTCATAAACTTTCAGCTATTTTCCCTTTTTGTTTCTCTTTCCTTTCTTATATAATTTAACCCTCTGTGTCATATATGGGGATTTGAGGAATGAGAGGTCATGAATTGTGAACAGACCTGTAACTAAGAATTTAAATTGAGGTCTGTCAATTTAAAATCAGGGAGTCTGTGGAAAATTACCAGTGACAGTTATGACCTTTTGATCCCTTGAAAGTGTGCCATGACAGACAAGTGATAGTTAGAGTTGGATGTGACCTAGCTTTGGAGGGAGAAAGACGTGATTGTCTTCTCTTCAGGGTCCAATCTCAATCCCCACAGTGGAACCAATAAATATGGGCTAATAAAAACTTGATCAAGAAAAACAGTCTTGTTAAATAATTATTAAAAACAAGCAATGCCCAGCTCATCCCAAAGAAAATTGAAGAAACAAAAAGGAAATCAACCCCTAGATAGAAGTCAACCAAAGATAAGATGGCAGTCGAAGCAGTAACCAGCAGAGCAACAAGTAGAGTATGAAGTAAGACCATCCCTATCCTCTAAAATATCTCTGTCTCTATTATATACCCAATGTTTATAAGGCATTTATACGGTATATAACAATATGGCAGATGAGTGAAAACTTTCCAATCAAGCAATAATCATTTTTGCCTACTTACCAAATAGACATGTAATTGAGCATTATCTTGATGTAAAAGTAAGTAGTAAAGTTGTTGGGTGGCCTAAAGTCGGTATCAGCCAATCAGTGAGGGGGCTATCCCCTTTTCACTAGCGCTAGACCAAGGAGATTGTTTTTGCATCTGAGTTGGAGCACCACACCTACCATCAGCTCCTTACTTTACCGCACAGATGTAATATTATGCTATTAACTAATTCCACATATTTTTCAATGATTGCAGACTTCTAACTGTATGGCTATACTTGTTTTAATCAATTATAGAATTATGTTCAGTCAATGATTTCAAAAATGATGGTAAGACAAACAAATTACGAAGGCACTTTTTTTTGGGGGGGAACTATTGGAAGAATTACTAAATTAGATATTGTAGTTTATTGGTGTTGGTGTTGAGTCCACCGGGGGCAAAACAGAATATTGTTAACTAAACCAGTGAAAACATCCCTTCTTTCTTTGTGTAGTAACGAGTCGAACTTGACCTGAACCTTCTGTGCCTTTTTCGGGGACAGGAAGGAGAAAGAGTGAACGCCCTTTGGTGGACAATTTTCAGTTGTATTTAAAATTAATTATTTAATTATTAAAAACAATTTTCACTTTGATTCTTTGCTTTCTCTTTCAAAATATATAACCTACTCAATCTGTAACACTGGTGCCTTCTGAAGCCTATATCAACATGCTTAGGGGCCGGGTTAGCTCATTCAGTAGAGCGCTCGGCTAGAAACCACAAGGTTCCTAGTTCGATACCAGCCAACTCAGCGTATGAGTAGCACAGGGATCTGTGTGCGGTAAAGTAAGGAGCTGACGGTAGGTGTGGTGCTCCACCTCAGATGCCAAAACAGTCTCCTTGGTCTAGCGCTAGTGAAAAGGGGATAGACTCCTTCACTGATTGGCTGATACCAAATTTAGGCCACCCTGATGACTGTCAGCTGGGGCATTAGAATACACTGACTGCACCTTTGCAGAGGGGTAAGACCCCCGCCCCTCCAATGGGGCCACGACCCATGATGCTTAAGGATGGAATACTGTTGGCTGAGCAGTCCATGACATGGAACAGTCCACTTTGGCCCTTACTTGGACTAGACTGGCAGTTGGAGGGGGCCCCTGTGATCAATTGGCTATTCACGTTGAGCCCTAGCACCTATGTGATTGCTCCAACCCTATTGCCCTTATGGCCAGCCCCAACCCTTTTTATCATATATGCACTAGGTGATGGCTGAGGGTCTTCATGTCCTGGGAATGATGTTAAACTATCTGATGGTGAGGTTCCAGTTCTGGAGGTTTGGGGAATGTGGAGCACCCCTTTATCACCATTGCTCCTTGGTCCACTCTGACCCAGAGTGGTAGTACCTGTTAGGGTTGAATAGGAAAATGTGTTTATAAAAAACATTGAGTATCCATTAAGAAGGAATTTTTTTTCAAAACTTTGTCGGCATTAAATAACCTACTGAAGTTGTTTCTCTGAATTTTTGAGATGAGGCTTGTTAATTAGTATTATTTGGATTATTAGGACTATTGTCCTCATCTTCATTGTTATCTGTACATTTCGGACGATGTGCCCTTCGGCCTTCTTCAGGTATTTCTTGTTGGATTTGGCAACTTTCTTGGACTTGGGAACATTTTGTTTTGCCTAGAATATCTACCTATTCACTAATGTATGTTTAAAAAAAAAATCTAATCTAGCCTTTTTAATTATAGGTTCCCATATTATGTTCATCTCTATACTTGGTCTACTTAAGAGATTACTTAGCCTATCTGTCAGAAATTCCATGAGAATTATCTTCCCCTGCCACTAGGGGGACGAATCGCCAATGGGATATTGGCGCCAAAATCAAAACCCAGGACTTGTCTGGGGGCCCTCATACTGGACGGACGTATTTTTTGAGTCAAACCCTTTCTAGGCATAGTATCAGGCATACTCGTTGGCCATTACTATTTAGCATACTGAGAACCTAATAATCTACCTGGATAGGGCCCCATCCACTGTTACTTATCACAGACCACGCACTAAGGGTAGTCATGGTATTACCGTTCCCTAAACCTTCAACGGCATTAATTTCAGCATACTGTAACGGGCTGTTTTAATAGCAAACTGAGAACAGACCTTCAACAAACTTTCCAGGCATTAATCCAGCAAACTGTAACGGGCTGTTTTAATAGCAAACTAACCCAAGAACAAGAAACGACCGAGAAGCTTCATAGAGCCATTTTCCTAGCAACGAAAGAACACCTATCACCACGACACCAAGAACTCTTAGAACAGATAAGTCTTGTCGCGAATTCCAACTAATTTGCAAAACCCTTTTTGTTGTTAAACCCTTTTGTAAATCCTTGTACTTTTGTAAACCTTGTAAATTTTGTAATACAAGTGTCTGCATTCTACTTTTGTGTTTGTTCTTCTTTGTCCGACAATTTGCCAACGACTACGGGGAAATAAAAGCCCCTTCGAATCCGTAAATACTTTTATATCATATGAGCTGATTCTTTGAGGCATCATCTTTTCCAATGTTCTTCCCTATCTATTATCTTAATTTCATCCCATAAAGGCAGATGGTTTCCCTTTTCATTCCATATATAATCAGCCATACCCAACTTTTCTATTTCACCTTTAACCACTGCTTTATGGTGCTCTTCTAGTCTTACTTTTAGTGGATGGCATGTTTCTGACAAGAAATACCTGAAGAAGGCTGGAGAGCACATCAGCTAAAACATTGTACAGATAACAATAAAGATGAGGACAATAGTCTGAATAATCCAAATAATACTAATTATCAAGCTTCATCTAAAAAATTCCAAGAAATTGATATAGATTATTTTCAATTTTGCGAATTGCCAAGTAATTTTGGTTAATTATTTATTTATCTTATTTTTATTTATTTTTTTTTTTTAGAAAAACACATATCAACACAGAGAAGGGAGAAACTTAAGTCTGAAAGATATGCGGCAATAGATATTTATCCAGTATCTAATGCACCTTTTTGGTTTCAGATTTGATAAAAAGTTTAAAATTATTCAGCAATTAAATATTTTGACATTTTTTGTATTTTTTTGTATTTTTACAATTAATTTAAAAAGCATAAATATTTTCCTATATGTTTAGAATACACTCGAAAATTAAATCATTTTCTTTTTATTAAATTAATCATTTGGCAATTTTGTATAATTAAAAACAAAACATTTAAACAAATGGTTACAAAAAGAATGACAATTTGATTTGAAATTTTCATGGATTCAAGTAGTTGAGGTAAATCCAAGGGAGATAATTGTGTTTGCCTCTAAATTTCTAACGTGTTGCAGTTAATGTATGAATGAATGAATGAATGATTGATTCAGTTTTGTTCTGAGAATTTTGGTACGTAAGTTCTTGTTTCATTTATTTTTGTTTCTTTAAAAAAATGTGTAAATAGCGTACCGAAAGTAGCTCTAAGAATATTCTGAAACTATTACGAATGCTTATTTTGTTGTTTAATTTTTTATACTTCAAATGATTCTTGTAAGATAACAGTAACAACACAGATGTTTACTTTTGTTTTCATTCGGTTCAGTAGTAGTAAAAGTAGTAGTCGTAGAGTAGTTTCGTTAATTGGCCAAATTATTGTCGATTATTATTTGTTTTAAAAGATGACATTCCTCAGAAACCTTTTAAATGTCGATAATCTGCAAGTAATCGTTGAAGCTGTCATTAATGTTCATTGTTAAAACTGGCTCGCACGAGTAATTCAGTTTTCCCCCTTTTCTGTGTTGATGTGTGTTTTTCTAAAATAAATAAATAAATAAATAAAAATAAGATAAATAAATAATTAACCAAAATTATTTGGCAATTCGTAAAATTGAAAATAATCCATATCAATTAATTTAATGATATCAAATTTGTATCAATATGGTTTGAATCTTTAAAAAATAAAATAAAATAAACGTTTATTTATTTTTTTGTTATTTTTAATAGTAAAATTAAAACTAACTTCAGTAATTAGAAAAAAATAAAAATAGAATAAAATTAATTTTGATATCTCAAATATTTTTCTTGATGGAAAACGAGATCAACACATTGATATTATTGACAATAACATGAATTTAAAAAAGTATAAATATTAGTACCTAAAATATTATTTTCGTATGTGTTTGTTACTGCTTTAAGATGCACTTGAAGTTACCGTAAAAATTACTATTACAAACAATATTGAAGATGGGGTGGGAACGAATTGTAGTCATTTATTAGCTCAATTTGAATTTAATGTTGAACGTAAAGCTTATTATAAGGCAGACACGTCCATCTTTTCTTCTGTCAGACACCGGTAAATAGTAGGGCAGAATGGGCTCTTTAGCCTTGGTACGACAACGCGAGAAGGAAAACTCTGAATTCAAACCAGTTGTATGAATTTCCCAGTCACTCTGTCACGGACAAGATACGACACAGGGTCAATTTTTCAGCGAATATTTTGAATTCGGAGTTTTCTATCTTTTAGACCAGTTGCCTTATTGATGAGGCTTAAGAAGCCGGTATTTTCTACTATTTACTCATAGCTGGGGGAGGGGTGGCTAGATAAGAAGGATTCGTGCTTTTATCAAAGGTATTAACATGAAATGAAACGTAAACATCATTGGCCAGGATTTGGAATGAGGTCGTCGATTCCATTTCCTCCAACGATAACTGTTATGTTGTACAGGGTGGTCCGAAAGTCTTGTCACCCCTACATATTTTTAAAAAATTACATATATGATATTATTAAAACAAACAAAAAAATAATGAAAGTTAAAACAATATGTAGCAGTGACAAGACTTTCGGGCCACCCTAGAGAAAATTGACCTTGTGTCACATCTTGTCCGTTGGGGGATGGTTGGGTAAATATAAATATAGAACAGAACAGACAACATTCATTACGTAATATTTTTCTTTCTCTTAAACGATTCTTTTTAAACGTCTAGAGTGTTTGATTGTCACATGACTGTTAATTTTTCTTGGAAATATATTGTCGTTGTGGCTAATAGCAGGTTTTTGCCAATTATGGTTATCCATACTTCATACCAACTTAACTTTTGAATCAAGTAGACAGACAACAGACACCTGTCGTAAACAAGTGTATTTTTTTTGTTTACTATTTCACTCTATCTTAAGTCAGGTAAAATCAGCAGAGTGGCCTATTGTCAATATCAGTCAGACAATGAGGGAGTCTATCCCCTTTTCACTAGTGCTAGACCAGAGAAATTGTTTTGTGTCTGTTATAATTCTTGTAGTAAAGTTTATGCAAAACAATAGGCCACTCCACTGACTTGCTATCAACTCGTGACAGCCAACAGTAAAGTCAGTGGAGTGATCTATTGTTGGTATCAGCTGGACGGAGTCTATCTCCTTTTCACTAGCACTAGACTAGGGAGATTTTTTTGCATTCGAGGTGGAGGGCCACACCTACCATCAGCTCCCCACTTTACAAGCTGTGTTACTCATGCACTGAGTTGGTGAGGACCAGTATCAAACCCAGAACCTTGTGGTTTCTAGATAGATGCTCTACCGACTGAGCTCAACCAAAAAGACTAGATGATATTTTTTCAAATCATTTAGACTTTTTGAAAAACGAAAAGATGGTATGAAGCTGTGATAATTCTCTGTGAGTGTAAGGGTTAACTTAGCCTAGTCTGGCACAAGGCCAGAAGAATAAACCTCACTATGGTCTGCTCATCTCGCTTGCTATGCATTACATATGCAATATTATCATCATCAGGTTGCGCTGCTAGCATGGATACCCTCGACTCTCACTAACTGCCCTTATCGGTCATCGACCCTGGCAGGTCTACCGCACAGAGTTGATTGATGTAGGTTTTGCTGGTTGGCCTACACTGGTGTGTCCATGTGTAGGTCTCCACAGAAGAATGTCACTTATGAGTTCGTCCTTGCTTCCTGAGTTGTGTCCAGCATGTCTTCATCTTACTTGGATGATTTGTGTGAGAGGGAAAGTGGCTTTCTTGTAGAGTGCTGCTTCCAGGTTGTATTACTTTGGCCCTATCTTGGGCTAGACGAGCAGTCGGAGAGGCCCCCTCCGATCAATCAGCTGGTAACGTCAAGCCCTAGCACCTATATGATTTTCCCAACCCTATTGCCCTTATGGCAAGCCCCAACCCATTTTATCATATGGGTGCTAGAAGGTGGTGGCTGCGGGTCTACATGTCCTGGGAATGACATTAAACTCTATCTGATGGTGAGGTTCCAGTTTTGAAGGTTTGGGGAATGTGGAGCACCCTTTCATCATCACCATTGCTCCCTGGTCCACTCTGACCTAGAGTGGTAGTGCCTGTTAGGGTCCCATCTATGGGTTAAATAGAAAAACATGAGTTTATAAACAAAATTATATTATCCATTAAGAATTGATTTATTTCAAAACTTTATCGGCATTAAATGACCCACTGAGGGTTGATATGCCATAAAACCAAACCAAACCAAACCAGGTTATATTCAAGACAGCATGCAGCATCCTTGTGTAGTTTCCATCTAGCTTTTTCTCTAAGCGAGTCCAAATGATGCAGCCATACTGTAGCAGTGACACAGCAACAGCTTGGAAGAATTCACACTTCATCTTATTAGAGAGATCAGATTTCCATATGATCGATAATCTATCTGTTGCAGGCCTATGCAATATAGGGTGGAAGAAATTACTAAATTTCACCCCTTTTGTCGATTCTATCATTGTTTCTTACCATTTCTTCCACCCCTGCTATTCAGCAGGCTGTACAGTAGGGTGGGTCGATTTTTCACTTTTTAAAAATATCAAATTGTCCATCTATGTTGTCCGTTAGTATACTGAATACTGATACCAAAAATTAGATATTTTACTTGCACCATTGTTTGAAGAAAATAGCATCAAAGATTGTCTACTAAAATGCACTCAAAATCCTTGTTTTCTAAAGGCTAAATTTTGTGAAAATTAGGATTTTTAGTGCATTTTAGTAGATGATCTTTAATGCTATTTTCTTAGACAATGGTGCAAGTATAAGATCTAATTTTTGGTATCACTATTTATTGTACCAACACACAACTTTCGCTGTTTGAGAGAATTTAATATTTTTTGAAAAGTGAAAAATCGGCCTACCCTAGTGTACAGTGATGCTGTTAGCTTTTTAATTTAGTTCATCTGGGACACACGGATTTATTTTGAATGAGTCCCCGGGAAATTTATAGGATTTCTATTTATGAACTGGTGAAAGGCGATAAGAAAATTTTCTTTGATGAAACAATTAAAGCCGTCAAACCCCTACCTCCCCCATGCTGTGTAATTCGTTTCTAAGAAAATATTGAAATATATTTAAAGTTAGCTGGAAATGGGGGGGGGGGGGTTTAGAAAAAATAAAACACCCCAAAAAAAGAAAAAAAAATTTTTTGAACGTTTAGTTTAGCAGTTCGTTGTGTGCAATAAATCATTTTTTTTAATGGAAAAATTGCATCCCTTGGACAAATGGATACAATATTACTGTGTCCTTTTAGATTTTTATGCATACCTATCAGCATCTATCTATCAATCCTAATGAATCAGGTCTACCAAATAATAGCTTCACATCAGGGCAAGAAGAATCAGATTCTTGCCCTGATGAGCTAGTAAGTGAAACTGTTTGTTGGTAGACCTGACTCATTAGGATTAATATTACTATTTGCTCTACTTACATATCGAGCACTCTTTACATTTTAGCTTTAGACAAACCTAGTGGCATATATATATATTTTTTCTTTTGGCTAAGTGATATAGTGTTAATTGATTATTTTTGGTTGGTGTGACTCTCTTGATCTTTTCTTTTTTTTTTCATTTTTTCCCAGGCAATTTTTTGTAGCATATTTTTACTAACAAATTATTTGCCAGGCTTTTTCATTACCGCAAATGGATTAGTATAGTAAATATATATATATATATATTCATTCACCAACACAGTGTTTTGACGTTTACATCTCATCAGTGTGGCTAGACTTAACAACTACTTCTAGTCGAGAGTGAAACCTGACTGACTTTTCATCAGTCAGACATCTTCATGGAATGGCAATATATATTTCTATCCTCAGCATGGATATGTGTATGTGGATGTGTGCCGCCATGCTGGGAAGTCATGACTCCGAGAGGTAACTGTGTCCTCTGGTATATTGTGGATGCAGCTACACGACACTAGGTTATTGTAGTGGCGCATTTATCATTGACAAGTTGATTTGGTGAGTTTCATGTGTGGCGTGGGCTGATGGCCTAGAGGTAGAGCCTCTGGCTCAGCATTCTGGGTTCTCTGGTTTGATCTCTGTTGGAGGAGATCGAGGTATACACTGCTGATGAGACCTAATTACGTCAAAACAGCTGTCCAGTGTTCATTCTGCATGTTGCACGCGGTTTTTGAATAAATCTGACAAAATGTGGTTGAGAATAGAGGAAAATGTGGATATAACAACACAAACAGCTAAATTCAATTGATATTTCACCTCATTATTGGATGAAGCTTTCTCAAAACTTTATTGACTTAAGTGCTTGTACATTCTGCTTTTATAGTGAAAAGGTAAATGGGTGAGGGTGTGAGAGAAAAAGTCGGGTGGGGGTTGGTGTGTGAGGAATGGTACTTTTATTTTTATGGAGTCATCCCCTGACGCACATTTGACCCACACTCTAAATATCAAATTCTTCTAAGTCAACCGACTGACCCCATAAAAATAAAAGTACCATCTCCTACACACCTACCTCACCCGACTCATTTACCTTTTCACTATAAAAGCAGAATGTACAAGCACTTAAGTCAGTAAAGTTTTGAGAAAGCTTCAGCCAATAATGAGTCGAAATATCAATTGAATTTAGCTGTTTGTGTTGTTATATCCACATTTTCCTTATTCAATTATATATATATATATATAGCCATTCCATTGGCCTTTTTCCAGTCCACTGCAGGATTGTAGCCTCTTTTATTGATGTGATCTCCTGATGAATAAAATCTTTTAGTTTGTCAGTTGTTTGTGGCCCCCCGAGAGGAAGTAATCACAAGCCAACCCCAGGGATCCAGTGGCTTCGGCCCTGGACCTTACAAGCTAACATCATTGATCCCAGGGGGCCACCCCCCAGGCAACACCTGCCCCTTCAATTTAAAGGGGCAGGGCTGGGTTTATTGTCCAGTGCCTGAGGTACCCCCCTTGAGGGGGAATGCCGACAGGATCAACGCATTTTTTGCACCCACCACCCATGAGTCTCGGCTTGTGGGTGGTCCCACATTAATAGGGCCTTGTGCCTAACTCGTACACGTGGGGTACGTGGTAAATAAAAATCACAAGGGAATTGCTATGATAGTCATCATTTTTAAATAAGTTTCTATCACAAATACATGATGCTCACCATTCTATGCCATGATGGCAACTCAAATGACATGGCAGCAATATAGATCCTTTTCTTTGTCATCAAGATATGTCTGGAGAAGCAAAGATAATCTCTTACAGGATCTTCTCCTATGGACACCTACACATTGACCGAGCAGCAAAAATATACATCAATCAACTATGTGAGGATTCTGGATTCTGTGTGGAAGATCTGCCAGGAACGACGACCGATAGGGATACGTATCGAGTGAGAGTCATGGAAATCCATGCTGTTAGCATGACCTAATAATGATAAAATGAGAACAGCCAAATCTAAAGAATTGTGTTTCTTGATTGATACAGATGAAAATGAACATATTTGACATTCATCAGTTAAGGCAGATATAATTCATAAGTTCTAGAAATTGGTATTGGCTCAGTTGGTAGTGATTCAGAAAATGAAATATGCAAACTGAGTTCAAATTCTGATACCTGATGAAGTTAAATAAATATGCCTATGCCTAAATGGTTAAATATTTTGGGTATTATTGCATAAATGCGTCCTGGCCTCCTGCCCTAAAAAAAAAACACTAAGCAGTGCCTGCTCAAAATCTGACCCATGCTATGAACTCCTTAGCTGTTTGAAGGTGTCTTTCTAGAAAAGTTAATGAGATATGAAAGCGATATTTTACCCACCCACCCAATTCTTTTTTTCGACAAGTAAATGTAAATATTTTGCCCACCCCCCTCTTTAAAATATTTATTCTTTTAGATGTCTGAAAGCGTTTTTATTGACAAATAATTTTTTTTAGTGGTTTGAAGGCGTTAAAAGTAAGCCACGCCCAGGTTTTTATCAACAAGTAAATGTAAATATTTTACACCCCCCTTTAAAATAATTTTTTTTCCCCAGTATTTTCATTTTATTTTAATTCAAAACAACTGTCATGTGGGAAAAACACCTTCAAACAACTAAGGAGTTAATAGCATGGGTTAGATTTTCAGCAGGCAACATTGAGCTCTCCAATGGACTATACCAATTGTAATATTTTGATGTTAAAAAAAAGCCCTGCTTAGAATCATTCCTAACATCATCTAACCAAGTCATATATATATATATATATATATATATATATGAGAATGGAAATAAACCAAACAGTATGTAAAATATGAAACAACAAGGTATCAAAAATAGGTGATAAAATCATCCTCTGACTCCCTTGTTTTTTGTCATATTTCATATATATATATATATATATATATATATATATATATATATAGTGGACTCTCCTATCATGAACGATAGATCAGGGTCAGCAGTAAGTGATTTGTTTTCTCTCATGTTGTGCATGCTATCAAGAAGACATTTTGTTTCCTTGAGTGTGATAGCCGCCCAGCCATGCTGCGAGCTATAAAGCCACACTGATAAATGAAATTTTCTAAAGTGGGAGTCAGATGTTTTTCTTTTAAAGTTAGACAGAGCTGATCTCGATGTTTCAGTCTAAATAGACTTTAAAGCTCTTTAATCTAGTAAAACATGTCTTATGCCATTCTTTACAATTTGATGCTAGATTTTCCCAAGCACTCAGGTTAATATTGAGGCGTTTCAAATTGTCCTTCAATTTTTCTTTATAGCATAAGAGTGGACATCCAATAGAACGCTTAGCATTTGGTAATTGTCCATATAATATCTTCTTTGAAGCCTGTTCTCATTCATTCTTACGTGACCAGCTCACCTAAGCTGAACAAATATATATATTTATATATATATATATACACACACAAACTGTAATACTCTCACTTTAACAATTTTTTTTTAAAGGTAGGGTTTTAATTTGCAATCATGCAAAAAATAACCCCAATAATTCTGTTTGATTTTGATTTCAGACTTTATTATAAAATGCTGAATGATTTTCTGGGACATTTTTTGGTGAAAAAAGTGCGTCTTATAAGCTGTCAAATATGGTAGTTAATATAAATATTGGTTAAATCGAACTTAACAAACCTAAATTTCACCATCTTATGTCACTCCACCAAAAGAAAAAATATATCAAAAATCGGGGAATTAACCAAATTTAATGAAATTTTCAGTGTTGATATATCAATGAATAAAAGATATAATGCACCAGTTATTTTATTTGAAAACTTTTTTCATTTTTTTAGGTCAGTTAACTTTGAACCATGAATCTGTGAGAATCTGTGTTACGCCTCAAAGATATGTGGTTCAAAGTTAACTGATCTGAAAAAATGAAAAAGTTTTAAAATAAAATATCTTTTATTCATTAATATATCAACACTGGAAATTTCATTAAATTCGGTTAATTCCCTGATTTGTTTTTCTTTCAGTGGGGTGACATACGATGGTGGAATTTAGATCCGTTAAGTTTGATCTAACCTAAATGTCTATACTGTTTTCATTTTTGCTTTAGAATCGGATTTCTAACAAAGGAAAACTGAGAGTGGACAAGAAATATTTCAAAAAGGTAAGTTTACATATCTGGAATGTTAAAAATAATTAAGTGTAATGATTGTGAATGTTAATAGACTTAACTTACAAGTGCCCCAACTTATGGGTTTTCCAAGATGTTACTTGGTTGATATTTTGCTTTGTGTTGAGAGATAAAGTTTGAGATATGAGTGAGGTATGTGGACGAGCAGATTCCCAGCCCACACAAACGAAACGAGTCCGGATATGTGTGGCCTGTGCAAGGAGGAGGAGTGTGGCGAGTGACCATGGAAATTGAGCTCATCACCTCTTTGTTGCTGAAATGCTGGTGAAATTCCGCACGAGCAGTGCAGAGTAACCCGGATGTAAAGTCTCGTCGTGAGTATTGACGCGTGCTGATGAATGTCGAACGTGCAATTCAGTGTAAGGAGCCCAGATGAAACACAGCAATGGGATATTTAAGGACCTGCCCTCCCAGATCGGGGGAGAAAAGTCTGCAGTAGCATTTTGGCTGTCGAAACGAGTGGAAGAGAAGATATATTTGGATAGTGCTAGTGAGAAGATTAGAACTGCTGGGAGAGCAAAGCAATTACGACGACTATGACTGTCTGATAATCTGAAGGTCCCTGGTTCATTCCCGGGTTTTGGCACCACTGATAACCTGAAGGAAGTAGTTTGCTAAAAGATATGCTTATGTTTATAAGTTCACTAAAATCATTTATGATTCTAAATTTTATTATGCCAATAAAAAAATATTATTTATAAAAAGATAAATTAAAACACATAATTTATTATATTCTATTATGTTTTTAGTATTATTTGTATTGTTCGGACTATTGTTCTCATCTACATTGTTATCTGTACAACGTTTCAGCCAATGTGCCCTCCAGCCTTCTTCAGGTATTTCTTGTCGGTCTCGGGAACCTTCTTGTTGTAGTTGGGAACCTTCTTGTTGTAATTGGGAGCCATCACAGAACTTTGAATCTAACCCTTTATTCAGTCCATGGGAGTATCCTGTTCTCATTCCGCTAACCATAGCTGGGGTACAGGTGTTAAGCTGTGTTAATTATTATTCTATGTTACTGTTTCCAAGTTTGAGAAGGTTCCTGAGTCCGACAAGAAATACCTGGAGAAGGGCACATTGACTGAAACATTGTACAGATAACTGAATATGCGGACAATAGTCCGAATAATACAAATAATACTAATGATCAAGCTTCATTTTAAAAATTCAGAGAAATATTATGTTTTTATATAATAGTGCTATTTTTCTTATTTAAATAAAATGTAACAAAAAAATTTAGGGTGTTTTTTGAGTGTGTGTGCAATGGATTGATGGCATTTGAGTTTATTTCGTTGGGGAAAATTGATTTGATATACGAGTAAATTGAGTTTTGAGCTGAACAAATTATACTCATAAGTCAAGATACCATTTGGACGAGGTATGTCAGAAAAATTCCAGGACTGGTGTCACAAAAAAATTTGTATGTATGGTATAGATATAAGAACAATTCCTGAGGATAACAAGGATATTTATTACCAGGGAAAACTTAATAGAACATACAAAGAAGCTTATAGGTAATTTTAGAAGTGGAAAATATATTTTCAGAAGATTTTCTTATATCTATTTATATATTAGTTTCTATAAGGCCATTTCACTTGAACTATATATACAAGTCAGAGAAGTTCTAGGACTTGTGTCACAAAAAAAAATATTTCAAATCTAAACTACAAACTACAACTTCAAAGTAATCCCCTTGGAGTCTAATGCACTTTCCCATCCTTCTCTGCCATGCTTGCATGCACTTATTGAAGTCAGTAAGTCTACTGTTGGTTTGAATAACAGCAGCTAAGTACAATTTAAGCAGTGTCCAAGACAGTTGGTATATATAGAAATCAAGAATGATCCATTTATGAATTTGGGTGATTTGGGGCATTCCATTCCTTGAGTTCTGCTTGACTGCTTGATTTGAATGACATTGTGGAGTCTTATATATCCTGTCATTCTGCAGTAGACTTTGTAACTATTCGGGTTTGTATTTAAGTTACAATCGCTTCTTGCCTTGTCTTCCCAGTTCGACAGTAATTGGAACTTTAATTATTCTTCTGGGATTCTCCATAGCTCTGTCGTTACAACCTTTTTGATGTTGTGCACATCCTTAAAACGATGACCACCTTGAGCTTGGAGAAGATGAAAAAAGTCAGATGGAGCCAGGGCGGACGAGTAGGAAGGTTGCTCCAACACAGTGATGTTCTTCTATCTCGGATACTCAGGACAGTGCAGGCAGGTGTGTTGTCATGATGATGCACCCACAAGTTATCCTGCCACATTTCTCGCGCACTGAACGAAGCAAACACCGCAGTATCTCTTTGTAAACATGCTGGTTGATCGCCTGGAACTTTTCTGACATACCTTGTATTTGATATTTTCTTTTTGAATAGTAAAATGGAAAAATACAAATAAAAGTCTTAGTTAACTACATTGGCTAAAATTTGGTAGAATCACAAAATGTAGTAATTTGAACATGTTTGTATTGGTTTGGTTTGGGTTTTACGGCATATCAACCTCGGTGGGTCATTTAATGCCGACAAAGTTTTGAAATAAATTCATTCTTAATGGATAATCAAATTTTGTTTATAAACTCATGTTTTTCTATTTAACCCATAGATGGGACCCTAACAGGTACTACCACTCCGGGTCAGAGTGGACCAGGGAGCAATGGTGATGAAGGGTGCTCTACATTCCCCAAACCTCCAAAACTGGAACCTCACTATCAAATAGAGTTTAACATCATTCCCAGGACATGTAGACCCTCAGCCACTGCCTTCTAGCACCCATATGATAAAAAGGGTTGGGGCTTGCCATAAGGGCAATAGGGTTGGAACAATCATATAGGTGCTAAGGCTTGACGTTACCAGTCGATTGATTGGAGGGGGCTAAAGTGGAGTTTTGCAAGTCATGGACTGCTCATCCACCTGGGTTCTATCCTTAAGCATCACGGGTCACCACCCACAGTCAACAGGTGGCCCCATTGGGGGAGTCTTACCCCTCTGCAGACGTGCAGTTGGTGCATTCTAACGCCCCAGCCAACAGAGCGAGATTGTATTGGTTTTTATCCTATGTTTTGGTTTGACTTATCCTTTTATAGCAAACTATTCTCTATCAAATAATCTGTTACATTGAGAATTCCTTGAAGAACAGGCTATGAATAGCCTATGTCATAAGAAAATTTATTTAATCTACCATAGCTGAATGGTTAAGCTCATCTTGTAGGTCAGTTCATGAGTGGTTTCACTAGTGTTTCACTGTGTCTGCTGAAGTCCCGGTTTCGATTTCTGTCGGAGGGAAATCGTTAGTATATACCGCTGATGAGACTTAATAAAGTCGAAACAGTCTGTACGGTATTCTACACATCGAGCCATCCTTTACTGGGATTACACTTGTCAAGTTCATTTTCTATAAGAAAAAGTATCGAATTTTATGCGATACATGCGTTGTAAGTGCCTTCAAGTAAAAATTTAATATATATATATATATAATGCTCTCCTATAAAACAGATGGAGCACTCTCTGGCAGCCTTTATATGCATACAGATGTATGTATTTATCAGTTGAAATCCTCCTCCCAGTCTGTAGGTGATGATGGCCGAGTGGTTAAGAAGCCTGACTGATGATAAATCAATAGGGTTTCTATCCTGGCCGGAGGTAGCCTGCAAATGTCTAGTCACACTGTGATACGTCGAAACTCGGTGTCTGTGGATGACTATATATATATATATATATATATATATATATAGCAGAGAAAGGCTTAAATATCAGTCATGTTAATTGTTATAAATTTATTTCCATGGATATTAATCAGCTTCATCAGACTGCAAATCCATTTCCATAGGATTAAGTCTGATTAAGCCGACTAATATTGGTAGAAATAGATTTATAACTTAATATGACTGATATTATGTCTTCTCTATGCTAAACGTATTGTTTCTCTATGTAATTCCTCAATTATTGTACATTGAACTCTCCATATGGACTATATCAATTTTAATATTTCGGTTAAAAAAAGGCTCAGCTTAGAATCATTCCTAACATCATCTAACCAAGACATTTATATATATATAATCTTCATACAATGACACAGTAGCATTGCAACCAACAAAGCCTTCATCAGATGATGACTCTGGGTTCAGGCATGGTTTCGGGGCCCGAAGCATCATTACCACTAACCCAGAGCGCCCCAGCAGTATCTCACGATACCACCAGACTTATTTGGTTTGATGTCACAATATAGGACTGCCATATCCACGCTGATGCGGTTTAGAGCTTTCTCCTGAATCTTTTTGATGTATTTCCTATTGTCTGGTGGAGAAGTCCAAGTTTAGACAAAATGCGAGGTTGAGTTGGTAATAAATCCCCGACATCCGCTTCAATGGGAAATACATCTGTTATCCATCCATTTCTGACGCATTGTTCACGTAGGTCTTCATATTTTTCCAACTTCCACTGATGGGCCCAATCAAGATTTTCTTCAAATGGAACTGTCAATTCAACGATAAAAACTTCTTTTGATTAACAGACCAAATGACACATCAGGACGATGGGCCTATATATATATATATATATATATATATATATATATATTATATATATATATAAAAAGGGAGAATGGAAATAAATCCAACAGTATGTAAAATAGGAAAAAAAAAAAACCAAGGTATCAAAAATATCAGGTTTTTCTCCTTTTTGTATATTTCAGTTGTCCTATAAGACAATTTTAATCTTATGTGAAATTTCATTACATATGGATAAAAAAAAAAGCTGACTCAGTACACATTTGACCTTTTAAACTGAGCCTGACAGGTAACAGACACCTGCTGTAAACATGTATTTTTAATTATATTTTAAGTAAAAAAATATATGTAACTTTTTGTTTTTTGAAATTCAGTTCAGTAATCATTAATTGATTTTCTTCAAAGTTATATTCTATAAAATCTACTTTATTCTTGGAAGATTTTAATTACAGAGTTTAATTTTTTTTTTTCTGTTGGCAGACATCAAAGTTTTTTTTTGGATGACAAAAATCAACATTTAAAACAATTTTTAGACTGTTTTTAAAGACAAAAAATAATTTTTATTTCTTATGACTAAGATATTTTCTATATTCTTGAAATTAAATACAAAATTAAAACTTCAAGGATTTTTCAAACTATTGTAATATATTTTAAAATTCTTATTCATAAAAATAAGTTGGGTAATCATTGCTATAATTCATGTTTTTGGTATCTACTTATTGAACAAAATATATATGGTGTCAAAAAAGCATCGAGATTTTTTGTACTTTTTTTGACACACCTTGTATTCTGAAAAAAAAAAAAAAATAATGAATGAACATTTTTTTTTCAGAATACAAGGTATGTCAAAAAGTACAAAAAATCTCAATACTTTTTTGACACACCTTGTATATTATAGTATTCTATGTGTATATATGGTTTCTATAGAAAATTTGTTGAATATTTGTATTTACCCAACCCTTTTGTGGGTCAGTCCCTATGGTGTAGTGGCTAATATCCATTGTAGTAAGTTAGTTTCAAACTCCAGTCATGCTATATTATATTCACATTTGGACTAATACCCTTGGGAAAGGTATGAACCATCTCATCCTTCCAGTTATGGGTTAAATAGTAATACTACTGTTCTTCTATAAGGATGGCATTAATTAAACATGAAGGTTGATATGCTTAAACAAAGAAACCAAACCAACAATCTGCACTAGTGAAGGTTACCCACTTTTTCACAGCAGCAATGAGGCATTGTGTCAGGAAAATGTAGTTTGTGTAGTCCATTTTGTATCTGCCCGATTCAGGCTGTGCTCTTCATTTTGTGTGAACTGACACATATGTTGAATGTGGTTAGTCACTTATATTTTACAATCACCTAACTGACCAAGGGGTCACCAAACTATGGCCCGCAGCTAGATCCAGCGTGAAGGCATTTATCAAGCCTGCCAACAGTACTTGAATTTGTTTGTTAAAACGTATGTAACGCAATATATTCTGATACCATTCAAATTTAAATATCATGTTAAGCTTACTAAATCTTCATGGACTGAGGGTAGGTTACAAAATTTCATGCCTGTGAGCATTTCACTTGTTACAACTGCTTAAAAAAACACAGGTAATTTCAAAGAGCTACTGTGATGCATTGAATCGGTCAAAAGTTATGGAACAAACATTTTTGAAAAAGGTTAAACCCTATAATTTTTAATATATGTAAGATTTTAAGATTTTCAGAGCTTTTTTTCTGGTTAGCAAGTATTGAACACATAATAAATGTGGCCCGTGCTTGTTTATTTTTTCAATTATCTGGCCCACCGTTAAAAAATTTTGGTGATCCCGGTTTTATAAGGGTGGTATTGGACATGCACAACCTGGTGAAAACAATACAGCCCTTAGGGAAGATGAAGATTGAAGAGAAATATTTTGTAGCATGTTGTGTGATGGGCAACATGGCTTTCAGGTATTTCTGGAAAATACAGATCAGTGTATCAATGATTCCTCTAAAAAGGAGACTGTGTCTATATGATGCAACCTGTGTGGTTGGGTTTTACGGCATGTCAACCCTTAGTATTATCTGCATTATTCAGACTAGTGTCCTCATCTTCATTGTTCAATAGTCCGAATAATACAGATAATACTAATCATCAAGCCTCATCTCAAAAATTCAGAGAAATGTCAACCCTTGGGTTATTTTATGCTGGACATTTTGTTTTATTCAATCTTGATGGTTAGCATTATTTGTATTATTCAGAATATTGTCCTCATCTTTATTGTTATCTGTACAATATTTTAGCTGATGTGCCCTCCGGCCTTCTTCAGGTATTTCTTGTCAGACTCAGGAGCCTTCATGAACTTTGAACCCTTTATTCAATCCATGGGGGTATCCTGTTCTCATTCCGCTAACCATAGCTGGGGTATAGGTATTAAGTGGTGTTAATTATTAATCTATGTTACTGTTGCACTTGATCAGGATTGAACCTGCAGCCTAGAGATAAATGTCACTTAGAACTGTCTTTAAACCAATGCCTTTATCCACTATGCTATATGTCCAATTGGACCAAAATTCAGAAAAATAGCATTCTTGATGGGTATTCAATTTTTTTAAAACTCAATTTTTGATCTATTTAACCCTATTTGATCTAGGACCCTAACAGGTACTACCACTCTGGGTCAGAGTGAACCTAGGAGTAATGGTGATGAATGGGTACTCCATACTCCGATGTTTTCCAGAATTGGAACTTCACCATGAGATGCTGTTTAACGTCATACCCAGGACATGAACATTTGTGTCTTTGACGATGTACAATTGCAGTAGCTCCAAAGGTGCAGCTGTTGATCAGCTTGATGCCTGCTACTGCAAACATTTGAAAACTATCACCAGATACCAATGGCCAAACAGCCTACAACAAGGCTCTGTACCATTTCACTGTCAACTGGGGTGGCGTAACCACATTGGTCTATATTTGGTCATGTGCTACAGATGCCCGAGGAAGCATCTGCACAAAAATTCCTGGAATTTGCTCTAATAAGATCAAAATACTACTGAGCATGAAAGAGCCACTACTGCACAAACTTGCTTGGTAAACTGTGAGCGGACCTCCAAAATCCAGGAGTAAGATCTGGCAAGAAGGAATGAAGGAGTTAAGGACCCTCACAAAGGAAAGCACAGAGTGGCTTCAAATGTAGAAGTGACAGATGTGGTTATATCAGTGCAGCTATATGGCTGCACCACTTGGACCTAACAAGGCACCTTGAGAATAAGCTAGATGGGAGCTGCCAAAGAATGCTACGTGCGGTCTTGAACAAATCATGGAAACAACATTCCACAAGGAAACAGCTGTATGGCCACCTGCCCCATCTCACAAGCCATCCAAGTGAGACGGACAAGGCATGCTGGACACTGCTGGAGAAACAAGGACGAACTCATAAGCGACGTTCTCTTGTGGAAGCCAACATGGACATGCTAATGTGGGCGCCCACCAAGGACCTACATTGACCAACTATGCGAGGATGCTGGATGCTGTGCGGAGGACCTTCCTGGTCAATGACTGATTGGGAGGGTTGGCGAGAGATTGTCATGGATATCTGTGCTACATGTGCGACATGATGATGATGAAGATCAATGGTGGTAAATGGTTGAAAAATAGTTTTATAGCTGAAAACTTGTTCTATTCAATGATGTTCTCACCCTGTTGGCTGGAGCTGTAGAATACACTGACTGCACCTCTGCAGAGGAGTAAAATTCCTCCAATGGGCCCACATGTTGACTGTGGGTGGTGACCTGTGATGCTTAATGATGGAATCCTGGTTGCTGAACAGTCCATGACATGCAACAATCCACTTTGGCCTTTACTTAGGCTAAACAGGCAGTCAGAAAGGCATCTATAAGCCCTAGCATCTATATGATTGTCCCGCCCCTATTCTTCTTACGGCAACCCCCCAACCCTTTTTATCATATATTTGCTCAAAGGTGGTGGTTAGGGGTCTTAATGTACTGGGTATGACATTAAACTGCATTTAATGGTGAAGTTCCAATTCTGGAGCACTGGGGAGTGTGGAGTACCCATTCATCACAATTACTCCCAATAAAAAACTGGAATAGTAACTGTTAGGATCCCATCTATTGGTTAAATAGAAAAAAAATGCTTAGAAAAAATTGATTAAAAAAAAAAATGTGAATAGTCGTCGGGGTGGCCTAAAGTTGGTTTCAGCCAATCAGTGAGGTAGTCTATCCCCTTTTCACTAGCGCTATATCAAGGAGATTGTTTTTGGCATCTGAAATAGAGCCGCATACCTATCATCAGCTCCTTACTTTACTGCACAGATGCCTGTGCTACTCATATGCTGAGTTGGCTAGGCCCGATATCATGATAGGCTATTATAGTTTTGATTTGAGACTGATTGAAATGAGGTAGGACTGAAAGTTTTAAAAGTCAAGAGCAACGGTCTTAAAAAAAACTAGAATACAGTTTAACATCAGATTAGGGAGATGAACAAATTTGAAACAATCTAAATAGACAGTTTTTTTGTACAAGTAAGTTTTCATCTGGCAAGAAACAGATTGGTCGTCCCCAGCTGCAATTTAAGAATGTTGCAAGTATGATCTCAGCTGCTTTGGGATTATCCCTTCCAGCTAGGAAATTTTGGTCCAGGACTGCCCTCGGTGGCAGCAGCTCTCCGTAGCAAGCTATTCATGTCTGAAATCACCCTGGTACAACACCATGAAGCCAAGAGATCTAGAAGAAAGCGATGGCACAGAGCACTGGCTCATCTTCAGGGACAGCCTTCACATGCGACATCTGTGATCGGGGCTGTTTTTTGAACATTGGCCTTCACAGTTACAGAAGACGCTGTAACTTCAGAGGCGCAAAAAATGTATAGACTTCCAAAACTGCAATGCTGATGAATGAACGATGAAGAGAGGATTTAAACCCAAAAGTTTTTTTTCTTTCATTGAAGCTAAATCATCTTAACACAAACTGATCATTGTTCAGTATTTAAAACTTTTATAATGATCTGGAAAACCTTGTGGTTCCTAGCTGAACGCTCTACCGACTAAGCTAACCCATAACCCAAAAAGGGTTGGTTCACCTGCTGTAATATCCAACCAACCAACGATGTTATCTGTTGTATCTGTTGTCGTTTCCATGGAGATAATTAAGAGGTATTACTTTTGGAACATCCCATCACCATTTTTATGACTTTTTGCTTTTTAATTAGTCTCAACTACTTGACTAATTGCATTATTGTGTTTTTTCTTCAAGGATTATCTCTTCTGAATAACAATGTCTGACAATCAACGTTTACCACAAGTCGTCATCAGCCGAACAGAGACTTTTAGTGCTTGCCATCGGCTGCACAGGTAAGAAAAATACTTTATTAATATTCTCATTGTATCTGCTGACTAACAAGACATATATTTTACAAGGTAAATTGTACAATTACTGATGAGATCTGTTCTAAATGATCATCTTGAAATATTGGTACTTAGATTTCTTGACATGATAATAACATTTATGTAGATTATGAGTTATCTCCCTTGGACTGTTTCAGTTGAAGGAACTCTTTAGTAAAAGAGGAAGAAGTTAGTTGGCAACAAACTACATATACAACGATTGTGCACCATTAGAGTGACTGCCATTCAACTGTCTGTTAACAATTGGTAGCAGATCGTCGTATATGTAGTCTGTTGCCAACTAACTTTCTTCCTCTTTTGCTAAAGAGTTCCTTCAACTGAAACAGTCCAAGGGAGATAACTCATAATCTACAATTTATACTCAGTATAATATGATGTATAGAAATAGAAAAACAAATATTAAACATTAATGCTAACAGATATCTGTTTCAACCCGTGGGGTTTATAAATTCAATCGAAATCATTTTAAAATCAGAATGAAGACAATTGTAAAAGACACTTTATAAACACTGGTCTTCATCAGAGCACATTTTTTGTTGAAAGAAAAAGGTGGAAAATTTAACCGTTTGACACAAGAGGTTCAAATAACGCTTCACATTCTGGGCCGGAATAAAAAACATATTTTGGTTTTAAAATAATGTAAATTTTATTTTTAAACCTAAAAGCCTCAAAAAATCAATGAGAAAAACTCAACGAAGTTTGAAAATAAAGGTGTATGAAAGATAAAGATGTATAAAAATGTTGTTCAGATATAATCCAGCTATGATAATCAGTATAATATTTATGTTACTTATAGGCTGGTGCTCTTTTTAGCATCTTATAGGCCAATAGTGTTCTAATTTTATGTGCTCATCCTTTAGGCTTCAAGCAAGAGTGCTTGTCCAGTGGAGATCCTTTGTGTTAAGCAGAGCGTAGTTTCAATCTATGAGTAAAGGATCCTTTGGTTGTTCCTTGGTGCTCCTCAGTCTGGCAAGTCCTTTGTCAATGATTGCAAATGGACATCTCTCAGTATCAGTGATTAAATAGTCAACCAGCCACGCATTCGGGCTGTTGATTGGCTGAGGCTTAAACCATGTGACCTCACTTAGTCTATAAATTTAAGTCGTGTATAAACCATGTGACCATGCTTAGTCTATAAATTTAAGTGGTGTACACCTTATATACAAAAAATTTTAACAAATGGTATTTTCTGTATGGTATAAATTGGTGCTATATACTGTACCTTATAGGCTAGGCTATTTTGTGTACCTTATAGTCTGATGCGCTTTTTTCAATCTTATAAGCTGGTGTGCTATACTGCACCTTTATAGAGTGGAGCTCTTTTCAATATCTGAGGTACCTTATAGACTGGTGTTATTTTTTGTATGGTATAGATTTGTTCTCAGTACTGTAAGTACTGAAGTGGAGTGTTACATGTCACAGGACCAATTAGAACTCCAATCACTGACTGCTTAGCCAACACAATCCCCTGTCCACAGGCATCACAAGTTGTCACCTGTGGCCAACAGTGGCCACATTGGGGGAAATCTTACCCCTCTGCAGAGAGGCAGTGGTTGTATTCTACAGACCCAGCTGACAGGGCGGGTTTAAAGAAAGAGCTAAAAAGTGCTCAATGCTTTTTATAGTAGAGCAGCTTTAAAAGAATTCAACAAAGAAAAATATTCAATATAGCTATCACGCCTCCACGTTACACAGCCCTTATCCTTCTGAAGGCATCGCCACTGCATTTCATTGTATGTAGGTAAACTCCCTCGAACAATGAAGACTCTGACAAAATACTGTGGGTACAAGACAAGTTTATTTGCCATATGAAGGTGTAAAAAAGCTTCAAGTTTGACTAGAGGCTAAGTGGGCAAAGACACAAGAATCTTTGTTCTTCTCAGACAAGGTCAGCATGAGAAAGACAGAATTATGGGCAGGCAGTGAAGAGGGAGCGAAAATGGTAACTTTAGGGATTTTGTCCCACCGTTAAAAATAGATTGTTAAGGAAGGTAACTCTAAGGGTTATTTATCTAAATGCATAGCATGAAAATGGCCGTTTCATTTTGGCTACTCATCTTCCACCCTTTATTTCTTAGCATGAAGTTTTTTTTTTGTTTTTGTTTTTTATTATCTAATTGACTTTTGGTATTTGGACTTCTCAACAAAGAAAAGAAAAAATTAATTTTGATTTTTTAAAAAAATCTCATTTTTACCTGAATGTTTTAAACATTTAAAATTAAAATTTTTACCTGAATGTTTTAAACATTTATAAATGTTTCATGGAATTATTGTTATTTATTATTTATTTATTTAAAATTTTAGTCCTTACCTGACTGATGATGAAAATAAAGAATTGTATGGAAAATGCAACAATTATAATGGACATGGTCACAATTACAAAGGTAAGAACTAATAAAATGTCCAGTATTTTTATTTTTTCTTCTCCTATGATTATACGACGGTCATTCAATAAATAAGGGGGATTAGAAATTTAAAAAAAAAAAATGAAAATAAATTTCTTTTACAGAACTTTTTCCATAAATATAAACTATTCATTGTTTGGAATTGGCTTAAAGAAAAAAGTATTTTAATCTTGCATACCCATATATGCTCCATATATACATATGCACACATACATACATATATATATATATATATCAGGGTTCCCACTCGTCCTGGAAAACCTTGAAAACCTGGAAAAAAAAAATTTTGTTTTCCAGTACTGGAAAACCTTGAAACGATGGGGGTATTTTTTCAAAATCCTGGAAAATTTTCGTTTTTTTGTCCTGGAAAATCTGAATTATCTGAGACAAAATTAATGTTATTGTTACCGTTAACAAATATAACTAGTAAAATAACAAGGACGCTTTTTTATTTTTTTGTTTTGTTTTGCTCAATGAACCTACCCAATATTTCCCAAACTGGTCATAAATATTCATTAAACAGTAAAAATGCTTCTGATTGGCTATTTAGAAGTTTTGCTTTCATCATGTAGCAATATTTTGATTTATTTTTATACATCACTGAATAAGACAAAGAATTAAAAAAAAAAAAAAAACACAAAAAACAGCGATATTTTATCACCTCCAGTCTTTTTTCGACAAGTAAATGTAAATATTTTAACCTTTTTAAAATACGGCTTACTTTTAACCTTCAACTAAAAAAAAAATTTTTTTAAATCCATAAAACACTTCAATTGCCAAATTATTTTTTCATATACAGCAGGCACCACTTCAGCTAGGGACTTCATTCATAGGTGGGTTTGTTTTTTCACCTATCACCACCTAGCGTTTTTTTTAAGGCAGGAGGCCAGGACGGAACTCTGCGAATAGTACTATTGGTCATTTTAACGTTTTTGTCATCCAGATTCCTGCCTAATTTACGCTGTTTTTAATTGCTGGCATAAGACATAATTCTAGCCAAATATAGATATTTTCCAAGTCATGTTTTTCACATTTTATCAGCAAATTAATGGAGATATTTTACAATGCCACCCCAACCTCACTTTTCATCGCCAAATCAATTTAGTATATTTACCCCCTACCCAGGTATATTTTTTTTACCATGAATTTTTACAAAACAAATTCAATTTCAAATATGTACGTGCTGTATTTTTCACTTTTTATCGGCAAATATATGTAGATATTGTACAATTATGCCCCCCCCCAGCTTTATATTGGCACATCAATTTAGATATTTTATAACCCGCTCTTAGCCCTGTCGTCTGGGTCTTTAGAATACACCGACTGCAATTGGGCCACCTGTTGGCCATAGTGTGGTCGCCCATAATGCTTAAGGATGGAATCTTTGTGGATGAGCAGTCCATGACATGCAACACTCTGCTTAGACTAAGGATACCTATTTTTTTTGTTACTTTTCATTTTAAAAACTAATTAAAATTAAATTGATTATTTATGGTCAAATTTTTGTTTCAGTCGAAAGGTAGTAACATAATGAGCATCAGTACAAAAGCAAATAATATTACACATGTAATTTATTTTTAATACATTTAAAAAACTTTTTTTCGGTCAATTTTTATCAAATATGACTTAATATGGCCACTGGAGTTGCCGTAAAATCCGTGTTTACAAAATGAATTTAACACTAGATTGAAAAAAAAAAATTACCAAAAATCTGGGAATTATCTGATTTTAATGAAATTTTCAGTATTGATTTATCAATGAATGGATTTTTATAATGCATCAGTTATTTTTATTTTAAAACTTTTTGATTTAATTAGGTATTTCTGCTATGATAAATTAATATATAAAATTCATTTAAGATATGAGTCATGATGTTAAGTTTAAAAGTCATATTATTATATTCTAAAAACATATTTTTTTAATAACTACTTTACTTTGTATCATCTCTAATAATTTTTTTGTCACAAACTCTATTGAAAATTAGCGCCCCCCCCCCCCCCCCCGCTTTAAACAGAGCAAATATTGATGTATACTTTTTTCTTTTATAAGATAAATAATTAAATAAAGATTAAATAATTATCGAAATGAGTAAAAAAAAAAAAAAATTTTTTTAAATATCCAAAAATTATTTTTTAGTTTTTATTTTTTATTTTGTTTTGGTTTGTTTTGTTTTACGGCATATCAACCTCAGTGGGTCATTTAATGCCGATAAAGTTTTGAAATAAATCAATTCTTAATGATAATACAATTTTTTTATAAATACATTTTTCTATTTACCCATAGATGGGAACCCTAAACAGGTACTACTACTCCGGGTCAGTGGACCAGGGAGCAATGGTGATGAAGGGTCGCTCCACTTCCCAAACCTGGAACCTCACCATCAGATAGAGTTTAACGTCATTCCCAGATATGTAGACCCGCAGCCACTGCCTTCTAGCACCCATATGATAAAAAGGGGTTGGGGCTTGCCATAAGGGCAATAGGGTTGGGAAAATCATATAGGTGCTAAGGGCTTGACGTGAATCAGCTGATTGATCGGAGGGGGCCTCTCCGACCGCCGTCTAGCCCAAGATAGGGCCAAAGTGAAGTATTGCATGTCATGAACTGCTCATCCACCTGGGCTCTATCCTTAAGCATCACGGGTCGCCACCCACGGCAACAGGTGGCCCCATTGGGGGAGTCTTACCCCCTCTGCAGAGGTGCATTCTGTGCATTCTAACGCCCCATCCGACAGGGTGGTATTTTGATTTTATTTTCTGATTTTCGATACTTATTTTTCTACCTGAGTAGCATCTTTTATTTTTTGGAAGGTGGGTATATTGTATTGTAAACATGGACTTTTTAAACAAATTGGGTATACCTAGATTAGACCATTACTTAGTTTAGATGGGCGGTCAGAGAGAGCCCCTCCGATCAATCCATGATCAACCCTTCTTATAAATATGTGCTAGGTGGTGGTGGCTGAAGGTGACAGGAATGACATCTGATGGTGAGGTTCCAGTTCTGGAGGTCTGGGGAATGTGGAGCACACCCTTCATCACCATTGCTTCCTAGTCCACTCTTTACCGGAGTGGTAGTACCTGTTATGGTCCCCATCTATGGGTTGAATAGGAAAAATGTATATATAAAAAAAATTGATTATCCATTAAGAATTACTTTATTCAAAAAGTTTTGTCAGCATTAAATGACCCACTGAGGTTGATATGCTGTAAAACAAAACAAACCAAACAAAATCAAACAACCGCGTTCTGTTTAAAACATTTTGTTTTTATGATTTTGTACAAAACACAAATCCCCTCCCCATCTGCCTAATATGACAACATAAATAAACATGAGCTATATTTTGAGATGAGGTTTGATAGGAAAATTTTGATTTTTCGATTGTTGCCTCATCTTTATTGTATGTATATACATATAATGTTTCAAGCTGTTTATATCCCCAGCTTCCTCAGGTGGTTCACTTTGTATCCAAGTATAGTAATGATCCAACCTGGGAAATTATTTTTAAACAGTTTGACAGTTGATCAAAATAGGCATTGAAGAACCTTCAAAGATCTCAATCAAAAACAATGACCATCTGTTTTTGCATGCCTATCATTCTGACAGTGTCACTAGAAGAATCATGATCATTTAGAAAAAGGTTATTGGCATTTCCTGTGCAACTTAGGCATAAAAATTTGCCATCAGTCTTTTTCGAAATTTTTTATTTTCAAAAGTATAACTTTAAAAACAATTGATTTAGTCTTTTTAATAATTGGTTTCCTATATTGTGTTCATCTCTATACTAGGTCACTACAGTCAAACATATGCTTCTTTGAGATGTTTTCTTTTCAATGTGGCTTCACTATCTAATATTTTAACTTTGAAATATAACAATATATATATAATAGTAATATAAAATAATAATATAGATATAAAGTGAAGGGCATTGGAAATATTTTCCATATATTTGTCGATAAAAAGTGAGAAACACCGTATGGTAGATATTTGAAATTTGAGTTTAATTGAAACTTGTACAAACTCATAAAAAAAAAAATTATTTTAAACATGGAGGGAGAGGGGTAAATTATCTAAATTGATTTGCAATTAAAAAACAGCAATGGTGATCATGGCTAAGCAAAACAGGAGGCCTGACCAATTTTATAGTACATTTTGTCCATAAAATCTGTTTGCACTTTAATGAAATTTATAACTTTAAAGTGCACACTGACTTTATGGACAACCCTCTATAATTAATTGATAGAATGTAGTCATCATCTATAATGAACTCAGATACTTCATTAACCTGGAATCATAGAAAAGTAAGAAATAAAACTGGCTTAATGTTGTCAATATTAGACATTATAGTAAATTATAAAAATTGCCACGAATAAGTGCTGTCCTGGAAAATTTTAAAAATGTCGCTGGAAATGTCCTGGAAAACGTCCTGGAAAATGGTTTCCTAAAATGAGTGGGAACCCTTGATATATGTGTGTGTGTGCATATATAAGTGTTGTTATGGGTTCCAACAGGAAGAAAATTAAAATTTATTAATAAAAAAAGAAGGTTTGCGAAATGGATTATGTTTTTTTTTATTTTTGATTAGTATTTTACATTTGAGACACGTGGTTTCAGATCTTCCTTTAGGCTATTAATTAACCATTTTCTGTTTATATATATATATATATATATAATATATATATGCCGAGTTGGTGAGGGCAGGTATCGGCCTAGAATATTGTGGTTCCCAAGGAAGATGCTCTACTGACTAAGCTAAACCGAATTATGGCAGTTTCAATGTGTTTTACACAATCTCATATGAAAAATGTTAAAAAAAAAGTGGCTAATCAACCTTCTTGCTTTAACACTAAGAATCAAACTGCCAATATGGTGCCTTACTATCAATAGCTTTTGGTTATGTCAGCAAAATATTCTTAGTCTTTTTTTACAGTCTTTCAATAGACTAGGACTTCTTATAGTCAATTCGTCTATTATATATAATATTATGTTGAAAAGGATAAATAATAAAGGAAAGAAATGTTGAATGGATAAAAAATCTGTTATTTTGACCTTTTTTAACTTCAAATATCAAAACATTTTGCCCTGAAGAAAGCCATTTTTTTTTGTATATTTAAATATTTAATATTTTTTTTCTATTATTATTATTATCATTATTATTATATTTCATATTTAAAACAGTATAAATAGAACTACATGTGTACATGGACACAACTATCAGCCCAAATACTGTGTTTGGCATTTCAATTAAAACCATTTTTTCCAATTCAACATTTTTCTTTCCTTTATTTATTTATCCCTTTGCATAACATGATTGTTGGATTCATTTTTCATTTTTGCCAGACTTATATATATAACTATTTTAATCTCTTTATTTTTCAATTATTAAATTCCTTTTTTGTTTTTGTTTTTCTCAGTTGATGTCATGTTGAACAGGCCCGGTAAATTTGGTTTATATCATCCTATTTTCGTCTTGCTTTTTTTCATTTGATCTACTTTGGCCAAATTCACAAATGAGCTAGNACAAAATGTGGTTGAGAATAGAGGAAAAAGTGAGGGGTGAGAGAAAAAGTCGGGTGGGGTTGGTGTGTGGGGAATGGTACTTTTATTTTTATGTAGTCATCCCCTGACGCACATTGGACATCACACATCTGACCCACACTCTAAATATCAAATTCTCTTCTAAGTCAACCGACTAACCCCATAAAATTAAAAGTACCATTCCCCACACACCAACCTCACCCAACTTTTTCTCTCACCCCTCACCCCTTTTCACTATAAAAGCAGAATGTACAAGCACTTAAGTCAATAAAGTCTTGAGAAAGCTTCAGCCAATAATGAGGCAAAATATCAATTGAATTTAGCTGTTTGGGTTGTTATATCCACATTTTCCTTATTCAATTATATTATATATATATATATATATATATATTATATATATATAGCTATTCCATTGGCCTTTTTCCAGTCCACTGCAGGATTGTAGCCTCTTTTATTGATGTGATCTCATGATGAATAAAATCTTTTAGTTTGTCAGTTGTTTGTGGCCCCCCGAGAGAAAGTAATCACAAGCCAATGCCGTGGATCCAGTGGCTTCGGCTCTGGACCTTACAAGCTAACATCGTTGATCCCGGGGGGGGGGGGGCACGCCCCAGGCAACACCTGCCCCCTCAATTTAAAGGGGCAGGGCTGGGTTTATTGCCCAGTGCTTGAGGTACCCCCCTTGAGGGGAATGCCGACAGGATCAACGCATTTTTTGCACCCACCACCCATGAGTCTCGGCTTGTGGGTGGTCCCACATTAATAGGGCCTTGTACCTAACCTGTACACGTGGGATACGTGATAAATAAAAATCACAAGAGAATTGCTATGATAGTCATCATTTTTAAATAAGTTTCTATCACAAATACATGATGTTCACCATTCCATGCCATGATGGCAACTCGAATGGCATGGCAGCAATATAGATCCTTTTCTTGTTCATCAAGATATGTTGGACACTGCTGGAGAAGCAAGGATAACCTCTTACGGGATCTTCTCCTATGGACACCTACACATGGACCGAGCAGCAAAAACATACTTCAATCAGCTATGTGCGGATTCTGGATGCTGTGTGGAAGATCTGCCAGGAACGACGACCGATAGGGACACATGGCGAGTGAGAGTCATGGGAATCCATGCTGTTAGCATGACCTATTAATGATGAAATGAGAACAGCCAAATCTAAAGAATTGTGTTTCTTGATTGATACAGATGAAAATGAACATATTTGACATTCATCACTTAAGGCAGATATAATTCCTAAGTTCTAGAAATTGGTATTGGCTCAGTTGGTAGTGATTCAGAAAATGAAATATGCAAACTGAGTTCAAATTCTGATACCTGATAAAGTTAAATAAATATGCCTATGCCTAAATGGTTAAATATTTTGGGTATTATTGCATAAATGTGTCCTGGCCTGCTGCCCTAAAAAAAAAAAAACGCTAAGCGGTGCCTGCTCAAAATCCGACCCATGCTATGAACTCCTAAGCTGTTTGAAGGTGTCTTTCCAGAAAAGTTAATGAGATATGAAAGCGATATTTTACCCACCCACCCAAGTCTTTTTCCGACAAGTAAATGTAAATATTTTGCCCACCCGTCTTTAAAATATTTATTCTTTTAGACGTTTGAAGGCGTTTTTATTGACAAATAATTTTTTTTAGTGGTTTGAAGGCGTTAAAAGTAAGCCACCCCCAGGTTTTTTATCAACAAGTAAATGTAAATATTTTACACCCCCCTTTAAAATAATTTTTTTTTTTTCCAGTATTTTCATTTTATTTTAATTCAAAACAACTGTCATGCGGGAAAAACACCTTCAAACAACTAAGGAGTTCATAGCATGGGTTAGATTTTCAGCAGGCAACATTGAGCTCTCCAATGGACTATACCAATTTTAATATTTTGATGTTAAAAAAAAGCCCTGCTTAGAATCATTCCTAACATCATCTAACCAAGTCATATATATATATATATATGAGAATGGAAATAAACCAAACAGTATGTAAAATATGAAACAACAAGGTATCAAAAATAGGTGATAAAATCATCCTCTGACTCCCTTGTTTTTTGTCATATTTCATATATATATATATATAGTGGATTCTCCTATCATGAACGATAGATCAGGGTCAGCAGTGAGTGATTTGTTTTCTCTCATGTTGTGCATGCTATCAAGAAGACATTTTGTTTCCTTGAGTGTGATAGCCGCCCAGCCATGCTGCGAGCTATAAAGCCACACTGATAAATGAAATTTTCTAAAGTGGGAGTCAGATGTTTTTCTTTTAAAGTTAGACAGAGCTGATCTCGATGTTTCAGTCTAAATAGACTTTAAAGCTCTTTAATCTAGTGAAACATGTCTTATGCCATTCTTTCTGATTTGATGCTAGATTTTCCCAAGCACTCAGGTTAATATTGAGGCGTTTCAAATTGTCCTTCAATTTGTCTTTATAGCATAAGAGTGGACGTCCAATAGAACGCTTAGCATTTGGTAATTGTCCATATAATATCTTCTTTGAAGCCTGTTCTCATTCATTCTGACGTGACCAGCTCACCTAAGCTGAACAAATATATATATTTATATATACTAGCAAATATATGCACCCTCCGGGTGCAAGTATTTAAGTTTTAATGTAATAAAATATTATATTAAATTAGAAAGTCTAACGGAACTAAATAAGAATACAGATAAAAAGATTTGAAACAGAGGGAGTATAATAAAAGATTTGAAACAGAGGGAGTATAATAAAAAATGGAACTGAAACTTACTCTTCCATCACTCTCGTCTTTCATTGTTATTTTTTCTAATTTAAGTATTTAGTTATAAGAGGAAGTAAAGAATAAAATGACAGTTATTTTTTCTTGTTAATGGATTTCATTTAAGATTCATTGAAGAGATTTTTGCTTATATTCATTAAAATGAAACCAAACAGTTAGAAATCAATAATACTAAGCACAAATTTATTAAATTCGATTTTTTAATATTAATATGCAAATTAGCCTTCCCGTTCACTCTGTAAACCGCTATTTTGTTGTATATATAAATATAATTGCATGTTGTCAGTATGTAGACATAGTTAACAGTATTAATAATGTAAGACAATTTTATTAATAATTGAGATTTAGATAAAAATAAAATCATGGAGAATGTGATGTCAATAACTAAGAGAATTGTGACTTGAGTAGGAATATAGTTTCGGTTACAGACAGAAAAACACACAATCTCCATTATAATAAGATATACACACACAAACTGTAATACTCTCACTTTAACAATTTTTTTTTAAAGGTAGAGTTTTAATTTGCAATCATGCAAAAAATAACCCCAATAATTCTGTTTGATTTTGATTTCAGACTTTATTATAAAATGCTGAATGATTTTCTGGGACATTTTTTGGTGAAAAAAGTGCGTCTTATAAGCTGTCAAATATAGTAGTTAATATAAATATTGGTTAAATCGAACTTAACAAACCTAAATTTCACCATCTTATGTCACTCCACCAAAAGAAAAAATATATCAAAAATTGGGGAATTAACCAAATTTAATGAAATTTTCAGTGTTGATATATCAATGAATAAAAGATATAATGCACCAGTTATTTTATTTGAAAACTTTTTTCATTTTTTTAGGTCAGTTAACTTTGAACCACGAATCTGTGAGAATCTGTGTTACGCCTCAAAGATACGTGGTTCAAAGTTAACTGATCTGAAAAAATGTAAAAGTTTTAAAATAAAATATCTTTTATTCATTAATATATCAACACTGAAAATTTCATTAAATTCGGTTAATTCCCTGATTTGTTTTTCTTTCAGTGGGGTGACATACGATGGTGGAATTTAGGTCCGTTAAGTTTGATCTAACCTAAATGTCTATACTGTTTTCATTTTTGCTTTAGAATTGGATTTCTAACAAAAGAAAACTGAGAGTGGACAAGAAATATTTCAAAAAGGTAAGTTTACATATCTGAAATGTTAAAAATAATGAAGTGTGATGATTGCGAATGTTAATACACTTTACTTACAAGTGCCCCAACTTATGGGTTTTCCAAGCTGTTACTTGGTTGATATTTATGCTTTGTGTTGAGAGATAAAGTTTGAATTATGAGTGAGGTATGTGGACGAGCAGATTCCCAGCCCCCACAAACAAAACGAGTCCGGATATGTGTGGCTTGTGCAAGGGGGAGGAGTGTGGCGAGTGACCACGGAAATTGAACTCGTCACCTCTTTGTTGCTGAAATGCTGGTGAAATTCCGCACGAGCAGTGCAGAGTAACCCGGATGTAAAGTCTCGTTGTGAGTATTGACGCGTGCTGATGAATGTTGAACGTGCAATTCAGTGTAAGGAGCCCGGATGAAACACAGCAATGGGATATTTAAGGACCTGTCCTCCCAGATCGGGGGAGAAAAGTCTGCAGTAGCATTTTGGCTGTCGAAACGAGTGGAAGAGAAGATATATTTGGATAGTGCTAGTGAGAAGATTAGAACTGCTGGGAGAGCAAAGCAATTACGACGACTACGACTGTCTGATAATCTGAAGGTCCCTGGTTCATTCCCGGGTTTTGGCACCACTGATAACCTGAAGGAAGTAGTTTGCTAAAAGATATGCTTATGTTTATAAGTTCACTAAAATCATTTATGATTCTAAATTTTATTATGCCAATAAAAAAATATTATTTATAAAAAGATAAATTAAAACACATAATTTATTATATTCTATTATGTTTTTAGTATTATTTGTATTGTTCGGACTATTGTTCTCATCTACATTGTTATCTGTACAACATTTCAGCCAATGTGCCCTCCAGCCTTCTTCAGGTATTTCTTGTCGGACTCTGGAACCTTCTTGTTGTAGTTGGGAACCTTCTTGTCGTAATTGGGAGCCATCATGGAACTTTGAATCTAACCCTTTATTCAGTCCATGGGGGTATCCTGTTCTCATTCCGCTAACCATAACTGGGGTACAGGGGTTAAGCTGTGTTAATTATTATTCTATGTTACTGTTTCCAAGTTCGAGAAGGTTACTGAGTCCAAAAAGAAATACCTGGAGAAGGGCACATCGACCAAAACGTTGTACAGATAACTGAATATGAGGACAATAGTCCGAATAATACAAATAATACTAATTATCAAGCTTCATTTTAAAAATTCAGAGAAATATTATGTTTTTATATAATAGTGCTATTTTTCTTATTTAAATAAAATGTAACAAAAAAATCTAGGGTGTTTTTTGAGTGTGTGTGCAATGGATTGATGGCATTTGAGTTTATTTCATTGGGGAAAATTGATTTGATATACGAGTAAATTGAGTTATGAGCTGAACAAATTATACTCATAATTCAAGATACCATTTGGACGAGGTATGTCAGAAAAGTTCCAGGACTGGTGTCACAAAAAAATTTGTATGTATGGTATAGATATAAGAACAATTCCTGAGGATAACAAGGATATTTATTACCAGGGAAAACTTAATAGAACATACAAAGAAGCTTATACGTAATCTTAGAAGTGGAAAATATATTTTCAGAAGATTTTCTTATATCTATTTATATATTAGTTTCTATAAGGCCATTTCACTTTGAGTATATATACAAGTCAGAAAAGTTCTAGGACTTGTGTCACAAAAAAAAATATTTCAAATCTAAACTACAAACTACAACTTCAAAGTAATCCCCTTTGAGTCTAATGCACTTTCCCATGCTTCTCTGCCATGCTTGCATGCACTTATTGAAGTCAGTAAGTCTACTGTTAGTTTGAATAACAGCAGCTAAGTACAACTTAAGCAGTGTCCAAGACAGTTGGTATATATAGAAATCAAGAATGACCCATTCATGAATTTGGGTGATTTGGGTCATTCCATTCCTTGAGTTCTGATTGGCTGCTTGATTTGAATGACATTATGGAGTCTTATATATATCCTGTCATTCTGCAGTAACTATTCGGGTTTGTATTTAAGTTACAACTGCTTGTTGGCTTGTCTTCCCAGTTCGACGGTAATTGGAACTTTAATTATTCTTCTGGGATTCTCCATAGCTCTGTCGTTACAACCTTTTTGATGTTGTGCACATCCTTATAACGATGACCACCTTGAGCTTGGAGAAGATGAAAAAAGTCAGATGAAGCCAGGGCGGACGAGTAGGGAAGTTGCTCCAACACAGTGATGTTCTTCTATCTCAGATACTTAGGACAGTGAGGGCAGGTGCGTTGTCATGGTGATGCACCCACAAGTTGTCCTGCCACATTTCTCGCTTATTCTCGCGCACTGAACGAAGCAAACACTGCAGTATCTCTTTGTAAACATGCTGGTTGATCGCCTGGAACTTTTCTGACGTACCTTGTATTTGATATTTTCTTCTTGAATAGTAAAATGGAAAAATACAAATGAAAGTCTAAAATTTGGTAGAATCATAAAATGTAGTAAGTTGAACATGTTTGTATTGGTTTGGTTTTTACGGCATATCAACCTCGGTGGGTCATTTAATGCCGACAAAGTTTTGAAATAAATTCATTCTTAATGGATAATCAAATTTTGTTTATAAACTCATGTTTTTCTATTTAACCCATAGATGGGACCCTAACAGGTACTACCACTCCGGGTCAGAGTGGACCAGGGAGCAATGGTGATGAAGGGTGCTCTACATTCCCTAAACCTCCAAAACTGGAACCTCACTATCAAATAGAGTTTAACATCATTCCCAGGACATGTAGACCCTCAGCCACTGCCTTCTAGCACCCATATGATAAAAAGGGTTGGGGCTTGCCATAGGGTTGGAACAATCATATAGGTGCTAAGGCTTGACGTTACCAGCCGATTGATCAGAGGGGGCCTCTCCGACCGCCCGTCTAGCCCAAGAAAGGGCTAAAGTGGAGTTTTGCAAGTCATGGACTGTTCATCCACCTGGGTTCTATCCTTAAGCATCACGGGTCGCCACCCACAGTCAACAGGTGGCCCTATTGGGGGAGTCTTACCCCTCTGCAGAGGTGCATTCTAACGCCCCAGCCGACAGAGCGAGATTGTATTGGTTTTTATCCTATGTTTTGGTTTGACTTATCCTTTTATAGCAAACTATTCACTATCAAGTAATCTGTTACCTTGAGAATTCCATGAAGAACAGGCTATGAATAGCCTATGTCATAAGAAAATTTATTTAATCTACCATAGCTGAATGGTTAAGTTCATGAGTGTATTTATAATCATATTATATATTATATATATATATATATATATATATATATATATATATATATATATATATATATTATATATATATGAAGTGTTCAAACAGTGTGTTTGAAAATGGCGGAAGTCCGACAATTTGTGGGAGATTATGTGCTTAATTAAAGTCATACCTAATTTGTTAATTAATTAATTATAATTAAATGAATTAGGCGTGCATATCGGTTTAAATGTAAAGCGTAAACAAATCGAGAAAAAGTCACGCTTTACATTTAAACCGATATGCACGCCTAATTCATTTAATTATAATTAATTAATTAACAAATTAGGTATGACTTTAATTAAGCACATAATCTCCCTACATATATATATATATATATATATATATATATATATATATAATGCTCTCCTATAAAACGGATGGAGCACTCTCTGACAGCCTTTATATGCATACAGATGTATGTATTTATCAGTTGAAATCCTCCTCCCAGTCTGTAGGTGATGATGGCCGAGTGGTTAAGAAGCCTGACTGATGATAAATCAATAGGGTTTCTATCCTGGCCGGAGGTAGCCTGCAAATGTCTAGTCACACTGTGATACGTCGAAACTCGGTGTCTGTGGATGACTATATATATATAGCAGAGAAAGGCTTAAATATCAGTCATGTTAATTGTTATAAATTTATTTCCATGGATATTAATCAGCTTCATCAGACTGCAAATCCATTTCCATAGGATTAAGTCTGATGAAGCCGACTAATATTGGTAGAAATAGATTTATAACTTAATATGACTGATATTATGTCTTCTCTATGCTAAATGTATTGTTTCTCTATGTAATTCCTCAATTATTGTACATTGAACTCTCCATATGGACTATATCAATTTTAATATTTCGGTTAAAAAAAGGCTCAGCTTAGAATCATTCCTAACATCATCTAACCAAGACATTTATATATATAATCTTCATACAATGACACAGTAGCATTGCAACCAACAAAGCCTTCATCAGATGATGATTCTGGGTTCAGGCATGGTTTCGGGGCCGAAGCATCATTACCACTAACCCAGAGCGCCCCAGCAGTATCTCACGATACCACCAGACTTTTTTGGTTTGATGTCACAATATAGGACTGCCATATCCACGCTGATGCGGTTAGAGCTTTCTCCTGAATCTTTTTGATGTATTTCCTCTTGTCTGGTGGAGAAAGTCCAAGTTTAGACAAAAATGCCGAGGTTGAGTTGGTAATAAATCCCCGACATCCGACTTCAATGGGAAATACATCTGTTATCCATCCATTTCTGACGCATTATTCACGTAGGTCTTCATATTTTTCCAACTTCCACTGATGGGCCCAATCAAGATTTTCTTCAAATGGAACTGTCAATTCAACGATAAAAACTTTCTTTTGATTAACAGACCAAATGACAACATCAGGACGATGGGCCTATATATATATATATATATATATAAAAAAAAAAGGGAGAATGGAAATAAATCCAACAGTATGTAAAATAGGAAAAAAAACCAAAAAAAAACAAGGTATCAAAAATATCAGGTTTTTCTCATTTTTGGATATTTCAGTTGTCCTACAAGACAATTTTAATCTTATGTGAAATTTCATTACATATGGATAAAAAAAAAAGCTGACTCAGTACACATTTGACCTTTTAAACCGAGCCTGACAGGTAACAGACACCTGCTGTAAACATGTATTTTTAATTATATTTTAAGTAAAAAATATATGTAACTTTTTGTTTTTTTGAAATTCAGTTCAGTAATCATTAATTGATTTTCTTCAAAGTTTATATTTCTATAAAATCTACTTTATTCTTGGAAGATTTTTAATTACAGAGTTTAATTTTTTTTTTTCTGTTGGCAGACATCAAAGTTTTTTTTTGGATGACAAAAATCAACATTTAAAACAATTTTTAGACTGTTTTTAAAGACAAAAAATAATTTTTATTTCTTATGACTAAGATATTTTCTATATTCTTGAAATTAAATACAAAATTAAAACTTCAAGGATTTTTCAAACTATTGTAATATATCTAAAAATTCTTATTCATAAAAATAAGTTGGGTAATCATTGCTATAATTCATGTTTTTGGTATCTACTTATTGAACAAAATATATATGGTGTGTCAAAAAAGCATCGAGATTTTTTGTACTTTTTTGACACACCTTGTATTCTGAAAAAAAAAAAAAAAAAAATGAATGAACATTTTTTTTTTCAGAATACAAGGTGCGTCAAAAAGTACAAAAAATCTCAATACTTTTTTGACACACCTTGTATATTATAGTATTCTATGTGTATATATGGTTTCTATAGAAAATTTGTTGAATATTTGTATTTACCCAACCCTTTTGTGGGTCAGTCCCTATGGTGTAGTGACTAATATCCATTGTAGTAAGTTAGTTCAAACTCCAGTCATGCTATTATATTCACATTTGGACTAATACCCTTGGGAAAGGTATGAACCATCTCATCCTTCCAGTTATGGGTTAAATAGTAATACTACTGTTCTTCTATAAGGATGGCATTAATTAACACATGAAGGTTTATATGCCATTAAACAAAGAAACCAAACCAAACAATCTGCACTAGTGAAGGTTACCCACTTTTTCACAGCAGCAATGAAGGCATTGTTGTCAGGAAAATGTAGTTTGTGTAGTCCATTTTGTATCTGCCCGATTCAGGCTGTGCTCTTCATTTTGTGGACTGACACATATGTTGAATGTGGTTAGTCACTTATATTTTACCAATCACCTAACTGACCAAGGGGTCACCAAACTATGGCCCGCAGGCTAGATCCAGCCCGTGAAGGCATTTTATCAGGCCTGCCAACGGTACTTGAATTTGTTTGTTAAAACGTATGTAACGCAATATATTCTGATACCATTCAAATATAAATATCATGTTAAGCTTACTAAATCTTCATGGACTTGAGGGTAGGTTACAAAATTTCATGCCTGTGAGCATTTCACTTGTTACAACTGCTTAAAAAACACAGGTAATTTTCAAAGAGCTACTGTGATGCAATGAATCGGTCAAAAGTTATGGAACAAACATTTTTGAAAAGGTTAAACCCTATAATTTTTAATATATGTAAGATTTATAAGATTTCTCAGAGCTTTTTTTCTGGTTAGCAAGTATTGAACACAATAATATGTGGCCCATGCTTGTTATTTTTTCAATTATCTGGCCCACCGTTAAAAAATTTTGGTGATCCCGGTTTTATAAGGGTGGCTATTGGACATGCACAACCTGGTGAAAACAATACAGCCCTTAGGGAAGATGAAGATTGAAGAGAAATATTCTGTAGCATGTTGTGTGATGGGCAACATGGCTTTCAGGTATTTCTGGAAAATACAGATCAGTGTATCAATGATTCCTCTAAAAAGGAGACTGTGTCTATATGATGTAACCTGTGTGGTTGGTTGGGTTTTACAGCATGTCAACCCTTAGTATTATCTGCATTATTCGGACTATTGTCCTCATCTCCATTGTTCAATAGTCCGAATAATACAGATGATACTCATCTCAAAAATTCAGAGAAATGTCAACCCTTGGGTTATTTTATGCTGGACATTTTGTTTTATTCATTCTTGATGGTTAGCATTATTTGTATTATTTATTATTCAGAATATTGTCCTCATCTTTATTGTTATCTGTACAATATTTTAGCTGATGTACCCTCCGGCCTTCTTCAGGTATTTCTTGTCAGACTCAGGAGCCTTCATGAACTTTGAACCCTTTATTCAATCCATGGGGGTATCCTGTTCTCATTCCACTAACCATAGCTGGGGTATAGGTATTAAGTGGTGTTATTATTAATCTATGTTACTGTTGCACTTGATCAGGATTGAACCTGCAGCCTAGTTATAAATGTCACTTAGAACTGTCTTTAAACCAATGCCTTTATCCACTATGCTATATGTCCAATTGGACCAAAATTCAGAAAAATTGCATTCTTGATGGGTATTCAATTTTTTTTTAACTCAATTTTTGATCTATTTAACCCTATTTGATCTAGGACCCTAACAGGTACTACCACTCTGGGTCAGAGTGAACCTGGGAGTAATGGTGATGAAGGGGTACTCCATACTCCGATGTTTTCCAGAATTGGAACTTCACCATGAGATGCAGTTTAATGTCATACCCAGGACACGAACATTTGTGTCTTTGACGATGTACAATTGCAGCAGCTTCAACGGCGCAGCTGTTGATCAGCTTGATGCCTGCTACTGCAAACATTTGAAAACTATCATCAGATACCAATGGCCAAACAGCCTACAACAAGGCTCTGTACCATTTCATTGTCAACTGGGGTGGCGTAACCACATTGGTCCATATTTGGTCATGTGCTACAGATGCCTGAGGAAGCATCTGCACAAAAATTCCTGGAATTTGCTCTAATAAGATCAAAATACTACTGAGCATGAAAGAGCCACTACTGCACAAACTTGCTTGTGAGCGGACCTCCAAAATCCAGGAGTAAGATCTGGCAAGAAGGAATGAAGGAGTTAAGGACCCTCACAAAGGAAAGCACAGAGTGGCTTCAAATGTGGAAGTGACAGATGTGGTTATATCAGTGCTGCTATATGGCTGCACCACTTGGACCCTAACAAGGCACCTTGAGAATAAGCTAGATGGGAGCTGCACAAGAATGCTACGTGCGGTCTTGAACAAATCATGGAAACAACATTCCACAAGGAAACAGCTGTATGGCCACCTGCCCCCCATCTCACAAGCCATCCAAGTGAGACGGACAAGGCATGCTGGACACTGCTGGAGAAACAAGGACGAACTCATAAGCGACGTTCTCTTGTGGAAGCCAAACATGGACATGCTAATGTGGGCCGCCCACCAAGGACCTACATTGACCAACTATGCGAGGATGCTGGATGCTGTGCGGAGGACCTTCCTGGGTCAATGACTGATTGGGAGGGTTGGCGAGAGATTGTCATGGATATCTGTGCTACATGTGCGACATGATGATGATGAAGATCAATGGTGGTAAATGGTTGAAAAATAGTTTTATAGCTGAAAACTTGTTCTATTCAATGATGTTCTCACCCTGTCGGCTGGAGCTGTAGAATACACTGACTGCACCTCTGCAGAGGAGTAAAATTCCTCCAATGGGCCCACATGTTGACTGTGGGTGGTGACCTGTGATGCTTAATGATGAAATCCTGGTTGCTGAACAGTCCATGACATGCAACAATCCACTTTGGCCTTTACTTAGGCTAAACAGGCAGTCAGAAAGGCATCTATAAGCCCTAGCATCTATATGATTGTCCCGCCCCTATTCTTCTTACGGCAACCCCCCAACCCTTTTTATCATATATTTGCTCAAAGGTGGTGGTTAGGGGTCTTAATGTACTGGGTATGACATTAAACTGCATTTAATGGTGAAGTTCCAATTCTGGAGCACTGGGGAGTGTGGAGTACCCATTTATCACAATTACTCCCAATAAAAAACTGGAATAGTAACTGTTAGGATCCCATCTATTGGTTAAATAGAAAAAAAATGCTTAGAAAAAATTGATTAAAAAAAAAAATGTGAATATCCATCAAGAATAAATAAAACAAAACATCTTCAGCATAGTTGTCGGGGTGGCCTAAAGTTGGTTTCAGCCAATCAGTGAGGTAGTCTATCCCCTTTTCACTAGCGCTATATCAAGGAGATTGTTTTTGGCATCTGAAATAGAGCCGCATACCTATCATCAGCTCCTTACTTTACTGCACAGATGCCTGTGCTACTCATATGCTGAGTTGACTAGGCCCGATATCTTGATAGGCTATTATAGTTTTGATTTGAGACTGATTGAAATGAGGTAGGACTGAAAGTTTTAAAAGTCAAGAGCAACGGTCTTAAAAAAAACTAGAATACAGTTTAACATCAGATTAGGGAGATGAACAAATTTGAAACAATCTAAATAGACAGTTTTTTTGTACAAGTAAGTTTTCATCTGGCAAGAAACAGATTGGTCGTCCCCAGCTGCAATTTAAGAATGTCTGCAAGTATGATCTCAGCTGCTTTGGGATTATCCCTTCCAGCTAGGAAAATTTGGTCCAGGACTGCCCTCGGTGGCAGCAGGCTCTCTGTAGCAAGCTATTCATGTCTGAAATCACCCTGGTACAACACCATGAAGCCAAGAGATCTAGAAGAAAGCGATGGCAACAGAGCACTGGCACATCATCTTCAGGGACAGCCTTCACATGTGACATCTGTGATCGGGGCTGTTTTTTGAACATTGGACTTCACAGTTACAGAAGACGCCGTAACTTCAGAGGCGCAAAAAATGTATAGACTTCCAAAACTGCAATGCTGATGAATGAATGATGAAGAGAGGATTTAAATCCAAAAGTTTTTTTTCTTTCATTGAAGCTAAATCATCTTAACACAAACTGATCATTGTTCAGTATTTAAAACTTTTATAATGATCTGGAAAACCTTGTGATTCCTAGCTGAACGCTCTACCGACTAAGCTAACCCATAACCCAAAAAGGGTTGGTTCACCTGCTGTAATATCCAACCAACCAACGATATTATCTGTTGTATCTGTTGTCGTTTCCATGGAGATAATTAAGAGGTATTACTTTTGGAACATCCCATCACCATTTATGACTTTTTGCTTTTTAATTAGTCTCAACTACTTGACTAATTGCATTATTGTTTTTTTCTTCAAGGATTATCTCTTCTGAATAACAATGTCTGACAATCAACGTTTACCACAAGTCGTCATCAGCCGAACAGAGACTTTTAGTGCTTGCCATCGGCTGCACAGGTAAGAAAAATACTTTATTAATATTCTCATTGGATCTGCTGACTAATAAGACGTATATTTTACAAGGTAAATTGTACAATTACTGATGAGATCTGTTCTAAATGATCATCTTGAAATATTGGTACTTAGATTTCTTGACAATAATAACATTTATGTAGATTATGAGTTATCTCCCTTGGACTGTTTCAGTTGAAGGAACTCTTTAGTAAAAGAGGAAGAAGTTAGTTGGCAACAAACTACATATATGACGATCGTGCACCATTAGAGTGACTGCCATTCAACTGTCTTTTGACAATTGGTAGCAGATCGTCGTATATGTAGTCTGTTGCCAACTAACTTTCTTCCTCTTTTGCTAAAGAGTTCCTTCAACTGAAACAGTCCAAGGGAGATAACTCATAATCTACAATTTATACTCAGTATAATATGATGTATAGAAATAGAAAAACAAATATTAAACATTAATGCTAACAGATATCTATTTCAACCTGTGGGGTTTATAAATTCAATCGAAATCATTTTAAAATCAGAATGAAGACAATTGTAAAAGACACTTTATAAACACTGGTCTTCTTATCAGAGCACATTTTTTGTTGAAAGAAAAAGGAGGAAAATTTAATCGTTTGACACAAGAGGTTCAAATAACGCTTACATTCTGGGCCGGAATAAAAAACATTTTGGTTTTAAAATAATGTAAATTTTATTTTTAAACCTAACAGCCTCAAAAATCAATGAGAAAAACTCAACAAAGTTTGAAAATAAAGGTGTATGAAAGATAAAGATTCGGGCTGTTGATTGGCTGAGGCTTAAACCATGTGACCTCACTTAGTCTATAAATGTAAGTGGTGTATTGTAGCACACCTTATATACAAAAAATTCTAACAAATGGTATTTTCTATATGGTATAAATTGGTGCTATATAATGTACCTTATAGGCTAGGCTATTTTGTGTACCTTATAGACTGGTGTTATTTTTTGTATGGTATAGATTTGTTCTTAGTACTGTAAGTACTGAAGTGGAGTGTTGCATGTCACAGGACCAATTAGAACTCCAATCACTGACTGCTTAGCCAACACAATCTCCTGTCCACAGGCATCACAAGTTGCCAACAGTGGCCACATTGGGGGAAATCTTACCCCTCTGCAGAAAGGCAGTGGTTGTATTCTACAGACCCAGCTGACAGGGCGGGTTTAAAGAAAGAGCTAAAAAGTGCTCAATGCTTTTTATAGTAGAGCAGCTTTAAAAGAATTCAACAAAGAAAAATATTCAATATAGCTATCACGCCTCCACGTTACACAGCCCTTATCCTTCTGAAGGCATCGCCACTGCATTTCATTGTATGTAGGTAAACTCCCTCGAACAATGAAGACTCTGACAAAATACTGTGGGTACAAGACAGGTTTATTTGCCATATGAAGGTGTAAAAAGCTTCAAGTCTGACTAGAGGCTAAGTGGGCAAAGACACAAGAATCTTTGTTTTTCTCAGACAAGGTCAGCATGAGAAAGACAGAATTATGGGCAGGCAGTGAAGAGGGAGCAAAAATGGTGACTTTAGGGATTTTTTTCCCACTGTTAGAAATAGACCGTTAAGGAAGGTAACTCTAAGGGTTAATTATCTAAATGCATAGCATGAAAATGGCCGTTTCATCTTGGCTACTCATCTTCCACCCTTTATTTCTTAGCATGAAGTTTTTGTTTTGTTTTTGTTTTTTATTATCTAATTGACTTTTGGTATTTGGACTTCCCAACAAAAAAAAAAAAAATTAATTTTGATTGTTTTTTTTAAATCTCATTTTTACCTGAATGTTTTAAACATTTAAAATTAAAATTTTTACCTGAATGTTTTAAACATTTATAAATGTTTCATGGAATTATTGTTATTTATTATTTATTTATTTAAAATTTTAGTCCTTACCTGACTGATGATGAAAATAAAGAATTGTATGGAAAATGCAACAATTATAATGGACATGGTCACAATTACAAAGGTAAGAACTAATAAGATGTCCAGTATTTTTCTTTTTTCTTCTCCTATGATTATACGACGGTCATTCAATAAATAAGGGGGATTAAAAATTTAAAAAAAAAATGAAAATAAATTTCTTTTACAGAACTTTTTCCATAAATATAAACTATTCATTGTTTGGGCTTAAAGAAAAAAGTATTTTAATCTCGCATACCCATATATGCTCCATATATACATATGCACACACACACACACACATATATAAGTGTTGTTATGGGTCCAACAGGAGAAAATTAAATATTTTATAAAAAAAGAAGGTTTGCGAAATGGATTATGTTTTTTTTTTATTTTTGATTAGTATTTTACATTTGAGACACGTGTTTCAGATCTTCTTTAGGCATTAATTAACCATTTTCTATATATATATATATATATACACAGCTGAGCCTAGAATATTGTGGTTCCAAGGAAGATTCTACTGACTAAGCTAAACCGAATTATGGGCAGTTTCATGTGTTTTACACAATCCTCATATGAAAATGTTAAAAAACGTGGCTAATCAACCTTCTTGCTTTAACACTAGAATCAAACTGCCAATATGGTGCCTTACTATCAATAGCTTTTGGTTATGTCAGCAAAATATTCTTAGTCTTTTTTACAGTCTTTCAATAGACTAGGACTTCTTATAGTCAATTCCGTCTATATATATATATGTTGAAAGGATAAATAAATAAAGGAAAGAAAATGTTGAATGGAATAAAAAATCTGTATTTTGACCTTTTTTAACTTCAAATATCAAACATTTTGCCCTGAAGAAGGCCATTTTTCTTTGTATATTTAAATATTTAATATTTTTCTATTATTATTATTATCATTATTATTATATTTCATATTTAAAACAGTAATAAATAGAATACAATGTGTACATGGACAAACTATCAGCCAAAATATGTGTTGGCATTTCATTAAACCATTTTTATCCATTCAACATTTCTTCCTTTATTTCAATATTGTTGGATTCATTTTTCAACTTATATATATAACTATTTGTATCTCTATATTTCCATTTTAATTCCTTTTTTGTTTTTGTTTTTCAGTTGATGTCATGTTGAAAGGCCCGGTAATTTGGTTTATTTATTTTCTCTTCTTTTTCATTTGATCTACTTTGCCAAATTCACAAATAAATTTTCATGGTGTAATGGTTAACAAGGTAGTCTCGCTAGTCCATTACTACTGAATAGCGAGTTAGATCCTTGCTGGATGCCCAATACTTCCGACCTTGTGTCATATCTGACCTGTAGCAAACAGGTAGGCAAATCTCTCCTATTTTTCATCAGGTAATGGTGTCTGCATGATCTTAACACAATTGGCAATGGAATGATGAATACCAATTTTAATTTGGTAATCTGAATGTTAGCTACATAAATGAGAGTAACCTCCCCTTGTTTATTTCACTTTGATGAAGCCATATGTTTATTTTGGAAAGGAAATCACTTTTAGAAAAACCACATTGATGAGAATAATATTATTTTTGCTTTTTATTTTTATAATCTTCGTTCAGGTGGATCCTGCAACTGGAATGGTTATTAATATAACAGACATGAAAGCAGCAATGAATGTAAGTAGTTAAAAAATCAATTTTTTTTTTCAAAATTCTTTTTGATATCTATATATACAGTGGGGAAAATAAGTATTTCATCCCCTGCTGATCCGTCTTTCAAGATGGACCTATCCTGAAAATCATACACCATTCCTATTTTTGTAAGGGGGCAAACTCAGAAAATCAGCAAGGGGTGAAATACCTATTTTCCCCACTGTATTAATAAAAGATTCTGTATGTCTGTCCGTCTGTACTACAACTGAATAGATGTCTTTCTACAAAAGAAATTTGGTGTAGAGACCAATAGAGATCAAAGTTCAATAAAATCTGCACCCTATTTTTGTCCAAGTGGGGGTTAAAAAACTTGTAACCCCTCATTTTCGATAAGCAAAGCTAAATAAAAAAACATAATAAGCGTATAAATCAATGATATATTAAATAATTAACTTAAAATGATTTAAAAAAA
>CM042150.1:51675806-51755806 GCA_023376005.1 Doryteuthis pealeii
TAAGTATTCCGAGCTAAGATATTTTTTTTTAGCTTACCATCAAGCTAAAATAGACACAAGGTCATTTTTTAATGTGGGGTGCCACCCAGGAAGCAAGTCTCCCTTATATTTATTGTTAAAAGGAGTAAACAATTACTAGGAAACCATACTTACCTTGCTCACCTTTTACTGGCTTCATCCTTCCTGGTAGCAGGTTTCTTCTTTATCATAACCTCTGTTAACCTTCATCATTCACTCTTAATTAATTTGACATGGTCTGTCTATGGGGAAGTGATTTTTATGGGTTGGATGCTCTTTCTGGTGGCCAAGTCTGGTTTGAATTCAGAGTTTTCCTTCTCCTAAACAGGTTGCCCTATCAAGACTAAAGAGCAAAGTCTTAAATATTAATATGCCCTTTTTATCAGGGAAAAAAAATACAATTACAGATTAGTATGAGTATTTAATTAATCAATTTTGTTAAGAGTAAATATGTAATTAAGTAAAAAAGAAAAATTTAAAGGCTGGTTTCGCTCAGTCAGTAGAGCATCCGCCTAGGAACCACAAGGTTCTGAGTTCAATACCAGCCATTGCCAACTCATTGCATGAGTAGCACAGCTTGGAGTTGTGTAGTAAAGTGGGTAGGTGTGGCACTCCATCTCAGATGCAAAAACAATCTGCTTAGTTTGAATTTTGTTATTAGTAGATATGCAATTAAATAAACATGAATATTGCAAAACTAGCAGAGCAGCATCAACTACTGGGTTAACATTGAATAAAATATTAATAAAAAATAAAAATACTTTAGTGCTATGTCCTTGTTTATTTATGACTTATTTTTACTAGTGAACATTGATTTTTCATAGAATTTAGTTGGTAAAATTTAAATGCAATAGATTAGTTACACTTCTGCAATACACAAAATATTTCAACTTTTTTTTTCATACAATTCCTAATAATATTTGATTATAAAAATATGATAGCTTTGTCCAAGTAATCAAAGGAGTCCATTGAAGGGTCCATCAGAGTAAAATAATAATCAAAGGAGTCCATTGAAGGGTCCACCAGAGAGTAAAATAATAATCAGAAAGTTCCAATGATTAGAAAAAGTTTGAGAACCATTGTTATAAAGGAGGGATTGATATTTTTCTAGATTGCCAGTTTTGGTCGATGTTGTAGGCAATTATACAGAAAGAATCAAATTGTATAGTAATATATTTTCTATCTATTGTAATGTGATTGAATGATATTGACCTTTAAAATAATTGTTTTTATACCCAATTTAATATCATTACTCTGAAATCATTTTGTTAGTTAATAGAAATTAAATTTTTTTAAAAAGCAAGCACAGATTAATCAAAAATTTCAAAATATTATTCACATCATTGTCATCATTTTCTAATATTAATTTTAAATTCATTTTTTTTTTTTTTTTTTTGCTGATATTAAATATGGCTGAGTTTTGAATTTCTAAAAGATTATTTCTCTTTTTTTTTTAGTAGTAGTAATAGTCAGCATAGAATTCTAAATATGTGTAAGTGGTTAGCTGAAAATAGTTGAACTGTGTACAGTCAGCACCTTTGCATATTGTTTTATCAGAAACAGCCCACACATACACAAAAAACAAAACCTTTGATTTCACTGTCAATAAATTATGTTTGTTTGTTTAAGCAACATTACAAGAAATAAAGTTTATGAAAAGAAAAAAAATAGGGGTTAAAAATATAAAGAAAAGAGAAATAATAGGGGTTAAAATATGAAGAAATGTCGATGTTTGTACAGAATAGCCCATCCATGAATTTACAATGTTATATATATATATATATATATATATATATATATATATATATATATATATTTGTTCACAACAGAAACAAATGAAGCATGTTCTATTTACTTAATGAAAACAATCTCATTTTTATTATCTTATTCTATTTTGTATTTAAAATAATAATGAATAGAATACAATGTAGATAAGAATAAACTCTTGGTTGAAACACGTGTCGGCATTCCAATAAATAATTTCTATCCATACATTTTCTTTCCATTTATCTTTTAACATAATTGTTGGATTCACTCCCATACACACACACACACATATATATATATATATAAAATACTGATATTATAATTTGCTATATCTATAAGTAAAAAATACTCATACATATACATGATTGAGTTAGGACAGTAAAGACATGATGTCAACAGTGACTGACAGTTTCTTACCTATGTATATATATATATACACATCTTATTATTGAAAAGTTATTTAAGTCCCAAAATACAAATTGGTCATAACTTTGTAGTAGTTGGGGAAGGAAAGACTAAAGGAACATGGTCAATGTTTGAATTGTGACTAGGTGCAGACATAACTTTGGGATTTAACTATTCATTAAAAAAATTAAACAAATGACTGAAACTCTGTACACCTTTTTGAAGATTATAACAAAATTAACATCAATTTTCAAGGGTGAGCTATTCTGTACAAACAACAAAATGACTTAATTAGGATTTTACATTTTACAAACATCTTGTAATAGAGTGTTTCAAATTAAGTTAAATTAATTAAATATTTAAAAAAAAAAAAAAGGGAAAAATCCTAAAGAGTAATTAAAATGTAAAAACTAAGAATTTGTTAATAGAATAAACTCTTCCATCTTGATTATTTTACCTTCAAATCTTTTGAAGAGAAAGAATGACTTAGCAACATTCATATTTGATAATTTCTCAGCTAAAGGCAGAGTACAAATGATTGAAAAATTTATAAATATTTCTCATCAAACTGAATTCAAATAAAAGATTATCAAACTGAATTCAAATAAAAGATTATGAAAGACAAAAAGAAAAGTTAAAAATTGTTTTTAAAAATACAAGGGTGTACTGTAAAGTTCTTATTCCAACCAAGTTATGAATGACCTTTTTTTTTTTTTGATGGGTTAAAAAAAAAACTTGAGAATGGGCCAAGTGTGTTAAACTTTTGAAAAATATGTTAAATAGTGTGTGTGTATATATATATATATATATATATATATAGTATTAACGTGTGTATAGAAATAACCTATGCAAGTTTCACCACAAAGGATCTTCAGGGTTAACTGCAATGAATTAATCAAGATATTGATCAATTGCAGAAGTGAATAATGCAATTATGATCGTTGAACAGTTTCGCAGTGAAGTTGAATGCTATGTAGTTGATTGTGTCATTCATTATATATATATATATATATATATATATGAGAGAGAGAGAGGGAGTTAGTCTGCTGAGAGAGTTAGAAAACAATGGAATAAAATGTCTTACCTACAGTAAAGTATGGAGTATAAACATTTTTACTTGAAATAATGCAATGACATTCAGTTTTTGGGTATCTTGCCTCATGTTATGGCTAGTAGACCATTACTAGTGAGTTTGGTTCCCACTGGGTGCCCTAGACTGACTTTATACCACAGCTATGTATGTTTCATGACTTCTTGGTTGAGCTGAGAACTTTTCAGCACTCCTTTCATACCATTAAAATCTACTTTGTAATTATCCCAAGTTCCATTCTAGTTTGTGCTTGAATCTTTTTTCATCTATTTCTTTCGTAGAATGCTCTAATATTCAGAGTAGCATTTCTCCTTCATATATTAAATAACATTTATAACAACTGAATTATTTTCTTTACTTTTATAACGAAGCAAATTTCACTATTTTAGCCACAAAAAAAAAAAAAAAAAAATTGTTTTATTTTTACACCATCCCTATAAAACCATTTTAAAGTGAGACAGAAAATTCACTTAAAATCTAAAAAAATTATTAAAAAAAAAAAAAAAATGAACAAAAAAAACATTTTTTTTTAATCAAAAAACCAAACAAAAAAAAAAAAAAAAAAAAAGAAAAGATTTCCTGATCCAGCCAGTTTTGGATCTGACAAATGAAAAAAAAAAATTTTTTTAAATTAAGGAAATTGTATTTCATGTTTAGTCAGATGTTAGTGAAACGCTTATTTTTTGTATTGTGGTGTTAGTCTGCTGAGAGAGTTAGAAAACAATGGAATAAATTTTCTTACCTGCTCTAAACATTCTTATTAGTGCATTTGGTTCCCACCGAGTGCCCCAGAATGACTTTGTACCACAGCTAAGCTAAGCTTAGTTATGTTCACAATTTATTGCAAAATAAAAAAAAAAAATAAAAAAATAAAAAATTCAAAATACATGGTCATTAATTTCATATCAAGAAGATGCACCTGACCATATTGTCATCTAAGGATCATTAGGTGTTTTGGGTCTTACAACATCATACACCTTCACTAAGGTGACCCAGCTGGTGTTGCACAAACACAAGCTTATGGTCAGGTAATGAGATCTCAAACAGCAAACAAAAACTATGATGGCCGACCTTGAGGCGTTATTATAATGTTTAAGGCCAGTGAAACCTCCAATCAAATTCAATGGAATCAATAAAAAAAATTTTTTTAAATTTGTACTTGTTGCTGAGTGAAAACAAATCCCAAATGTAAAAATAAAATATTTAATTTAATTATTCAATTTTAATCAGGTTGGCTATTTCTAAATTTGCTTTCACAAAATTTTGAGACATCTAAAAATGTACAAAAGATTGTATTTACTGAAAAGTAAAAAAGGGTTATTTATATAAGTAAGAGAGATGTACAAATAAGGATTTTAACTGAATATATTTTTTACCCAGATTTATCAATTACATTTATATACTTTTTATTCAATACTTTTATTTAATACAGGTGAATACTTTTGTGAGTTTTGTGAGTCTTATCTGCTGATCCCTAGAAATAAAATAAATTGAAAAAATACCTGCCTTTTTTCTTCTTTTTCATTTTAATCTTGAAATGATTTTATTCTAAAGCATTGATGAGTTGAACTGGATCATCCATTTCATATTTTAATAATTTTTATTTTTCAGCCCATTGTTATGAAAAGTGAGGATCATTTTTCTGTCAGGCATTTTCCACCATATTGAAATAAAGGAGTTCTAATTAAAAACAATGAAAATATCATTTCTCTGAATTTTTTTAGATGAGGCTTGTTAATTTGGATTATTTATAATATTTGGACTATTGTCCTCATCTTTATGGTTATCTGTACAACGGTTTAGACGATGTGCCCTCCGACCTTCTTCAGGTATTTCTTGTCAAACTCAGGAACCTTGTCATAATCAGGAGCCATCCTGGAACTTTGAATTCAAACCATAGGGGTATCCTGTTCTCATTCTGCTGGGTACAAGTGTTAAGCTGTGTTAATTATTATTCTATGTTACTGTCACCCTTGACCAGGATTGAACCTGCAGCCTAGAGATAACTGTCACTTAGAACCTAATGCCTATATCTACTTTGCTATGTGTCCAACTCGATGGCTCCCGATTACGACAAGAAGGCTCCAGAGTCCAACAAGAAATACCTGAAGAAGGCCGGAAGGCACATCGGCCGAAACATTCTACAGATAACAATAAAGATGAGGACAATAGTCCGAATAATCCAAATAATACATATAATGAAAAGTTGAAAAGTCAATTATTTACTAAAGTTGTTAAAGAAACTTTCTATATTGTGGAAGATTATTTAGTCATTCATGCTGCATTTTTTTTTTGTATTAGTAAAATAGATCACTAATTAGGACTGAGCCTATTCTAATAGTGATCACCCCAAGTGGAGTATTACAGTCTTGAATTCTCCTAGACTGGTTGCCTAACAAGGTTAAAGAGCCCAGTCTGCCCTACTATTTACCCATAGCTGGAGGGAGAGTAGTTCAATTCATACCTTTCCTGAGGGTATTAGCGCTGTGTGAACTAGCTTCATCCAGGATTTGAACTCTGGTCGACAAGTCCATTTCCTACAAATCTCTCCATTAGACCACCAGCCTACAACTAATGACCTCCCCTTTACTTTATATCAAAGAGGAACCACATAGTGGTATAATGGTTAGCAAGCTAGTCTCACAGATCCATTATTACTAAATAGCGAGTCCGATCCTTGCGGGAAGCCGCATAAAAAAAATCCCTACATAAAAAAGACCTTGTATTATTTGGATTTTTCAGACTATTGGCCTCATCTTTATTGTTAAATACACGTTTCAGCTGATATGCCCTCTGGCCCTCTTCAGGTGTTTCTCGCTGAACTCAAGGGCCTTTATGGAACTTCAAATCAATACCCTTTATTTAATTCACCAAGGTAGACTGTTCTCATTCTGCTAACCATAACCGGGTACAAGTGTTAAGCTATGTTAAGTATTCTATGTTATTATCACCTGTGGTCAGGATTGAACCTTGTTACTTAGAACTGTATTAACTGAACCCTTATATCAGACTGGATATGAAAGTGCATGGTGTAATGGTTAAAGTCATGGGAAATGGACTTGTCACCCCGAATTCAAATCCTGGATGTGGTAATTGCATTTTACTTAGCACTAATATCCTACTCTCCCTCCAGCTATGGATAAATAGTAGGGCAGACTGGGCTCTTTAACCTTGGTTAGGCAACCGGTCTAGGAGAGGGAAAACTGAATTAAAACCTGTTAAACTCTGCTTAAGAAATTGACCTTGTGTCACATCCTGCTCATGTGGAGGGGTTGGTAAATATATCAGACTGGACAAGAAACACCTGAAGAAAGCCGGAGGATACATCAGACGAAATGTTGTGTATATAACAATAAAGATGAGGACAACAGTCCAAATAATACAAATTATCAAGCTTCAACTGAAAAATTCAGACAAAAAAGACCTTGTGTTAATCCATCCTGGTGGGAGGTCAAGAAATTGTTTTTCCTTTTTTTTTTTTTTTTTTTAAACCTCAAAATATCCCCCTGCATCAAAGTTGGTTACCCACTTCATTATCCCACAACATATGACTTATACATTTCAGCATGCAAAGCAATAAATGCATAAATCAAAAACAACATTACAACATTATTTATTCTTTTTGTTAATTTTCATGCACCACAGAAAATACCAGAGTCAGATTTTTACTAAAATATTTTACATAAAATATCAAGATTTTTCTTCTTTTTTTTCTAAAAAAAAAAAAAAAAAAAAAAAAAAAAAAAAAACTAAGAAAAAAATCTGAAACAAAATAATTTGTTTTAAAATAATTGTTGACAAAAGTACACTTTTAGTTAATTTAGCATATATATATATATAAAACAACAATTAATAGCCAATCATTTTTACAGATGGTAAATTCTTCATTGTATATATAAAACATCAAAGGAATTTTGAAAGAGGAATGGGGGGGGGAGAAAATATTGGAAAATGAACAAATGATATCAACTTAATTTTACTAGAGAGGGAGAGGGAGAGAGAGAGAGGCAGGAAAACACAAATACAAAATATCCTTTAATTCACAATTCCTATATAATTTTTCTTTTTTATACAACAGGTTGTAAAATAGAATTCAGTTTAACCTTCAAAAAAATTTATTAATTTTAAAAAAGTGTAATGCTAAAAATAATGCTTTCAAATGCTCGGTTCGATATAAAAAATTAAGACGTACCCATACGCTGACTGAAATATGTTTAAGCCAGAAAATAAATTGATAATATTATAAAACTCTTGTCAGTAAAAAAAAAAAAAAAAAAAATTCTGATGCTAGTCAAATTTAAAAATTAAAACAAATATCCAAACACTGTAAAAAAAAAAAAACAATGTTCTCCAAATTCCACTCATTTTATACAACAGGAATTTTCAGGCTCAGCACAAAAATAAGAAATCTTTAACTCAAGATTTTCTTTCTTTAAACAAACATTTATATAATATAAATAATAATACTTGTTATATATTTGATCACTGTCAAAAGAATAATCTGTTTAGATTAATAAATTCAAGTGTTTAATAATGATAAATTTCATAATTAATTAAATTTATTACATACAATGCTCAGGTGCACCACAACTCATCAAAGTCTCATGTATAGTACATAGAATAATGTACTCATGTAAGGAACATGAATAGCATAAAGTAATGATATACATGTATGTGTGCAGGCATATATGTATGGAGGGGGGGTATAGTTTTGTCAAATTACAAAAACTCTACCTGATATCCCCCCCCTATATACACGCACATATACATGTATATCAATACTGTATGCTATTCATGTTCCTAGTACATTGTTCTTTGAGGGGTTGTGGTGCATTTGAGCAATGTACATAATAAATTTCACTATCATTAAACACTTGAATTTATTAATCTAAACAGAATTTTTTTTTTGACAGTGATCAAATATATAACAGGAAAGTATTATTATTTATATTATATAAATGTTATATATATGATTCATTTAATAATATTTTCTAACTTTAAAAAGCAAACAATAAAAATAGGCAACTCCAAAGTTTGCAACCCAGAAAATAAAAATTGAAAATAATAAATTGTAATTTAATGTTGAGAGCATTTTTTTAATTTTTTTATTTTTAAATTTATCATTTATTCATTTTACAAGAATGTTTTTCAGTGTTCATTTTGTGGCTTGTATTGTATCTTAGGAAGAAATCCTAATCATTCATACTTATGTTTACTATATAGTTGCCTATTGTCAGTATCACCCGAACAATGAGGGAGTCTATCCCCTTTATGCTAGTGCTAAACCAGGGAAATTGGGGGTTTTTTTTTGCTGATACCGCACAGATTAAGTTACCTAAACTGTGTTACACAAGTGCTGATTTGGCGGGGACTGGTATTGAACCAGGAACCTTGCTACTAAGCAGATGCTCTACTAAGATAAACTGGCTCCTCAATGTACTAGTAAAGTCGGTGGAGTGGCCTATTATTGGTAACAGCCAAACAGTGTGGGAGTCTATCCTCTTTGCACTAAAGCTAGAACAGGGAGATTGTTTTGGCATCTGAGGTGGAGCACCACACCTACCAACAGCTCTAAGCTGTGCTACTCACATGCTGAGTTGGCGAGGGCCGGTATCGAACCCAGAACCTTGTGGTTCTGAGCCGGATGCTCTACCGACTAAGCTAAACTGACAAGAAGCCTAAAAACTTGCAATTCATAACAGTGGTTGAGATAAGATTTGAATTTAGTTCATAACTTTTCATTTTTAAATTGCTACCTACTGCACCAACTTGTGCCTCTCTTATTATAATTAAAATAGTTATTTATGCAGTAACTAAAACAAAAGATCAAATCAACCCAATAGATTTTTAAACTTGAGTAGACTATTCATTAAAGACTTGATTTTCAACTTTGTCAAATGCTGTAGTCTGGAAGATAGTTTAAAAATTAAAAAAAAACAAAAAAAAACGGTTATTTCCTATAACTCCGACCTAAAAAAAGGGGAACCATTCTGATGACTGATAAATTATTTATTTATTGATCTATTAGGATCAAAGATGGGGTTAGGGTTAAGGGTTAGTTTAATAGGAAAATAAATAAATAATTTATCAGTCAGAGTGGTTCCCCCTTTTTTAGGTTGGAGTTATAGAAACTAACCAAAAAACCTGTTGCAGAACATTGCTATAATGTAGGTAGGTATCTACCCAAGCCATTCACCACAGGTAGGATGTGACACAAGGTGGAAAGTATGGAGCATCTAGTGAACATCAAACTCACTATTCAGTAATAATGGATCTGCGATATGAGCTTACACCACCATGGGACACCCTTTTTACTCAAACCATTTGCCACAGATATGATGCGACACAAGATCACAAATGTGAGGCATCCAGCAAAGATAAAAATTGCTATTCAGTAGTAATGGATCTGCGAGACTAGCTTGCTAACCATTACACCACGATGGAATACCTAACATAGGTATATGCAAAGGTTTCCAGCTTTTTATTTAAAAAAATGTTTTTTTAGTTTAAAGGTTTGAATTCAGAGTTTTCTTTCTCCTAGACTGGTTGCCATACCAAGGCTAAAGAGCCCAGTCTGCACTACTATTTTCCCATAGCTGGAGGGAAAACAGTTGGATTCATACCTTTCCCAAGGGTATTAGCACTATGCAAAATACAAACAGCCTCATCCTGGATTTGAACTCTAGTTGGTGTATTCATTTTCTATGACGATAAACATTACACATTGAGGGCCTCTTTGTACTTTGTATTTAGTTTCTAGGTTTTTAAAAAGACGATGCTAAGAACTTTTGCACACATCTAATATTTCAATACTTCCCAGCCATATAAAATGGTAAAATGAGTCAGCGTGGTGACCTATTGTCGGTATAAGCCAGACAGTGAGGGAGTCTATCCCCTTTTCACTGATGATAGACCAGGGAAATTGTTTTTGCAACTGAAGTGGAACATCACACCAACCATCAGCTCACCCCTTTACCACACAGATCCAAGCTGTGCTACTCATGTGCTAAATTGGCGAGGGCTGGTACTGAAACCGGAACCTTGTGGTTCCTAGGTGGATGCTCTACCGACTGAGCTAAACCGACCATTAAAATAAAAAAAACTTTTAGTAAACTCTAATCAAACCTATTTACTTTCAACTTCAAGACAATTTTTTAAATTTTTTTTTTACATTTATCTACAAAAAGTAAATTACACATGGACTCCTTTAATTTTATTTCTCTATAACTGTTATGTTAAAAGATAAATCCAAAAATCGAGCACAAAAAAATTAAAATCTAAAAGGTTTTTTTTAACAAGGAGGTTTGTTAATTTAAAGAGAAACAAAACTTTTCATATGATTTTTCATATGCAGTATTGTTAAAAATACGTTAAGGATTTTGTTTAGTAAAAAAACAAGAACAAAAAAGAACAGTAACATATTGTTAATATATTCAATACAACAGTTTACTTTTTGTTTGTGGTATTTAATAAATACTTACACTTTACCATCTCAAGAAAGAACAGACATTTTCAAAGACCTGAAATACTTGTCTACAAAAGTAGCTCATGAGAAAAACTGACAGCATTTTTATTAATTCTTCCTTAATTTATAAAAAGACAACTGGACTTGGTTACAGTTATTTGACATAGAACTTCTCACATTATCGCCATGACAAAAATCAATTATAAAATGTAGATGACAGTTTTTTTTTTAATAGTGTCAAATAATTATAATATAATAATAATCATAATCATAATAAAAATATAACAGAACCAGCTGTTTTAGAATGTATTGGCGTAAAAATAGTTATAACATTAAATGAAAAAAAAAAAGTATTTTTTGTACTTAGTACAGAATAAGGTTTTGTGTTTGCTATCAAAGGTAGAGTATAACAGTAGGGAGTTCTGTGTGTTCTTGTTGATATGTGTATGTCCCTGACAAATACAAAACCTTCAAATGAAGTGTCTGGTTTTTAGTTTATGTTCAATTTAATTGTCTCCCTTTATACCCTGTTGTTAGACTATTGAGCATTTTTACTTATTTTTCAATGACATGCAAACAAGTTATATTTCCAAATGATATCTTTTTCTTTTTTAAAGAAATGCATGCATAACATGTGAAATTAGAAAAAAAAAACATTACTGTGTTCGGATGTGAATTAAAAAAGTAATGCTTTTAAACTGTTTTTTTTTTTTTGATAATTTTTTTATTAAACACATCGTTTGAAATGTTGTTTAATGATATGACTGTAAAGAAATTAGATCTGAATGTTTAGAATAAAATTATGTTATTTTGTATTTGAAGACAGTAAAAAAAAAAACAAAAAAAAACAAAAAAAACATTTAAGACAAAGTAGTTATTTACTGATATCTCACCATACCAGTTGAACACAAAATCCGATTTATGTGGGGTACCACACACAAACCAAAGATCATGCTGTGGCTAGTGTTAAAAATTGCAGGTATCCCTTCGGAATTCCTCTTTTGAGGTCCCTCAGGCAATGGGCAATAAACCCAACCCTGCCCCTTTAAATCAAGGGGACAGGTGTTGCCTGGGGGAAGGACCTCTGGGATCCCACTAATATTCATATCTTACAGATACAGGAGCCAATTAAAACAAAGTATGTACCCACTCAAAGGGGATAATAAGAATTTTTTTTTTTTTAGAATTAAAAAAAACAAACAAATGATATGATGACTAATAAAAAGGGCATGAAACCTTTAACAACAAATCAGCCTGAAAAGCTGATCAGACGAAATTTAATAATTTGATGCAATTTGAGGGAAAAGTTGGATCATTTATACAAAAAGACTTTAGACAAGAAAAGGCAAATAGTTTTTAAATGCAAAGTACAAATGATAAAAAAAGCCTCAGACTTTCGTTTTTTTTTTAATTCATAATTCATGTTTAAAAGAAAGAAAAATTTTTAATTATAAAAAAAAAAAAAAGAAAGAAAAAAAGTAACAGGTTTTCCCAAAGACGTGACCTTGATTCCTAAATAAATGGCAGTCTTAGATCAATTTTGGGTATCTTAAATAGTCCACACCATAAATATAGCATTTAAGCAGAAATATAATGATACTGATTTAGCAGAATAGAAACTTTCTCAGTTACATTTAAATAAACTGTTCAACAATTTTTCTTTTATGATTATTTCTCTCTTTTGCACCAAATATTCATTTTGGGGTTTTTATAATAGAAATTGGTAAACATTTTACATGCGCTAGACTAACCTCAAGAGAAAAAGGTTCCTTGAAATCAGACTTAACAGATTCTACCAATTAGACATTCACATTTAAAATTAACTAAAAAAAAAAAAAAAATAAAAAAAATATATAATAAAAAAAAAATCAATCAACCCAATAGATGCCATTTGTCTCATTTTTGGGGCATTTATAAAAAATTGTATTTTAGATCCTGCCAATTTCTTACAAATGGGACAAAACTTTTTACATATATCAATAAATATTTGTACCAATTTTATGTTGCGTATATATTGTTTTTTGGAAAGCCCTCTTGCTTATAATTAAAGTTAAAAATTTTCTGTTTGAATAATTTTGGCAGGTATTGGGTTAATAACAATAATAATAATAATAATATTATTAGTAATAATATTAATAGTAGTCGTAATAGTATTAATAATAATAATAATATTATTAGTAATAATATTAATAGTAGTCGTAATAGTATAAATAATAATAATAATAGTAATAGTAATAATAATAATAATAATAATAATAATAATAATAATAATAATGATAATAGTAATAATATTAATAGTAGCAGTAATAGTAGTATTAATATCAATAGTAATAATAATATTAGTAATAATAATAATAGTAGTAGTAATAGTAATAATAATAATAGTAGCAGTAATAATAATATTAATAGTAGTATCAATAATAATAATATTAATAGTAGTATCAATATTAAGTAATAATAATACCAGTAGTAATAATAATAATAATAGGAAGAATCGAGACCATCCAAACGACAGCACTGTTGGGATCGGCTAGAATACTCAGAAGAGTCCTGGAGACCTAAGGAGACTTGCTGTCACTAAGCCGCCAGTAAAACACCAGCTATGGCAGGTGTGAAAACCTCATAATAATAATAATAATAGTAATAACAATAATCATAGTAATAATAACAATAGTAGTAATAGAATCTCCTGAAAGGCTACACCCTTTCATATTCATGTTTTTGCAAGAATTTCAGAATATACTTAAGAAAAAATAAAAAAAAAATTAGTTGATTGTCTGAATTACTTGAAGCAATCAACTTTTTTTTTTTTTTTTTTTAATTCTGAAATTATCTCCTCATTTTCCATAAAAGATATTTAATCTGCGTTATATTCACTTCTTTGACTTTCTAGTTTACTTAATAGAAAGAATTAAACCATTGTACCCTGTAATAATTCAAGGTGCAATTTATTGTTAATCAGTTGAGTGAGTCTTTTATCACAAGCATGCAAAGAGATGGCAAAAATATGAAGAAATACAAGGACTGAAACAGTAGGAATTGTTGAAAGATGTGATGCATGGGTCAATGGCTGTTGATGGGGGCGGAGGGGAGGGTTTAGACAAATTACTTATGCACAACAGTTTTATAATAATCTTACAGACTTAAAAAAAAAAATAACTCCTGATTTTAGAAAAATCATGAGTTACTTAAAATATTAAAAATATCCGTGTTAAAATAGACTAATAGAAAAAGAGATTTCAGAATAAAATTTAGTCAAAAATATTTCTTACACAAACATTGATTAAAATCTGGTTATTATCTGCTCTAAACAATTTGTTAAATTTGTTTATGTTCTTTTTTTTCCTATCAGACAAAATTTATCGATTCAATTGATGAGGAAGCAGAAATTCATTCATTTTCAAAGCAGATTTTTCAGCTTACCTTCTAAAAGAGCTTGAGAGTGGGGCATTCATTTGTAAGTTATTAGTGAGATTATCTGAATAAATATAACGTCAATTGGATTACCTCCCTTGAATTCTTTATCATTATTATGGAGGAAAGCAGTTAAAAAACTCATTTCCTTCCATTTTTAGTAAAATTAGATGTTTAAAGACAAGAAGTTTAGTCTAAATTTTAGCTTTAGTATAGTACATTTATGAATTTACTAATAACACTTAGTTGTTAGGAAAATATCATATAGCATTTAATACATTATGGGGTAAAATTTTAGTTGGTATATACGTAATATAAATATCTGTTCTCAAATTAAGTTAAGTAGATTAAAAAAAAGAAAGTATCAGTGAAAAGTTATCTGGCATAATAAGATGAAATAATAATAATAATAATAATATAAAAAAAACAACTTTCCTTTCATTTTTCCTAATGATACCGCATCAGAAAAATAAGGCCTAAAAATGTTTAGTTCTGGGTTACCATTACCTGGGCTATTTTTGAATATTACAGATTCTTTAAAAATTATATAGAATAATTAAATAAGTATCACCTCACAAATGAAATTAACTTTAAAAATCTTAATTGTAGATAAGTAGTAATCTGATTAGTTTTCTATGTAATTTTTTAAAGAACATAATAATTTATAATTTCATAGAATAACTTAATCAAAAAAGATTTCTTTAAATAGATAAAAGAAAAAAAAAGAAAAAAGAAAAATCAACAAAAATACAAATACATGCTGTAAATAGAAAAATAAAAATAAAAGACAAAAACAAAACAAACAGAAATCAACCATAATTTTAAAGTTGTCATTTACTAAGATTAATTTAATTTTGTACAAAGCCAGAAGTAATGAGGCAAACTCACTAACAATGGTCTGCAAGCCTAACTCATAAACCAGTAGATGCATCCAATTCTAAGGTAAAATTAATTTAAAAAAGAAAAGAAAGGAAATATCCATTAATCCAATAGGTGCTATTGTTCCATTGTTTATATTTTAGGTCTTATAAAAGGATGGAGTCTTTTTTACATATGATAAATATTCATACTAATCTTAAATTGTGTATACATTATTTTTTTAAAGCACCCTTACCCCAATGTTGGATATTAAAAGAAGGGAAAGCAAATTTTGAATAATTACATTAGATATTGGATTAAATGACAAAAATTTAAATTAAAAAAAAAAATCTCCTGAAATATTGCAACCCTTTTTAAGCATTCATGTTTTTGTATAAGATAAAGCAAGAAATTTAGAATAGATTTGTCCAGTTCAAAAATCAGATTTCCTGTGAAAATATTAATTAAAGGGAGAAAGTAATCTCCAAAAATCTAATAAAGTAAAATCTGCAAAGTGGCCTATTGTCGGTATCAGCCAAATATTAAGAGAGTCTATCCCTCTTTTGATAGTGATATAACAGGGAGATTCTTTTGCTGAAGTGGAGCATCACACCCACCATCAGCTCTCCACTTTAACACACAGATCCAAGCTGTGCTACTCATGTGCCAAATCGGTGAGGGCCAGTATCAAACCCATAACCTTAAGGTTGCTATGAGGATGCTCTACTGACTGAACTAAACTGGCTCCTTAGAAGTGTCAATATAATCACAAACCAGTTACAGCAAAAATTCAACAGGTTCACAGGCGATCTAGTACACAGATAATAATATAAATATATAACGGATGCTTTGCTACACAGATCAGATTACCCAAATTGTGCTACTCATGTCCTGAGTTGACAAAGACTGGTATCAAACCGGATATATTGTAATTCTACCCTATTTTAGTCAAACTTTGTCAAAATATTCTTAAAATATGTTCTGAATAAATTTTATCACAGTTTTTTTTTTTTTTTTGTACTAGTGTATTGGGTTATGACAACAAAGACGTTTTTAAAACTTTCAATTTTAATAAAATAAAAAATAAAAAGAAAGAAACAAAACAAAAACAAATAAAAACAACAAAAAGGTAAATACATCCATATTTGTTCTTTAATATAATAAAAGAAACCATTTTTTACAACTGTTTATTCTAAAGGAACGATGACATCACAGCTAAGGGAAGAGGGGATTATTTTTTTGTCCCACATTAAGATTTGGCTACAAACCTTTACAATTCTTACCATAAATAAATTAGTCAACCCCACCTTTTTTACTTGTGTATTGTACATATTTCTTGGGGGACAGGGAATCTAATTTTTCTTTCCTTTCAAAATAGCTTAGTATGGCACAAAACCACAAGCTCGTGAGTGACACTAGCAAATTAATTTGAGATAAGCTTGTTACCCATAGCAAGCACCCCTTTTCCCTTTTTTTTTTTTTTTTAAATATGAAATGAGAGTAGTGTTTCTCTACTAGCACCATGATTCAAATCTTATACTTTAGTTGAATTGGACAGAAAAGAACAAACAATCAAAAGGGTGACGAAAGGAAATTAGGAATAAAAAAAAAAAGAAAGAAAAAAGGTTTTGGGTAGGAGTAATTGTAGGTTAATAATCCTGATTTGAATGCAGACACATCAATAGCTCTTAATAGGTCATGGAGGTTGTGAGTCTACAAGCTATGAGATTCAAATTCACATGCAGACTTCACATGTCTCAATCAGACATGATTATATCCGACTATTCCACCTGCAAAGTGAACTGAAGTTTTTCTTAAATTATCTCCCTTACATTGGAATTATCTCCCTTATATCATAAAGTATTTTAAAGTTTAGTACAACGCTGGACATATAACTCGCATTAATTTTTTATTTTTTCTGACATTTTTCATTATTTCACCCCAACAACTATGGCACTATAAACACAAGATTTGTAAATACCCCAAAGATCCAACATTGCTGATATGCCATGATTTTGAAAAGGTAAGGGAACAAAAGGAGGTTACTGTGTTCAATCAACCGTGGGTGAACAGACATGGAAGGGAGAGGAGTTATCTAAATGCTATGAATAGACTCGAAAATTCAGCACATATGATATGCCATATTTCTCTTTGGTTTGTGACTACACAGTGCAGTTATTGTCAATTTAAATCAAAGATAATAGAGGCAAAAGAGATTTAGACCCTGAGAAATATGATCTTCATTATATAAAACCTTGTTAAATAACTAAGTAAAGGTAGTTTCTTTTTTCCTTCTAATATCTAGTATATCAGTCTGGTTATTTTTTTCCCCTACATTTCTCACTCATGATTTTCTAAAAAAAAAAAAAAATAAAAAAAATCAAGTAATAAGAGAATACCTACATAAAATCTACAATCGAAATAAGGAAAAAATTTCTCAATTCAGAATGTTTTATCCAGTCTTTTTGTACTATCACTTGATATGACTTTCCAGTTTTATTTGCTTCTAGCATTGCATTTAAGTTTCCTTTATTTGATTTCATTGCTTTAGAAAGGAGAAATGTAGACTCTTGTTCATGGGAGGGCAGTTTATTATATTTTTTAATATCATCTTTAACCATACCAGTTCTTCCTACCATCCCATTAAAAATAAATAAATAAAAATAAATAAGAGTCTGTATTGAACTCCTCAGAAGCAATAGAATTAAATAAACAGGTCTCTAAATGAGCTGTTGAAACTGAATAGTTATGTAGTCAATAATTTCTTATGGTGTTAGTACAGTTAGTCTTCACTTCAAGATCTTGATTGACTAATCAGAAAGACTGAAAGACCCTTACTTTTAAAAAAAATCTTTTCCGTGGTTTGTTTTTCTTTTTTCTTTCTTTTTTTAAAACCACACCTTGAATGTTCACATCTGTATTCAAGAAGGCAAAGAAAAAAAAAAAAGAGATGTTTTGTGACAACCTGTTAAGTTGAAAATAAAACAGTACTGACTGTTGTACCCGATTTGTTGAGAATTGTTTCGAACGATGGTTGTCTTTTTTGAACCAGATTTTCATCCAGATTCAAATATTTTTAGATCGGGCGAACGACATGAATAAAAAAAATCAAGCCTCTCTTGTAGGCACTGCAGAAAAATGGCAGTTACTGCATGATGGATATTAGGTTTCAATGATAATTGATGACAAGATAGGGACTGAATTTTTATTATGCCTGGGTAGACGTTGGTCAACAAAAATCCTGGGTGTTAGAGAGTACCTTTTTTTGGTGGGGGGGGATAGGTGGGTGGGTTGGTAATCAATGATTGAAAAAAAAATTCAAGAGGTTAGGGGGGTTCTTTATGTAGATTGTAGTGAAAAGCCGTCAAAAACAGTGCTTGTCTGTCCATCTAGCTAAATCACCCACTAACATGATCTAAATCGAATGGTGGGGGTTTGATGGACTAGATTTTTTTTCTTCCTTGCTACACCATTTTTTAGACAACAGGAATTTTTTTTTAACATATTAAAATGGAATGACTTGAAATGTTTTAAACCGTTGGGGTAGGGGGACATTTTTTTTTCTATTGTCTCACACAAAAGCTGAATTACAACTGCATGATTTTTGCTAAGAATTAACATTCATTAACTGCTTTTTTGTAGAAGGAATTTGACCTAATTGATTTTAGGTTCTCTAACACTGTCTTGGAGGAAGGATGGGGGGAAAGCAGAACACATACACATACACACACTCATGCATGCATATACACCCATTAACACACCATGGCCAAAAAGTAGAAAGTTACCAACCACAAATGAATCATACGCACGCACGCTACCATTGTAGATGCAGTATAATCAAACTAAGAGTAAATCTACACTTACAAAACAATAAAGAAGGCACACTGCAATGAAGTAATACAGAACTGATACTTATATAAATTGTGGCATATCCGGAATTTACCAAGTGTGACTGGGTTTTGGAGATGACTAAAAAAGATCCCAGTCTTGTGGCTATCCAATGAATGAAATAACAAAGGACTAACAAAAACCTTTGATTTCAAATCCATTTAACATTATGTAAATTACTTTTGCTACAGGAATTTGTTTTGTGGGATTTAAATAATTAATTACTTAATCTATCAGATTTACTATTACATAATTTATTATATATTGGATAATTTTTTTTTTGTTTTGTAAAGAAATCTGTATATCCAAAAATTGAAATGGCAAGGATGCATTAATTGGATTTCTTTAAAGTGATATAAAAGAATGAAAGAAAAAAAAAAAATTGTTTGTCTCTTTTCAAAGAAAAAATAATTGATTAAAAAATAAATTGTAAAAAGAAATGTTGCAGGTAATTATAACAGATTTATGCAGCTATTCTAAAATCTTAAAATGATAGTTAAAAATTAGTAATTATTTTATGGGTAATTAAAATTCAACTTTTTGTTTTGTTTTCAAATCTAAAAAACAATAAATAATAAACAATAATAATAATGATGAGAGATTAGATTGCCAATTAATATATGATGAGATTTTAAAAAATGTCTTCATTTGCTATTGGAATTTAAAGTTTTGAAAAAATAAAAATAAAAAAAGATTAGAAAGAAGAGAAAGAGAAGAATGTCAAGATAGATAGTAAACAAGGGTGAGAGTGAAAGAAAGAAAAATGGCAAAAAGGAATAAAGGAAAGAGAAGGAAAAAAAGGAAAAGGGGAAAAAATAAAAGAAAGAAATGAAATTAAGAGAGAAGAACATGAAATGTTGTATAGAAAGAATAGATGAAAGAAATTGAATATTGGTATAAAAAAAAAAGATTTATTAATTCCGCTTTTTTTTCCCTTTTTACCAATATGTAATTTCTTTCAAAAAGAAAAGAGAGAGATGACAGACATGTTTAAAAAGTAATAAAAGATAAAAAAAGAAAAAGAATCAAAGATGGAAGATCATTCGGTTGACTATGAAAAACTTTTCATCCACTTACTTGGATATGCCACAATGAAACAATTCTACAGTAAAGACTAAAGTACATCTACATCAACACACACTAACAATTGTCGGTCTCCCAATGTTATAGTCAATTCATAACTGTAAGCATACACACACAAACTGTCCATATATCTAGCCTTGTGCCACACTCAGCTTTGAAAATATCAATAGTACACAGAAGTATACTACACAGTAGTAGTTTTAGTATATACCCACATATACAGAGAGTAGATGCTTATCCTGACTCTAAGAGACAAGTAGTACACTTACTTCCACATAATTGTTAAAACTATATTATTACTGTGCAATTGAAATACATACATACATACATACATACATACATACACACACACGTAGGCAGTATTTGTTCCATCTACAACACATATGTCTACTATAGGACAGTAGGATGAAATCAAGTTATAAAAAAAACCCCAAAAACATACTTATAAGTAATTCCTAATTGATAAGCAAAGAAGATAGATAAACTATTAATATTTCGGTGTTTATTTCTCATCCTCCTCAGAGGAATAAATGGGTATCATATCAAGTATTTAACATTATAATAATTACTCCTTTTGCTATTGGAATTGTTTTTATGAAGAATTCCTTTTTAATTTGAAAAATCTTTGAAGAATTTTCATCAACCCAATGTTTAGGCATTTCTTTGAAATTCTTTGTAAAAATAATTTAGCAAGAAAAGTTACCCAAATTTGTGCAAGGAAATAACAGAAGTTCCCTGCGGACACATGAATAAACACTGAAATATTAACAAAATTCATCCTTTCATTGCTAACTCAATACCAATTTCTTACAAGCATGGAATTAGGAACCGATTCTGTCCTGTTTTAAAGTTGTTCTTATGGAAATGGTTACTGAAGAAATGACAGACACAGTATGCACACATACACATGACTATAAATGCAGTTGTTGCAGTAAAATTCCTTGGAAATCCTGTTGTGACTGACAGGCAACAGATAGTGTTTCACAATTCACCAGTCATTCCTCCATTGTTTTCTGAATCACTATTTCATTGGGCCAACCCAATTGCAGGGGTTGAGGCAACTCACTGTGGCGTAGCAGCCCCAGTTACTCCCAGTTTCTTGTTAGTTTCTGCTTGCATACGTGCTTCATATTCACGCAAATCTTCAATGCTCATGCCTGTGAGAAAAAAAAAAAGAAAGATATATAGGGATTAGAAAAAAAAAAAAAAAAAAAAAAAAAACAGAAAGAAAAAAAAAACAGACAAAGACAAAAAGATAAAGACAAAAAGACAAAAACAAAAAAAACACCCCCCCCCAAAAAAAAACACACAAAAAAAAAAAACAAACAAACAAAAAAAGATCAGGTCTCAAATAAACACTAACTTCTCAAGCTAGTCAAAGGTTCACATTTTCATTTGTCACAGGTAAGTTTCATTTCAAACATTAGTAAACAAACCAACTGAGGGTTTTTTGCACTTAAATTGTATCAGACAAAAACAAATTTTACAAATGAAACTATTTTTAGGGTGTATGATGAAATTTGTTTGACCTTGAAAAATATTGCATCATCCATGATTGCATCAGATTTTTATCACACCCAGGCACTCGTCTTGACTGTCAATTAGTTGCCTCATGGCCATTGTTTGCAATAGACGTTACTTCAAGGAAGCGTACAAAAATTGTAATGCTGCATGAACACACTGGCAACCCTTACAAAGAGATTGCAGATATTATAATAGAATTATTTATTTTGTTTCAATTAATTCACACAAATGTGTACATATAAACTAACAAATATTGCTATGGCAAGACCCAACCCTTTTTATCATATGGATGCTAGAAGGCGGTGGGTGAGGGTCTACATGTCCTGAAAATGACGATAAACTATCTGATAGTGTGGTTTCAGTTTTGGAGGTTTGGGGAATGTGGAGCACCCCTTTATCAGCATTGTTCCCAGATTCACCCTGATCTGGAATGGCAGAACCTGTTAGGGTCATATCTATGGGTTAAATATAAAAATGTATTTATTCAAAAAAATTGAGTATCCATTAAGAATTAATTCATTTCAAAACTTTGTAGGCATTAAATGACCCACTAAGGTTGATATGCCGTAAAACAAACCAAACCAAACAAATTTTGCTTCATTATATTAGATTTTTATGATAATGGATTCAACAACAGATGGAGGCTATTAAAAGATTACAATTTAAATAACTTATGTTATCAATAAAAAAAAATTTAAAGAAAGAAGAAAAAGAGAACAATATTGAATATTAAACCAAACTTATTTGTTTTATTATTTATTTATCTATTTTATTTTTAATTTATTCATTCATTTTGCTATAAATACTTGAAGACCACTTAATGATATCAGAAAAATTCTGCTGTTTATATTTATATCTAGACATGTATTTATTTATTTATTCATTTCTTTTGCTGTAACTTTAAAAAATTAATTCCTCTATCTTTCCTTCCTTTCTTTCTTCCTTTCAAGCAGTTGATAAACATCTGTCTGAAGTATAGTGTTATGACTTCTCTCTTTTGCCTTTTTTTCTTTCTTTTTTATCACATTTGGTTTCTTTTTCTTTTCTTTCCTCATAATCAAAATGGAATGGCCTATCATTTATCTGAGGGGATGACAGGTTGTAACATTTAAACATGAGTGTTTTTTATTCTGTTGATATTATAGATTACTAGCAAATGTACCCAGTCCCTGACCGGACTATATATAAAGATTGGACCATAAATAGGTGAAAGATTCCGAGCTGAACAACTTAGACTGCGATTTTGTTCACTAAAATTGAATTAAACTGCTGGTATAACTATAATAGAAAGCCGGCAGTGTAAATCAGTTGATTTTGGATTAATTAATCATTTATATCCCTTAATCAGTAAAAATCAATAACCAAATTTGGTTTGTTTCTTAGTTAGAAGGATATTAAGGTGTATGCAAGATTTCGAATCCGAGTTGCGCCCCGTTTCGGAGTTATATGTCGACACGTACATACCAAACTTCCTTTTATATATATATAGATTAGTATTTTACAAAAAAAAAAAAAAATTATATATATATATATATATATATATATATATATATATATATGGGAGAAATAAGAGGAAATTAATACAAAAATATGTGGAGAAAGGTTGTATAAAAACCTACAATAAACATCCATTTTGTACAACATCCTGTGTTTGTCTACCTTTATATATATATATATATATATATATATATATATGACTTATAGTCCTAAAAATGGTAATTGACAAGAGTAATGTAAATATATACGAAAGAAAGATTCAGATGTCTGTCTGTATGTTTATTTGTACAATGAATGAGTGCATGTCCTTTTATAAAAGAGCAAAGACCAAAGTTCAATAAAATCTACACCCTATTTTTTTTCTGGAAAAGGGTTAAAAAATTTTTTCTTTTTAAATATATAATAAGGGCATTAATCAATGGTATATTAAAAAAATGATTAAAAAATAAAACAAATTAATAAAGAATTAATAATTAATGAGCCAGGTACTAAGTTATCACTCCTCTTTGGCCCTTAATTGAGCTACACATGTCATTGGAGTAGCCCGATTCAATCAATTGGCTGGCCATGTCAAGCCTTAGCAGCCTTATGATTGTCCTGACTGTATTCTTCAAACTGCTCTTATGGCAAACACACACCCCTTCTTTCATAATAAAAAGCAAATAAAAGAAAAAGAAAAGAAAAAAATCCAAACAAGAAGAATAACAAAAGATAAACAACATAAAAACAAGAATATATAAAGAATAAAAGATAATAAAACAAATATATAGAAAAAGAATTTTTTTTTTTTAGTAGAGGAAAAAGTTAAGTATCTGCCATGGTTTCAATCCAAATGATTTCATCAGGTCCCTACCATACGCTTAACTAAATCGATGTAATTCCTTAGTTAAACTCAGATACATTACTTTTCAGATAATAACGGTTGAATGCTATGTTAGTTGATATTTTTCTCTCAATTTTCGTGTGTGGCTTATTCTATTTGTGTATTTATTCCTTAGTTCTCATTTCTGTATTGTCATTAATTTAATTCTAATTATGAAATACTAAAAAAAAGAATTTTTATTAATATTTTATAAATATAGATAAAAGAATTGTTTTTAACTAAATCTCGGGCAACACTGGATAGTCTTGCTAGTTGAATAATAAATGTGTGTGTGTGTGTGTGTGTGTGTGTGTGTGTGTCAGTATATCAACAAGAATTTTTTATTATTTTTTATAATTCAGATTAATGTCTAAAATTTTAAATAGATTAAAAATAACTTAATCCGAGTTCACTTGTGGCATTCTCCCTTGATATTTTAGTCTGGAAAGGATTATTGTCACGCCATATTAGATTAGGTCAGGGGGTGGGGGAACCTTTTCATGGCTAAAAGACACATGGAAATTTATTGGGTTGGATTAGGCAAGACTCAATTAGCATATTTAAAACAGAATGTAGTTATTTACCTCGCATCCCACATATATATATTTACCAACCCCCTCTGCATGAACAGGATGTGACATAAGGTCAATTTCTTAAGCGGAGTTTAACAGGTTTAAATTCAGAGTTTTCCTTCTCCTAGACTGGTTATAAAGCCATGGTTAAAGAGACCAGTCTGCCCTGCTATTTGCCCATAGCTGGAGGGAGAATTGGATTCATACCTTTCCCAAGGATATTAGCGACATGTGAAATGCAAACAGCTTCATCCAGGAATTTAATTTAGGTTGACGAGCTTATTTCCTACAACTCTAACCATTAGACCATGCGCATCAGACATATATGGGTGCGACACAAGGTCTTTTTAATGTGGGACCACCCACAAGCCGAGACTCATGGGATGGCAGGTGCAAAAAAATGCATTGATCCCGTCGGCATTCTCCCTCAAGGGGGCGCCTCAGGCACTGGGCAATAAATCCAGCCCTGCCCCTTTAAATCAAGAGGGCAGGTGTTACCTGGGGGAGGGGATAGCCCCCTGGGATCAATGCTGTTTAATTACTTTACCGGTCCAGGTCCAGGGCCAAAACACACTGGACACAGGCCCCGTGGTGTAAAACAGAATGTATAGTTCAAAGTTTTACTTAATAACCTGGTGTCTGTGGTGTAATGGTTATCATCATAGGAAATTAACATGGTAATACAATTTCAAATCCTAGACGAAGCTGGTTGCACCTTTACCCTTGGGAAAGGTAGGAATCCCACTATTCTCCCTTCAGCTATGGGTAAATAGTAGGGTAGACTGGGTTCTTTAACCTTGGTTAGGCAACTAATCTAGAAGAAAAATTTCAAATTTAAACCTGTTAAACTCCACTTAAAATAGACCCTGTGACACATCCTGCTTGTACAGAGGGGTTTGTAAATACATAATACCTTGATGGGTTGGGTTTTATAGTATGTCAAACTTGTGTTATTTTATGCGAAATTCAGTCTTCATTCTTTTGGCAAGTGATTACATAGTTTCAAGTAACTAATAAAAATAATCATTTATAAATGATTATAAAGTAAAAAAAAAAAGTAAAGTCATTGGGGTGGCTTAATGTCAGTATCAGCCAGACAGCGAGTCTATCCCCCTTTTCACTAGTGCTAGATCAAGGGGATTTTTTTTTAGTGTCTGAGACAGAGCGCAACATCTACCATCAGCTCCTCACTTTACTGCACAGATACTTGTGCTACTCATATGCTGAGAAAGAGCTTGCCTGCCTGCCTACCTTGAAAATCAGCATTTATAAAACACTGACCACTGATATTGGTAGAGGCCATGCAAGTCTCTCAACCTTTGAATGAGAGCATGTATCCATGGCCTGTAAAATTTCTGTTAACTGTTCAAGATTGTGCGACTTATCTTAAAATTTACTTTAACTGTTTATATTCTTATAAGTTACTAGACAACCAGGGAATCCATTAGGCTTCTGGGACCATATGACCTTTAGGCACCCCTTTTTGATCTCGATTCAGAAGGACGTTTTTCATCTACACCATCAATATCCGGTTGTTTGTTAAAAAAAAGAAACAGATTTGGCATAAAATACCTCACAAGAGTTGATATGCCATTAAACAAAATAACAACCAACCAAAATAATTCATTCCAGTCAAAAGAATTAAAAATGACAGAATAATAAATCTTACTCTTCACAATTGATACACATAAGTAAAAATACAATAAAAATAAGAAATAAAACATTTGCAATATGTACGAGGATGAGTCAAAAAGTAATGCCATTTATTTAGGACAGGTATAATTACCAACACCAGAAACATGTATCATACATCAAAATGAAGCTGGTCCTGTGGATCACATCCCTACCTCTCCACTGTCACCGTTTTTCTCAACCTTTGAATGAGAGCATGTATCCATGGCCTGTAAAATTCTGTTAACTGTTCTTTGAGCCACTTCTTCACTACAGATTTTCTCCTCACTGGAATAATGTTTGCCTCTCAAACCCTCTTTCATGGGGCCAAAGAAATGATAGTTTGAGGCAAACATTATTCCAGTGACGAGGAAGTGAAATCTGTAGTGAAGAAGTGGCTCAAAGAACAGTCAACAGGATTTTATGGGACAGGGATACATACTTTTATTCGAAGGTGGGACATTGCTATTGGAGAAACAGTGAGTATGTGGAGAAGTAGGGATGTGATTCACAGAGGACCAGCTTCATTTTGATGTATGATACATGTTCCTGTGTTGGTAATTATACCTGTCCTAAACAAAATGGCATTAATTTTTGACTGACCCACATAATATAAAAAAGATTTTGAAAAGAAAAAAAACAAACATTGTGTGTAATTTGAAAAAAAATCAAGCAAAAGAACAAACAAAAAAAAACCCAACAACCCCCCCACCAGAAATGATTTTGTTTACAAACATTATTTGTTATAATTTACTAAGCTGGGACTAGTTTGGCACAAGGCCAGATGTATGGAGCACCCAGTGAAAATCAAACTCACTAACAATGGTCTGCTAGCCTAGCTAGCTAATTATTCACTAAGCTTTTCTTAGTTGTGGCACAAGGCCAGATATATAGAGTACCTAATGAGACTCAAACTCACTAGCAATACTTTACTAACCATTATACCACACAGGGTGCCCTCGTCTTTGTTCGTCTATTTCAAGAGTTCCAAAAATATACTTTCAGGTAAAAATAATATGAAAAAAAAAAAAAAAAAAAAAAAAGAAACTTACCATACCACTCGTCAATCCAGGCAAATGCTTGTCTGTGTCCAAGCAAAAGAATGTCTCGAATTGCCTGTAAATAAAAGAAAACAGAATTTAAAAAATTTCAACTTGCCTCTTGGGGTTATAGAGTACGCAAACCACAGCTTTTCAGAGTGGTAAGAGCGCCTCTCAATGAGGTCACCTTTTGGCCATGGGTGGTGACCTTTACCTTTATGGCCCACAATTTTTTCAGTTCCTTGGCCAGGTACAAATATTTGTCGTGTCAGTCTTTTCGCTTTCTTTCTATTTCACTCTGAGATTCTCCAGGACAGAGAATTCCACAAGATAACAAGTTCACGTCTGCTCTATAGAATACACCGACTACACTCCTGCAGAGCTTTAAGAACCTCTCTTCAATGAAACTACCTGTTGGCCATGAATGGTGATCTGAGGACAGGATTGTGGTGACTGAATGGTTTAAGACTAGGATACTAAGTGGTCCCATGACATGCAACATTTTGGCCCAGGGAAGTCATGAGAGGCTCCGTCTGATCAGTTGGCTGGTCATGTCAAGCCCTAGCACTTATATGATTATCCTGACTGTATTCTTCAAATTGCTCTTATGGCAAACACCCAACCCTTTTTATCATATAGGTGCTAGAAAGCGGTGGCTGAGGATCAACCACCAGTGTTTATTTATACACATGAAATTAATGAAAATTATTTCTACAAATTTATGAAAACACTTAAGGAAATTTATTTCTACCAATTTATTAGTATTATTCGGACTATTGTCCTCATCTTCATGAAAATGAGGACAATAATACAAATAATACTAATTATCAAGCCTCATCTAAAAAATTCAGAGAAATACCAATTTATTAATACACATGAAGTGAATGAAATTTATTTCTTAATCATATATATATATATATATATATATATATATATATATAAAGCAAGATTTGGTATTAAATAACTTATATTAAACCAAATAACCTCCTTTACTGCCACCATTCACATCATTGATTCTCAGGTGTCATAACTGTCAAAGGATATATATAAAAAAATTTTAAAAAGTAAGTAAAGTTGCCGGGTGACCTAATGCCAGACAGCGAGGGTGTCTATCCCCTTTTCACTAGCACTAGACCAAGGAGATTATTTTAGTGTCTGAGGTGGAGCACCATACCTACCATCAGCTCCTCACTTTACCGCACAGAACCCTGTGCTACTCATATGCTACTCGAACCAGGAACCTTGTGATTCCTAGCCGAACGCTCTACCGACTGAGCTAAACCGGCCTCCTTTCCAGACTTTGGTTCTCTATCTTCAATTGTGACAGGTCAGTGACAAGATTTTAAGAGTAGCCAAAATGTCTGGTGAGAAAATCATTTCAGATCTTTTGAGGGGGGAGAGTTCTGTGTGTGTGTGTGTGTGTGGTGGGATTTCTGTGGCGTAGAGGATAATGTGTTGGACTGCAATATCATAGTAAGCAAGTTTGAACTCCAGTATTACTGTTACTTTCACTTTCAGACTAATACCCTTGGGAAAGGTATGAACCCCCCTCATCCCACCAGCTATAGGTTAAATAGTGCCATTACTGTTCTTTTATAAGGATGGTTTTGGTATTAAATAACCCACAAAGATTGATATGCCATTAAATAAACTAAACCACTTACGGTCAAAAGCCAAATTCAAACACAATTTTGTAATTACTAACTTTATATATAGCTTGCATTAAGAATTTACATTAAAGTGTAAATTTAGAAATATACATACATACACACACACGTTGAGAGAGAGAGAGAGAGAGAGAGAGAAAGAGAAAGAGGGGAGGGGGAGAGAGAAGAGGGGAGGGGGAGAAAGAATGAGAGGGATAGGGATAGGGAGAGGGAGGGAGGGAGAGGAAGAAAGAGAGAAAGATAGAGGCTGATGGACAGAGGGAGAGGCGGACAGAGGCTGATGGAGGGGAGAGAGAGAGAGAGAGAGAGAGAGAGAGAGAGAGAGAGAGAGAGAGAGATTTTCCAAGCAGTCCAGTCAACAAATGGATAGAATTTAATAACTGTAGCAGACATACAATACACGGCCATTAGTCGTACAGTGTGTAAATTGAATCCAAAACAACCAAAAACATGATTAAATATTTTTCTTGCAAATCAACTGACTTATGGGTCATTCTAGATCATTTTTCTCCTATTTAACAGTTGCTTTGTTGGCAGGGCATAAATATACCAACTACAGAGAGGTAAGTAAAAGTAAAGTCGTCGAGGTGGCCTAAAGTCGGTATCAGCCAATCAGTGAGGAAGTCTATCCCCTTTTCACTAGTGCTAGACCAAGGAGATTCTTTGGGCATCTGAGGTGGTACACAGCACCTACCATCAGCTCCTTACTTTACTACACAGATCCCTGTGCTACTCATATGCTGAGTTGGCGAGAGCCGGTATCGAACTAGGAACCTTGTAGTTTCTAGCCAAACGCTCAACCGACTAAGCTAACCGGCCCTAAGTACCCTAGAAAAAAAAGAAGTCCTAGGCATGGCACTAAGCTGCAATTAGTGTTGAGGCTCGAATTCTAGAGGTTAAGGGGAATATGAAGTCACCACTTTGTTGTCATCACTCCCAGGTCAACTCTAACCTAGAATGGTAGTACCTGTTAGGGTCCTACCTATAGATCAAATAGATCTGTTTGAGATAATGAAGAGTTATTTACCTGTTTGAAAGGATTTTAAAGATACATTTTTGTACATAATATATATTTGTATATAATTGTTGACCATAATTGTTAAATGGACTTAGGCATTAAATAACCCAATATAGGTTGACATGCTGTAAAACCAACTAATTTAACAGAATATGTATTTTGTAATATACAGCCATACCCTACATCATTAATTGGTTCCAAAAACTGATGTAACCTGTTTTTTTTATGTAAACCGGATGTAATGATTTAAAAATACCTTAAAATGAGAACAAACACTGTAAAGCTAGTGTAAATAACTCACAAAAGAATACAACCATCGCTAAATCTTAAAGAACACTAAAAACTCATTTTAATCATATTTTTTTTAAAGAATAATGAACACAATAAAATTGTTATTTAAATTGTAATGGTATACATTTGTTTACAATTTTTTAATGTAAATATCTTATTGTACTGTATATATACTGTAAGATAACGTTTTTTTAAAGAAGCTAAAATTTGAGCTTCAAATTCCAAAAATTGACAACTTTTTATGACCTATTTTGTCTGCGTTGTGTATGTGTGTGTGTGTATATATATATATATACATACACACACACACAATTGCATACAGCACCTGGTTCCCAGTAAGAACTCATTCACCAGGCAATTTGTTATTTGTGGATTAAGATTCTTTGATGATTTTTAAGAAGTAGGACCCTATTTGTTCACTTGTACCAAAAAAAATTCCAGTTAGTTGGTTGACTGGATTTTATGGCATGTCAACCCTTGTTGGGTTATTTTATGTTGAGGACATTTTGTTTTATTCATTTTTGATGGGGACTCAATTTTTTTTAAACTCAATTTTTTCTGTTTAATATTTTTAAAAAAATTTATTTAGTGCATCCTGCAGGTCTTGACGAAATACCCCCTGAGGGATGGAAGTTGGGAAAGTTCAATGACATACTGTTTAGGCTACGCAATGCAGTATATAGACAAAATATAATAGATAAATGGACAAAAGGCTGCATCCTCCCATTCCTCAAAAAAAGGGTGATCTCGGAAAGGCTAAAAACTTGAGAGGCATAAATCTTACTGCTATTGCAGCCAAGATATATAATGCCCTTCTTAATCATATGCGACCTGAAATAGAGAAAATCCTTAGGAAAAACCAAAACGGATTCTTGCAGATACACAGGCACAGGCTGAGTCACTACTACATAGCTTGGAGGAAGCAGCAAAAAACATCAGCCTCTATTTGAACTCTGATAAAACTGAGTTCATGAGTTTCAAGAAGAAAGGAGACATCTCAACACTTGACGGTAAACCTCTTAAACCAGTAGAATAATTCACATACCTAGGTAGTAATATCTCATCCACAGAAAGCGATGTTAATACACGAATAGGAAAGGCATGGTTGGCCACAAACAAATTATCAGTCATATGGAAATATGATCTCACTGACAAGCTAAAGTGTCAATTCTTCCAGGCTGTGGTCATATCAGTACTGCTGTATGGCTGCACCACTTGGACCCTGACAATAAGCTAGATGGGAGCTGCACAAGAATGCTGCATGCAGTCTTGAACAAGTCGTGGAAACAGCACCCCACAAGGGAGCAGCAGTATGGCCACCTGCCCCCCATCTCACAAACCACCTGAGTGAGATGGACTAGACACATAGGCCACTGCTGGAGAAGCAAAGACGAGTTCATAAGCGACGTTCTCCTGTTTTTCAGGTCAGTTAGTTTGAACCATATAACTTTGAGGCATAACACAGATTCTCAAAGATACGTGGTTCAAAATTAACTGACCTGAAAAAATGTAAAAGCTTTTAAATAAAATACCTGGTGCATTATATCTTTTAATCATTAATATATCAACACTGAAAATTTCATTAAATTCGGTTCATTCCCTGATTTTTTATATTTTTTTCTTTTGGCGGGGTGACATACGATGGTGGAATTTAAGTCTGTTAAATTCGATTTAACCCTTATACGATATAACTAAATATTACACAGCCTTTTCAGCTCTCTAGCAAGATCCAAGTATTTGTTTATCTTTTCGTTTTTATTTTATTTTATTTTCATTCTGTGGTCACAGTAACTGCAAAATCCACTAGATGACAAATTCTTTTTTTTTAATCATAATTATAAGATATAACTTAAAACCATTATTGGAAAAGAAAAATATTGTATATATTCATATAATTTATAATAAATCAATGCATATATATTCACATTATTATCCGTGTCTCAGATGACTATCGAACCTGCTGACTTTTTGCTGTATCTGGTCCATGATGATATTGATGCTTCTATTTAGAAGCATCTATTATCTACCCAATTATTAAAAACAGGATATTACTGTATTTGAAAATAAAAAAAGTCAGTTTATGGATATTCACTAAGTTTTCCTTAATACAGGATAAGGAGTAATCAGAAAAAGACGATTGTATTGCACCAATTTTCCAAGTGGGGAAGTGAGTGCATATCTTTGAAAAAAATCAGCATTCAAATCTTGACTCTTATCTTTTAAATACACAGTTATCTAAGCCATAAAGCACAATTTGTTGAAAAAACAAAAAAACAAGTTGTTATATCCTGAGATGTAGGAATAACAAAATGATAATAAAAACAGTGAAATATGTTTAACATATAACAATATTTGTTTTATTTATTCACACTGACAGGGAATATAGTGGATGGGTTTGGATACAGTTCAGCTATGTGTTTCATGTGTGTAGTAACTCATGGGACCAGTCCTTGTCTGCGTGACCATTCGTATGCCTCCTTATTAGAGAGTATCCCATTTGAGTTGTTAGGGGGAGATAACTCTAACACAAGTTCTTTGTTGAGGGGGGATGGGCCGCAATAAAGTTTGACATTAACTGGTAAAGTAACCTTCATCACCTGTCTGTCTTCCTTTCTTTTCCTTCTTCACTTTGTACGTCAGTCAGGTGCGCACGCCGCTCTGCCCTCTCTTCTTTGGACTCCCACTATTTATGGATGTAGCTTTCAACATCCGGGGTACCCGAGTTAGAAACAATTCAGTTAATATGGTAAGGACAACCATCCAGGCAACTAAGTTGAACCTCATGTCCACGCAACGCCTAAGTCTCATTTTTTTTGCATTCGGGAGGACACGGCTTTGATTCTGGCAGGCAAGACAATGTCTTGCTCTCTTTCTCAGAGAATATGGTAGTCACCGTGCATTGCTGCCATCTGACTCCCGTTCTCCATCACACACAAAAAAGTAACTTACTGAATAACAGTAGGGCGACTCAAGTGAATTGAAGTGGAAATAACCAAATGTAAACAAAGGAAAAATGAGAGTAATATGAGTAAATCGGTCAATGAAGAGACAGATGGGCAGAGACTCAAGGCATGTTTTTAGGCAGATGTCTTCTCTTTACCTTTTTTATTTTAAGTGGGGTGGTGTCTTACCTCTTTGCAAGGGATACAGCTAATGTATTCTTAAGCCCTGTCAACAGGTAGGAAAATGTTTTTAGGAAAAACAATTATTGGCTTAGAAGAAGTGATAACCCCTGCTTTTAGGTCTTTTGAGTTTTGTTATTGGGATGCTTGAATAAAAGAAGTTGTAGCACCAGCAAAATGAATACCATTTAAGACAACTTGACTCTTGTCCTCCTCCATGAATGTGCAGTGGGAATTACTAAATTCTATTTTGGTGAACAGAGATAAAAATGCTGTGATATGAAAATGGAGATGGCTGCATATTACACCATACATCCACAATCAAAAATATACTTTTTGTAGTTAACAACCTAAGATATATTAAGATGTTAGTATTATTTGGATTATTCAGAATATTGTCCTCATCCTTATTGTTGCCTGTACAACATTTTGGCTGATGTGCCCTCCGGCCTTCTCCAGGTATTTCTTGTTGGACTCGGGAACCTTCTCAATCTCAGGAACCTTCCTGTCGTAATCAGGAGCCATCACAGAACTTTGAACCCATCCCTTTATTCTATCCAAAGAGGTATTATTATTATTCTATGTTACTGCTGCCACTGACCAGGATTGAACCTGCAGCCTAGAGATAACTGTTACTTAGAACTGTCTTAGCCCAATGCCTTTATCCACTATGCTATGTGTCCAATTGGGCAAAATGAGGACAATAATCCGAATAATCCAAATAATGCTAATTATCAAACCTCATCTAAAAAAATTCAGAGAAATATTAAGATGTGTTCAAAAATTTCTATCACTCCCATTTAAAAATATATATATACAAGAGAGACTGAATACATAGAAAACTGGGTTATTTCCTATAACTCCAACATAAACAAAGAGGAACCACTCTTGACTGATAAATTATTTATTTTCCCATTAAACTAACCCTAACCCCATCTTCTTTTATCCTAGTAGATCAATAAATAAATAATTAAATAATTTATCAGTCAAGAGTGGTTCCCCTTTGTTTATGTTGGAGTTATAGGAAATAACCAAAAACTGGATATCAAAAAAACCAAAAAAACTTTTAAATTGAAAACTTCTATACATATACACTCACTAGAAAAAAAAAATCAAAGAAACCAAGCAAAAATTTATATACATCAAAAATCTTATTTTCTAGAAAAGAAAGACATTCTTAAAAAGATGTTGATAATACAGAATACCAGAAAAAATATGAAGAGAAAAAACATTTCTAAAAAACCTATAAAAATGAACATATATAAAAATTACACAAAGAAGTAAATGTTAGTGAATTTATTTTAAACATTTCTTTTAAGGAAAAGAAGCCATTTTTTTTAAATGGCTTTCTTTACACACTGCCTCAAAGCATCTATTATCTCCCAATAAATAATGTTACTTTTTTAGTCATTGACAATGAATACCTAAAGTTTTTTTTTTCTCTCATAAAATCTTTATATGACTTTCCAAAAAATCACAGAACCAATACCTATATTTTATGGACAACCTCTGCTATCACAAGACACAAAAAATGGTTTAGAGAATTTATTCATATAAAAATAAGAGATATTAAATATCAAGATAAAAAAAACTTCATTTTAATTGTCATAAATTTTGTAATTAAGAATATATATATATATATTTTTTTTCTTGGCAAAATATTCAATAACTGAAGGAAAAAAACTTTAAATTTGCTTCATTACAATAATTTATTTCAACCACATTACTGCGGCATCTTCAGGTAGGTATGAGCAGTCATATATATTACTGAAAAACTTCCCAAGAAACAATGGTTTAAATCTATGAATTTTTTTTTTTTTTTTTTTTTTTGGGGGGGGGTCCTATTTTGGGAGGTAGTAGGGTCGTGGCTAAGAAATTTCCTAGCCCCGCCTCTACTACCCCGGGAAAATTTATGGGTCCCAACTAAAGCCGGCTAACTCCTACCTTGCAACCTACCCTGTGTAATTCATTTCTAAGAAACTATTGAAATGTATTTACAGTTAGCTTGAAATGGTGGGGGAAGAAAAAAGAAAAACACTAGGACACATAGGTATGATTTTACTGTGTCCTTTTAAGATTATTGTGCATCAGGGATACAGGACACATACCTAGCAGCATCTCTGATACAGTAAGTAAAAAAAAAGTCTGCAGAGTGGTCTATTGTCAGTATCAGCCAAACACTGAGGGAGACTATCCCTTTCCCTAGTACTAGACCAGGGAAATTGTTTGTTTTTTTGTTAAAGTGGAGCACCACAATCACCATCAGCTACCAGATTCTTTACTGCACAGATCAGATTACCCAAGCTACTCATGCTCCGAGTTAGCAGGAACAGGTATCAAACTTGGAACCTTGTGATTCCAAGGTGAATACTCTACCAAATGAACTAAACCGTCTCTAAACAGTAATAGAATTTAAATAGCCTGTATTGATAAACCAGGATATTCATCAAATATATTGCACTAGAAAATCACTTTTGGAACTCGTTAACTGAAATAATTTCAATTAAATGTTCATAATTCACTGCCAGAAATGCCATTGGCGTTTCTTTAACTTTGAATGGATTTTGTATCCAATTATCCTTGTTCTTCAGATTTGGAAAATACTCAAGAGATTTTAATAAACTCGCAGAGATGAATTTTAATATCATTGCCGATTTCAACCTTTAAATCCAATTCAAACTTTTGAAGGAAATCAACTAAGCATTGAGAAAAGAATCAAAAAGGAGTTTCTTCCACGGATGAAATCTAATATTACAATTTATGTGATGATGATACAATTTTATCTTCACCTTGAAAAATATTCACTTCTTTTTCCTTTGTAGAGATGAACCTAATTCATTTAATTTTGAAAAAAATAATTTAAAATAATAATGTTTATAATTTTGTTTCTTATAATTTTGTGTGAGCTTATTTTTGACACAATCTTGCATTTTTGTGTGTGTTTGCATATATACAGCATATATGAACTGTATAATTCTTTTTAAAAATTTTAATTAATACAAACCAGATAAAAAGTGACATGATTCGTTATCAAATGACCCAAAAGGGTAGATATGCCATAAAACAAAACAATCAAACAACCAATTGGATAAAAAGTTGAACAAATATTAAATCTAGTTGATACAAATTCTAAAAATACAGTGCGTATTATATACATGATACGTTGTTTTTTGTTTTTTTTCCTTTATTTCATAGCGCAACTTTAGAAGTCCATATTATACACATATTTGGTTTGGTTTGTCTTACAGTATATCAACCTCAGTGGGTCATTTAATGCCAAGAAAGTTTTGAAATAAATTCATTATTAATGGATACTCAATTTCTTTATAAACTCATGTTTTTCTATAACCCAAAGATGGGACTCTAACAGGTACTAACACTCCGGGTCAGAGTGGACCTGGGAGCGATGGTGATGAAGGGGTGCTCCACATTCCCCAGACCTCAAACCTCACCATCAGATAGAGTTTAACATCATTACCAGGACATGAAGACCTCAACTACCGCCTTCTAGCACATACATGATAAAAAGGGTTGGGGCTTGCCATAAGGGCCATATAATCATATAAGGTGTTAGGGCTTGACATGCCCAGCCGATTGATTGGAGGAGGCCTCTCCAACTGCTAATCTAGTCTAAATAAGGGCCTAAGTGAAGAGTTGCATGTCATGGACTGCTCATCCACCAGTATTCGTCCTTAAGCATCACAGGTCACCACCCACAGCCAACAGGTGCAGTAGGTGTATTCTAAAGCCCCTGCCGACAGAGTGACACATGCTAAGACTCTCTGACATTGTTTAGTATGTTCTCTGCTGCCTCAGATATTTGCAACATATGGCACAACAAAATAAGCATGTTCATAACTTCAAAGAAGAAACTAGGTCTATAGCTGTGGACATAGCTATTTAAATAAAACTATTGAAAGGGCAAATGGAAATATACCACATAGATTTATTACATGACAGTTAACATACAAATACAATAAGTAACTTTTCAATCCAGTCATTTCAAGAAGTTAAGAGAGAATGTACACAGTAGGGTAGGTTTATTTTTCACTTTTTAAAAAAATTTCAAACAGCAAAAGTTATGTGTTGGTATAATGAATACGGATACAAAAACTACATCTCTTACTTTGCACCATTATTTGAGGAAATAGCATCAAAGTTTGTCTACTAGAATGCACCAAAAAATCTTTGTTTTTGCAACATATCACTGAGAAATTCGTTAGAAAATTTAGCAATTTCAATATTCAAAACAGCAAAGGTTGTCATTTTCAACGAAACAAATAAAATGTAACTAGAATTCAAATTGAAAAACTGCCCCCTTATCACCAGACACCTCTGATATTCTGCTTTTTAACTGTTAATTAAGCTGTAATAGTGATATCATTTTAAAAGATTGAAATATTTTTCTTCAAACAAAGTTTTGAAGAAAAATATTTTGTGTGGTAATTCTTTATGTTAATTTGCAACTCCTACCCTAATGTACAGTCACATTAAGACATAACTTGATAATCTAAAAGTTGTTGTCAGGGTGGCCTAAAGTCGGTATCAGCCAGACAGCGAGAGAGTCTATCCCCTTTTCCCTAGCATGAGACCAAGGAGAAAGTTTTTGCATCTGAGGTGGGGCACCACACCTACCATCAACTTCTTACTTTACCGCACAGACCCCTGTGCTACTCATATGCTGAGTTGGTGAGGGCCGGTATTGAACCAAGAACCTTGTGGTTCCTGGGTGGGCACTCTACCAACTGAGCTAAACTGCCCTATAAATCTATGATAATCTAAACAGAAGCCAAATTTGAAAAAATTGATCCAAACTCTGAAGCCCCTTACTTTACGCACAGATCCCTGGACTACTCATATGCTGAGTTGGTGAGGGCTGGTATTGAACCAAGAACCTTGTGGTTCCTGGGTTGAGCGCTCTACCGACTGAGCTAAACTGGCCCTATAAATCTATGATAATCTAAACAGAAGCCAAATTTGAAAAATTGATCCAAACTCTGAAGATCAATAGTTGTACGATAAATCCAAGATTCTTGATTTAACAAGATTAATGTTGGTTTGATCAGAGGCAGAAGAAAATTTAAGCTTATTAGATAAGATAATTCTTTGTATAATTATTTTTTTTATTTAAGATCAGATTTAACATAAGCCATGTAAAATAAATGTCTACTCTATAAAACCGGGGGTGGAGCCTAAAAATAATCATTTTCAAAAACACAGTCAAACAGGATACTGATGATGTGAACGTGATCTAATTCAACCTTTGGGGCAATTGTCTTGTCCTTTATTTAATCACGGTTAATGAAACCCATATTAATATACCATATCACCCATAAATAAGTAGGAGGGGGGGGGGGTCCCCATGACATAGTGGGTAACAGCACGGAAGTTACAAACTTCAAACTCCAGTCATGCTATTATGTTCACTTTTGGACTAATACTCTTGGGAAAGGTATGAACCTCCTCACCTCAGCTATGGATTAAATAATACCGCTACTACTATTCTTCTAAAGGATGGTGTTAGTATTAAATAACCCAAATAATAATGTTAATAACAAAGTAACCAAACCAAACCATAAATAAATACAACAGGTCTAAATTCAGAGTTTTCCTTCTGGACTGGTTGCCTAACCAAGATTAAAGAGTCCAGTCTGCCCCACTATTTAACAAAAGCTGGAGAGAGAATAGTTTGAATGCCTTTCCCAAGACTATTAGCATTATGTGAAATGCAAACAGTCTTGTCTAGGATTTGAACTCAGGTGACTGAGTCTATTTCCTATGACTGTAGCATTGCAACCGTTCTAGGAGAGGGAAAACTGAATTCAAATCTATTAAACTCAGCTTAAAAATTGGCCTTGTGCCACATCCTGCATGTGCAGAGTGGTTGGGTAACACATACCCTGATGATAATACATACAACTTTAAAATGTCTATTTATGCTGGCAAATATTTTAGAGTACCATTTTACTGATATGAAGCAAAACCAGTAATAGCCACTATCTATCTATCTATCTCTCTCTATATATATATATATATATATATATATATATATATATATATATATATATATATAAGTCGTTGGGGTGGCCTAAAGTCGATATCAGCCAGTCAGAGAGGGAGTCTATCCCCTTTTCAATAGCGCTAGACCAAGGAGATTGTTTTGGCGTCTGAGGTGGAGCGCCACACCTACCATCAGCTCCTTACTTTACCGCACAGATCCCTGTGCTACTCATACGCTGAGTTGGCGAGGACCGGTATCGAACTAGGAACCTTGTGGTTTCTAGCCGAATGCTCTACCGACTGAGCTATCCCTGCCCTTATCTATTAATAATGGAGATTCACTTCTGGTTTTTGTCTGTAACAAAAATTACATCACCGCTTACGTCACATTACCCAAAATCGTCATAACATAGAATAAATACACTCAAAATTTGAACATGCAATATTAGACAGTCTTCATTGTTTTTTAAAACAAATTTTAATAAATACAAGTCTGGTATTATATATCTATATATAGTTTGTTTTATTTTAATACATATTTAAAGTTTACATTTCAAATTGTTTTATTTTTTAATCCTTTAATGAATTTGATGATTTTACTTACTTAGGGTACAAACTCGCTGACATTGAATTTTTTACTCCTACCCCTCAGGTAATATGTTTCAAAAATCTATTTTTACATCGCCCGGAGGGTGTTTTTTTTATTTTGTACTAGTATATATAATGTTGAAAGATAAAAGGAAAGAAAATGTATGGATAAAAATTATTTACTGGAATGCCGACATGTTTCAACCAAGAGTTTGTCCTTGTATACTATTCACTATTATTTTAAATACAAAATAAAATAAAATAATAATAATAATAGAGAAAACATAACATTTAAGTATACAAAAAAGTGTTCATCTTCAGGGCAAGATATTTTGATATTTTCAACATAATTGTAAGATTCACTTCCATTTTTCAACTTATATAATATATACTAGCAAATATATGCACCCTCCGGGTGCAAGTATTTAACTTTTAATGTAATAAAATATTGTATTAAATTAGAAAGGCTAATGAAACTAAATAAGAATACAGATAAAAAGATTTGAAACAGAGGGAGTATAATAAAAGATTTGAAACAGAGGGAGTATAATAAAAAATGGAACAACTGAAACTTACTCTTCCATCACTCTTGTCTTTCATTGACATTTCTTCTAATTTAAGTATTTAGTTAAAAGAGGAAGTAAAGAATAAAATGACAGTTATTTTTCTTGTTAATGGATTTCATTTAAGATTCATTGGAGAGATTTTTGCTTATATTCATTAAAATAAAACCAAACAGTTAGAAATCAATAATACTAAGCACATATTTAATAAAATCACATTTTTAATATCAATATGCAAATTAGCCTTCCCGTTCACACTGCAAACCGCTATTTTTTGTATATATAAATACAATAGCATGTTATTAGTATGTAGATATGGACAACACTAATAAAAAGGTGAAGCAATTTTATTAATAATTGAGGTTTAAATATAAATAAAATCATGAAGAATGTGATGTAAATAACTATGTGAATTGTGACTCGATTAGTAATATAGTTTCAGTTACAGACAGAAAAACACACAATCTCCATTATAATAAGATATATATATCATCTACAGTTAGGTTATGTCCCAAGGCAAAGGCAAATACTTGTAACTTGACTTAAAGTTAGATTAACCTAATCCCCTTTGTACCCTGCTTGTTTGCCAGTTGGACATCCTAATCTAAGGCTATAGAGTAGAGGATAATCCATTGTTGAGACTTAGCCATCAGCTGATTATCTGCTAATGCCAAACTCCTCATTGCTTCACAGGTTAATCCTGATAATTTTTTTTTTTTTTTAGACTGGTCAAATGTTTCTAAACCTAAATGATATTGTGTGTATCACAATGCAATTTTAGATATTTAAAACCCCTAGCATACAGCCTGATCCGAAAGTCTTGTCCCCCCACCCTACAGATTTCTTATAGAGGTAAAATGATTACACAATACAACCTGAAATTCTAGAAAATAATTTACTTTTTAAGATTTTTTTTTTTAGAGGTAAAATGATTATATAACTATATTATATATTATTAAAACAAAAAATAATGAAAGTTAAAACATCGGGTGACAAACTTTCGGACCACCATGTAGAAAATAATTTTAATAAGCCATCAAAATACAAAGAAAATTCAATGTAAAAAAAAAAATAAAATAAAATAAAATAAAATGCTTATAATTACTCAGTAATTGATTTGTTTACTTTTTGATAAATATAGATTTTAAATATTGCTTATTTATAAGCATAGTTCTTAAGAGATACATTCATCATTTTTTTTTTACCAAGGATATTAATATGAAATACAAACAACCTAATCCAGGATTTGAACATGGTTGCCATATCCATTTCCTACGACACTAGCCATTACACAACTTGCGCATATAATAATAATAATAATAATAATTAAAAAAATCAGTGACATGGAAAAATCATATCAATAAGACTAGATATTAAATCTTCAAATTATTAAAAATCAGAAAGAGGCAAAAAGATGTTGAAATAAATTTACATCTGAACTAAAGTATTCATAATACTCTGTATATGTAAAAATATATATACAAATCTTTATATGTAATTTTGACTTCTCCAATTTTGGTTGAATCCTCTCAAGGAAACAATTGATACCATCTATCTATCTATATACACACACATACAAGGTGTGTCAAAAAAGTATCAAGAATACACACCTTGTATTCTAAAAAAAATTAAATAAAAAAAATAACGTTCCATTCATTCTTCATTTCTATATTGTTAAATACAGCTTTAAACTTGGTACTTTTTAGACACACCTTGTATTCTGAAAAAAAATTTTTTTCAGAATACAAGGTGTGTCAAAAAGTACAAAAAATCTTTATACTTTTTTGACACCTTGTATATATATATATATATATGTATATATATAACATATGTATATATATATAACACATATATAACACACACAAGTGTGCAAAAAAGTTCTTGTTCCAATGAAGAGGTGGATTTTTTTAATACACATCAGATTTCTTTATTTCTTTCTGGAATGGTTAAAGAAACTTGTGAAATGATGTGCCAATTGTGTTGAACCTCAGATGAATACTGGCAAATACCATATGTTGGTTTCATAATTCTAGGCATTTCCTTCTTGGTTATATCAAACAACTCCTGAAACTGCTTTTAGTATTTGAACAAACAGATTTTATGCTTGTTCAAATACTTACGAACAGTACTTTCTACAGAATCATAAAAGGATATTGAAATTAAAAGTCACAAGTATTTGAACAAGTACAAAATCTGTTTTTGTTCATTGCCTAAGATTGCAGAGGTCATTAAGGATTTTGAAAAGCAGGGGTCATCCAGATTAACTTATTAGTTTGACAATTATTACAAATAATAATATGGGGGTTGTCTCTTCAATCTCCTTAATAGATTGCAAATAAGATTTTAAAAGGACAGAAAAAAAAGGAAAGAAAAATACACTTTTTTTATTTGATAATTTGGACCAAGTAACTCATAGGCACCCCAGCTGAGATCAGTTTTGAAAGGAACTGAATTTTTCTTTTCACTTGTTAGTAAACAAAATCAACAGCCGATACAAACCAAAGACACGTTTTTATACTAAAATAGTTTTGATTTTAATTTAAAAAATTATGTGAAAAAATTAATTTTGCTCTAAAGATAAACTAATTCTGTTAATTTTTTAAAACTTTAAACGAAAGACGTTTTTGTATTAAAATAGTTTTATTTAATCAGAAGAGAAATGCAGATATGTTTATTTAAATAAAAAAAATATTTTTACAAACTATTTTTTAGATTTATCTAAATAAAAGATGTTTAGAAAAAGTATTACACAATTTATAAAATTTTTATTTTTCATATGTCTATGTAGATTCCTATATGAGATAATATTGTTATAATGTCAATAACAATATTAGTTTATTATCGGTGGAAAATTATTTTTTAACAATACTAACAACAACATGAAATAACTCATTTTTTTATTAACTATCTGTAGAGGCACATGGAAAATAAATTAACATGTTTTAAGTTTTATTTAATAATAATAATAATAATATTAGTTTATCTTTAGTGCAAAGTTAATTTTTTTAAATATGCTAACAACAACATGAAATAACTAATTTTTTAATTAAAATCAAAAACTATTATAGTATAAAAATGTGTCTTTGGTTTGTATCGGCTGTTGATTCTGTATACTAACAACCGGTTGAAAAGCAAAAATTCAGTTCCTTTCAAAACTGATCTTGGCTAGGGTGCCTATTGGTTACTTGGTCCGATAATTAATTCTAATAAAAATTTTAAATGAAATTAATTTTTTTTTTTGAAAATGCAATGAATTAAGTGTATTTACAAAAAAGGAGGTCATATTTTTTTTAAATGTTCAAATAAATTCTTTTTAAATCATTAGGATAAAAGATTTATTGATTTAACCAAATATTTAGTAGCTACAGGCTAAAATAAATTTACTGAAAAAAAAAGAAAAGAAAAAAAGAAAGAAAAGAAAATCTAAATAATAATAATTTTGAACAGGGCCTGTTGGCTTGTTCAAAATCCTTAATCAAAATACTAGTTTGACAACTCTTAAAAATAACAATGTGAGGTTGTCTTTTCGGTCTCTTTGATCGGTTGCAAGCCAGATTTTAGAAGGACAGAAAAAAGGAAAGAAAGGAAAAAAATTCCTAAAAAGTTGGCCCAGAGAACTACAAAACATGACTAAATGCATAACTTTTATTGATTGCATTAAAATTTGTTCATTTAAAAAAATTTTTTCTGTCTTTAACCTCTCAAAATCCAAGCAATTAAAAACAAATTGTCAATTTATTCAAATACATATAAGTAGTAAGTAAGTAAATTCTGCAGAGTGGCCTATTGTCAGTATCAGCCAAACAGTGAGAGAGTCTATTATCTTTTTAGAGATTGTTTTTGCATAGGTGGAGCAACACACCTACAGTCAGTTCCCAGATGATTTACTGCACAGATCAGATTACCCAAGCTGTATTACTCTGTGCTGAGTTGGCAGGGACAGGTATTGAACCAGAAACTTGTGATTCCTAGACAAATGCTCTACCAACTTAGCTAAACCAGCCCCTTATGAGTAGTACTGTAGCGATTGTCTGCCTATTTGGTTCAGAAGAGTTATCTTCCCTTGCTGCAGGTTTTCTGCCGCTAGGGGTCCATGGTATTAAGTCATCAAAACCGGGAATTTTTAACTCTTTTCACCAGGACAGCAAACACGACACATCGGTTAGCCATTTGTGGCGGGGGGGAGCTTCGCACCCCAGCCTGCTATAAGTAAGTGACATTCCTTCAGGACTCTCCACCATTCCTTAGGACAAAGTCCTACTTTCCTTACAGCAATCGTTTACCTTGTAATTTGTATATGTATCCCTGTCTTAATGTATCTCCGTCACTCACAGAATAAAATCTGTTATTGTTCTACAACTTCGTCGGAATGTTTTATGTATAACTATGTACCCCGTGGAAGGTCCTTTAAGCCTTCCAACTTAAATATAACTTCTTTACATGTTATAATACTAATACATGTCTATTTTTAATCCTCTGATGTTGATAATACCTATAAAGTATGGTTGAAAGTGTGAGATCAAATGCTTGGACAATATTTACACTCAGTGAATCTATACAAACGAGAATGTTTCTATTTCTCTGAATATTTGAACTGAGGCTTGATAATTTGTATCCTTCATATTATTGGGACTATTGTCCTCATCTTTATTGTTATCTACATAACATTTCCGCTGATGTGCCCTCTGGCCTTCTTCATATGTTTCTTGGGAACCTTCTTTTCAAACTCGCGTTCGAAACAATCCAGTGATGCTGATAGCTTTTTGATTTAGTGCGTCCTGGGACGCACATATTTGCTTTGAATGAGTCCCTGGGAAAATTTATGGATCCCAAACTAAAGCCGTCTAACTCCTACCTTGTAACCTATCCTGTGTAATTCATTTCTAAGAAACTATTGAAATGTATTTACAGTTAGCTTGAAATGGTGAGGGAAGAAAATGAAAAACACTGGGATGCATGGATATGATTTTACTGTGTCCTTTTAGATTTTTGTGCATCAGGATACAGGACACGTACCTATCAGTATCTCTGATACAGTAAGTAAAAAAAGTCTGCAAGTGGCCTATTGTCAGTATCAGCCAAACACTGAGGGAGACTATCCCCTTTTCAATAGTGCTAGACATGTTTCTAGTCTTTAATCAAACAACACACACAAGTGTAGATCAATAAATTGTAGTCTGACATTAAGGGCACCTGATCATGGAGTAATGGTTAGCAAGTTAGTCTTGCAGGTCCTTTACTTCTGAATAGCGAGTTCAATCCTGGATGCCTCATACTTGTGTCACATCCTATCCATGGTGAACTGGTTGGGTAAATACCTGTAGCATGACGTTAGTTATATAAAGTTCAGTTTATTTGATTAACATTCACTACTGAATTAAGTAGATATTTTTCAAATTAATCTCCTTTGTAAATCTATTTGTGGTATAAAAGAAATGCTATTTATCATTACTAAGCTGTAGACTTATTGATGTGTGTGATATATATATATATATATATATATATATATATATATATAAAACACACACAGGGTTGTAACTGAGGTTTATAAAATAAAAATAGCAAGCAGAGAGAAAGTCACATGGATTTAATGTATATCCATACAAAGAAAAAAAAAAAAGGCCAAAAATGTATGGAGTTCCATACATGCAATAATGTATATAGCAAATTATGAGGCATCTGTTGAGTTTCCAATTTTTGTCATTGCCTGAATTTTCCTTTCTAACACCTGGGTTAGCTTGGGAGCATCTATCGATCCGAGTGTGTTCTATACATATATTCTGAAATGTAGGTTCCACATATGCTTCTGATATAAATTTGATGAAAATGCCAAAAATATTCAGAGTTATGATGAAAATGCCAAAAATATACAGATAACAATAAAGATGAGAAAAATTCTCATCTTTATTGTTATCTGTACATTTCGATTGATGTGCCCTGGATTTGGGAACCTTCTATGGTTAGCAGAATGAGAACAGGATACTCTTGTGGATTGAATAAAGGGTTGGGTTCGACAAGAAATGCCTGAAGAAGGCCAGAGGGCACACTGGCTAAAACGTTGTACAGATAACAATAAAGATGAGGACAATAGTCCGAATATTCCAAATAATTCTAACTAAAGAATACTTAGGTATTTGATGATAATATGATTCTATAAAAGCTTTTCTCCTTTCTTGGAACATTCATCTTAGTAAATTAAAAGAACCCAAACTGGCACTCTACTCAAGGTGTAAAGGCATCATAAGTGATACCATTTACCAATCATGTCTAGGGAACTTTCTTGTTGAGCTTAGGAGCCTTCAAAAAACAACTGAAGAAAGCTGGAAGACATGTCAGTCTATTGTTCTCATCTTCATTGTTATCTGTACAATGTTTTGGCCGATGTGCCCTCCAGTCTTCTTCAGGTATTTCTCATCTAATAAATAAATAGATAAATAAATAAATAAATAAAAATTTAAAAAATATCACCCACCTTTTGTCCAAATTGTTCCACTTTGGTTTGCAGACCCCACACTTCAAATTTCACTTTCACTACTTTGTAAGAACACATAATTGGAGTTGTACAGTCCTGCAAATCAAAAGAATTGAAGAAAAATAATTATAGGAAAAACATTAATTTTTTAAATACACCAAGTAGTTAAGAAAGTAATGTTCTACTAGGGCGAGTCAAAAGTATTGAAATATTTGGGTATGCAGTAGTTCATGGCACGTATATCATATGACCAAGACAGTACAAGTCATGGAGGTTTCCTGCTGTGAATAGATTTGGAATATATATATATATTAGTTGTGTATCAATTTATTGTTCTTGTGAATGTTTTCTGTGATATTAGAAGCATAGGAAATATATAAAAGTGAAAAAAAAAAAAAAAAAAAAAAAAATAGAGAGTTTTAATATATAACTTATTTTGTTACTTGGTTCACTTATATATATAATATATATAATAGTATATATATATATGGGTGGTAAGATATGGAAATAAATCCAACAGTATATATATAAAAAAAAGTATTCCAAAAAGATAAATTTATTCTAGTTGGTCTGTTTTTAAATAGTTTTTTTCTCTGTATAAAATACACACATCCTTTTTTATTCTAATCAATCAAATTTATTCCAATTCTATCATCTGATATATTTTCATGCTTTGTTCACTTATATACATAAAATCAAGCAATAAAAATGTAGATTATAATAGTAAACATACGTGTAACAATTATGTTTCAAACCTAACTTAATATGGATTAGTTAGTTTTAATTTACATACTATATCCCTTTAAGGAATGCATTACATTTCAAATATTCTTTCAATTACCAATCATATCACCTTTTCTTAAAAAATCAAAAAATCAAAAAAAAATCACAACTAACTGGAAAAAAAACAAAAACATTTTTTCTTTAAACTTTATCATCTCTCAGAAATGTAGGCAGGAAAAAATGAAATGAATCCAACAGTATGTTGAAAAATGAGTAAGAGTGAAAAATAAACAATGAAGATGATTCATTGATATTTGGTAAATCATAAAATTTACTGTGGATCCATTAATTGAAACATTTAGTGTTGGAATATTTTACCAAAATTAATTAATCTTCCTCATTTTCTTATTTTTTTTTACTCTTACTCAATTTTCAACATATTAGAAAGAGAGTTTTTATAAAAGAAAAGACGGTTAGTTAGACTAACTCGTTGAATATTACACAATGATGGGAGGGGCTATAAGTATATCTGATTAAAAAAAAAAAAAAAAAAAAAAAAGAATGCATACCATCCAACCACTGGTGAGAGGTCCACGGCCAGTTTTTTCTGATTTGAATATTTTAAGATCCTAAAAAGAAAAAAAAAAGAGACAAAAATTTCAATTACATAATTAGGTTCTTAATTTAAAAATGGAAAGAGAAAAAAAAGAAGACTTCATTTAAACATTTTTTTTAAAGAAGGAAAATTTGATGAAGTGTATGACATGCATTTATAGACAACCTATAGATGCTAAATTATTATTTTCTCTAGGTTAGATATGGCAGATTCTGCCCCCACCCTCACAAATAAAAAATCTTACCAATTTAAAAAACATAATTAGACATTGTATATCCTTCTTTGGTATGAGCATTAGGCTTTAATTGTACATGATATGGTTCACTGAATGAGTTACTAGTTTGGTTTGTTTTATGGCAAATCAACCTAGATGGGTCATTTAATGCCAACAAAGTTTTTAAATAAATACATTCTTAATAGATAATCAATTTTGTTTATAAACCCATGTTTTTCTATTTAACCCATAAATGGGACCCTAAAAGGTACTACCACTCCAGGTCAGAGTTGACCAGGGAGCAATGGTGATAAAGGAGTGCTTCACATTCCCCAGACCTCCAGAACTGGAACCTCACCATCAGATAGAGTTTAACGTCATTCCCAGTACAAAGACCCTCAGCCACTGCCTTCTAGCACCCATATGATAAAAGTATTGGGGAAATAGGGTCAGGACTATCATATAGGTGCTAGGGCTAGACATGACCAGCCGATTGATTGAAGGGGGCCTCTCCGACCGCCCATCTAGCCTAAGTAAGACCAAAGTGGAGTATTGCATGTCATGGACTGCTCAACCATCTGGATACTATCCTTAAGCATCATGGATCACCACCCATGGCCAACAGATGGCCCCATGGCAGAGGTGCAGTCAGAGTATTCTAACACCCCAGTGAATGAGTTACTAAATCACAAGATGGCCAAAGACTTTCAAAATCTCATACCTCCAACAATGCACATTCGTTTTCTGGTTAACTAGCATAATTCTCAGAGGTATTGCAATTTTATTTTTCATTAGTGTGTGTGTGTGTGTGTGTGTGTGTGTGTGTGTGTGTGTATTAGGGTTTCAGAGTCAGAAGTTATAAGGTCCAACTCATAGTATTCCTAGGATGCCAATTCGACTGAGGTGAAGAATAATCAAACTAAGTTCCAATTACCGTCGAATTGGTAAGACACAGCAACAAGTGGTTGTAACTCAATACAAACCCATCTTGTTGCAATTTACTGCAGAATGACAGGGTATTTATAAAACTCCACAATATCATTGAAACCAAGCAGCCAATCAGAACTCAAGGAATGGAATCACCCAAATGCATGAATGGATCATTCTTGATTTCTATAAATACCAACTGTCTTAGACACTGCTTCAGTTGTGCTTAGCTAGTTGCTGTTATTCAAACCAACAGTAGACTAACTGACCTCAGTATGAGGATTCCTATGATTCCGGACTCAGACTTCTTAACATAATTAGAATTAACTTAGTTACTTTGCCTATATTGACAGTCTAACTAAAAAAAATAATTTCATCATTGTCACTTGACACATGCTCTACACTATGACATGAGCCTGGCTCCACTTGTCCCCATGTTAAGGGTGTCCTTTTACAAATTTTACGAATTTATAAATTCATAAAATTTGTAAAATTATGTATTTTTGATAAAATTATATATCTGTAAATCTGTAGAAAAAAAAAATGTTATATGTTTAATGCGAATGTAAAAAAAAATGGTAATAAAATCTTAGTTCACAATAAAATAGTTAGAAAAGAACAACATTGCAGATTCAGAAGGTATAAGGTCCAACTAAGTATCCCTAGGATGCAAACTCCGACTTCATACAAAACTTCTGACTCCACAACTGTTGCAGTTTTTGAGATATAAGGCGTGTGATAGATGCCTACTCCTAAATATAGACTCATTGACTACCACGTGACCACCGAGGATTCCTATTGTCCAATCACTGGCAGTGCTGCTGCTGCTGCTGTTGTATTAATAGAAGCCTGATTCTAATCTTAACTCATTGACACTTGGATTCTCTTGGACGTCGGACTTACAAAGAATACTATAACAATGGATTCTTATTGGCTTACTTACTTATTTACTACAACTGGAACTAAGGATGCCGGACAGATACTTAACAACAACTGGTATATGTAGATATTTGATGGCTATTCACATATTTTCATATAAAACAGAAAGATGGAAAATATTAACTCACCTCTTCTGGTTTGTAATGATGTTCAGCAATTTCTTCCATGACAATGTCAACCACATCAACTTCTCGTTGTTCCAAGTCTTCATTATCAAGATTAATAACCTGGAAAAAAGAAATACAAGGGTTTATAAACATATGCAAACATACACACACAAAGAAATGGATTCAGTCTCTATTCATCATTAACAAGTTGTGTTGACAGCATGGATTCCATGACTATCTCTCACCATCCATCCCTGGCTTTATTAGAAGGACTAGAGGCTGCAATATATTATAGGGAACTTATTGTAGCTATGAACATACTAAAACCAGTAGACATACCAATAACTGCTTTTACTGACAACAAAAGTATTGTTGAAGCACTTGCAATCAACCAAACTTGTGGATGCATTTAAGGATTGATGTTGCTACAATAAGTGAAATGCAACTAAACAACAAAGTCTTCATAAAATGGTGTCCTGGAAAAATACAACTGGCCAATTCATTAACTAAACATGTTTAAATGAAGGAACACTCTCACACCATCCATCCCTATCAGTCATTGCTCCAGGCAGGTCTCCTGCATGGCATTCTGTATCTGCACAGAGCTGATTGATTTAGTTATGGGTAAACACTAGGGCAAAATGGGCTCTTTAATCATGGTATGACAACCAGTCTCGGAGAAGGAAAACTGAATTCAAACCAGATCTGAAGAAGGATAGGCTTGGCCAGGCTATTCTTGTCCAAGACACGATATAGGAGTACCCCCCCTCCCATGACAAACCAGGCTGCGAAAAGAAATACAAGTGCTTATAAACATGCACAAACTCAAACAAACACACACACATCAAGTTGTGTTGACAGCACGGATTTCATGACTCTCTCTGTCGATGTCATGGAACAAAGAAAGATAACTGGAGTTATCTTTCTTTAAGAGAACTCTTCTCTTTTAAGAAACCCTTTTCATGTGCCCATGCGTTTTGGAAAACTAAATTCAAACAAGATTTGGAGAAAGAGAGGCTTTGCCAGGCTATTCTTGTCCAAAAACATGATATAGGAGTAGCCCCCCCCCCCCCCACCTCCTGAACAAACCGGGTTACGGGATAAGTTTTTATTCTCATTAAGAATTTGTTCTGGAGCCCATGTTATTTTATAATTGGGCTTTAAATGAGTATAAAAACAGTTTCAGAAAAATATTTAGGTTGAAATTAAAAACTTGAGCTATTTTCAAAGACAGTATCAGCTTTAAATAGCAAAGCACACTTGGCAACACTTGAGACAACCACTAAAATCTCTTATCATTTACTAAGGAAAAAGTTGTATTTCTGGTTTTAAGTAATGAAGGCTAAAACTGCTGAATGCTGAAGAATTTAAAAATACTCATGTTAATAATCACAACATTTGTCAAATCACAGATTTTATCTTATAGTGGAAATGTTATTGCAGTTATAAGAACATATAAACCCACTATTTCTCTGAATTTTTGAGATGAGGCTTGATAATCAGTATTATTTGTATTATTCGGACTATTGTCCTCATCTTTATTGTTATTTGTACAACGTTTCTACTAAGTGACAGTTATCTCTAGACTGCAGGTTCAATCCTGGTCAGGGGCAGCAGTATCATAGAATAAGCATTAATACAGCTTAACACCTATACTTCAGCTATGGTTAGTGGAATGAGAACAGGATACCCCCGTGGACTGAATAAAGGGTTCGGTTCAAAGTCGATGGCTCTCGATTACGACAAGAAGGTTTCCAGAGTTCGAGAAGGTTCCCGATATAATACTGATATAAACCCACATTTGAATTTTGTTTGTTTTGGTTTATGGCATATCAACCTCAGTGGGTCATTTAATGCAGACAAAGTTTTGAAATAATTTCATTCTTAATGGATACTCAATTTTTTTATAAACACATTTTGCTTTTATCTAACCCATAGATGGGACCCTAACAGGTACTACCACTGCGAGTCAGAGTGGACCAGGGAACAATGGTGATGAAGGAGTGCTCCACATTCCCCAGAGCTCCAGAACTGGAACCTCACCATCAAATAGAGTTTAATGTCATTCCCATGAAATGAAGACCCTCACCCACTGCCTTCTAGCACATATATGATAAAAAGGGTTGGGGCTTGCCATAAGGTCATTTAATTATGATTAAAGGGAATAGGGTTGGGGCAATCATATAGATGCTAGGGCTTGACTTGACCAGCCGATTGATCAGAGGGGTATTTGAATTGTAAAAACAACCTCATTTCTAATCACTAACCGAAATAAATATTTGATTAAGTATTTATTTACCCAACTGCCACAGGAGTAGGATGCAACACAAGGTCAATTTCTAAGTCGAGTTTAACAGGTTTGAATTTAGATGTTCTTTCTCCTAGACCAGTTGCCATACCAAGCTTAAAGAACCCAGTCTGCCCTACTATTTACCCATAGATGGAGGGAGAATAGTTGGATGCATACCTTTCCCAAGGGTATTAGCACCATGCGAAATGCAAACAGCCTCTTCTCAGATTTGAACTTGGGTGTCTGTGTTTATTTCTTTCGATGATAACCGTTACATGACTAGCACCTCAATATTTGATTTAGTGTGGCTTCTTACACTTTCCTTCCTTCTGTACAAGGGTGGGCTGAAAAGTTGATATGATGGTATCTACTTTATATGCAAAGTACATAGGTACTTTTATATAAGGGTCTTGAACATATGCAGTTTTTGAATAATGTGGGGGTGGGAGCCAATTTATTACACAAGATGCAGACCCACCATATTTGTTTAATAAATACTACTTACTCAAGATATATTACAGGTTATGTAAACATCTTATATGAAAATAATATCTAGCTTAATTATATCCAAAATTAAGCTTCAAAAAGATGACTATAAATATCTAAAGTCAAAAATAGTATACAAATGTAAACAGTTGCTTGGGACAGCGTTATGGATAAGCTTTACTAGTCCACTGAGTTGAGTGTAATGGTTATCATCATAAGAAATGGAATCGGGGACCACAGTTCAAATCCTGGATGAGGCTGATTGCATACATATTGCGCTTATGCCCTTGGAAAAGGCATGAATCCATGTTCTTATTCACACACCACAAGCTATGGGTAAATCTTGGTATGGTAACTAGAATAGAAGGAAAACTGAATTCAAACCAGCTGTACTCTATTAGAATCTTTTGTGATATAAGGTGTGTTGGAATCCACCACTTAAACTTATAGATTCTGCGTGGGTGCATGGATTCAATCAGCAAATCAACACACTCAAATATGTGGTTAGTTAACTATTTAATCGCCGATTTTGAAAGCCCCTCATTTGCTGGTATTCAACATGGACAGACGGATAAGCAACCAAGGATTCTACCTAACACTAAGAAACAGCCAAAGGATTCTACCTAACACTAAGGAACAACCAAAGGATTCTACCTAACACTAAAGGATTCTACCTAACACTAAGGAACAACCAAAGGATTCTACCTAACACTAAGGAACACAAAGGGATCTCCACTGTAAATTGCTCTCATTTGCAGCCTAAAAATGGCCACAAAATTCGTAACATACTCTACTTAAAAAATTGACCTTGTTCCACATCCAGTTTGTGGCAGAGGGGTTGGGTAAAGACATACTAACCACTTGTATAATAAATTCAATACTCATGAGGTGATCATGTTTTTGTGGTCTTGTGCAAAATCTGATTTGGTTTCTTTGTTTAATGGCATATCATCCTTCGTGAGTTATTTAATGCCAAAGCCATCCTTGTATATGAACAGTAGTGGTACTATTTAACCCATAGCTGAGAGGACGAGGGGTTCAAAGGACCGATTAAGAATCACTTGGTGCCTGTCACATCAACTATTGCCATTAGTCAACTCTAGCTGAGAACGAGGACCCCTGGTAATCTTGTTGTATAGCCGCTTGACTGGACTTCAATGAAACCACAGACACGTATATATAAAAATATGACCCATCTTTATTTTTGTCGGTGTGAGGGGTGACAAGTGTTCACAATGAACTTCTGAGCGGTTGGTGAGGGCAGCGACAAGTGTTCACAATGGAAATGCCCGAGGGTGGTTGATACGGCGGGAGGCAACGAGATTATGCTCACTGCTGCTTGCTGAGGACTGATCTCACCCATAATTCGCTAGCCTTTTTTATACAAAAAATATGCCTATGCATTTTTATCTTTTGATCTGATAACGGACATATATATTTATCTTTCTCTCCGCCTCCTCACCGGAAGACTCTGCTTCCATTTTTCTTTTATCCATTTCTTCATCTTCTCCCTGCTTCTTGACCGGAAGACCTCTCTTCCGTTCTCCCCTTTTTTTTAAAAATATATATTTTTATCTTTCTCTTTGTCTTTTGACCGGAAGAGGAATCTTCCATTGCAAGATATGCAACAATCTCACCATTAATCATGCTAACTCCTCCATTGAAAACATCAGCAGGGCCATCCTCAAGGACAAAAGGCATAAGAGGAAGAACCACAATACAATGCCATCAAACCCTGACCAGACATTCAACTGCAGCTAAAGTGGAGTGTTGTATGTCATGGACTGCTCAGCTACCAGGATTCCATCCTTAAGTCAACATGGACCCCCCTTAATCTTTGTTCACAAGGCCAAGCCATGCTTGAGTGAGTTTGAAAATCAACATAATAATGTAACTGGAGTTCGAATTAGTTTACTATGATGCCGCAGTCCAGCATCTTAGCTACTATGGCACAGATTTTCTCCCTCTTGTGCCAGACAAAGCGAAGTTATCAGCTCCACAAATTACATGTTTTCATTTGGTTTGGATTGTTTTATGGCATATAAACCTCGGTGGGTCATTTAATGTTGACAAAGTTTTGAAATAAATGAATTCTTAATGGATAATCAAATTTTGTTTATAAACTCATGTTAACCCTAAGCCATAGATGGGACCCTAACAGGTAATATCACTCCGGGTCAGAGTGGACCAGGGAGCAATGGTGATGAAGGGGTGCCCCACATTCTCCAAAACTGGAACCTCACCATAAGATAGAGTTTAACGTCATTCACAGGACATGAGACCCTCAGCCATTGCCTTCTAGCTCTCATATGATAAAAAGGGTTGGGGTTGCCATAAGGGCAATAGGGTTGGGGCAATCATATAGATGTTAAGGCTTGACATGACCAGCTGATTGATCCGAGGGGCCTCTCCAACTGCCAGTCTAGCCTATGTAAGGGTTTAAGTGGAGTGTTGCATGTCATGGACTGCTCATCCACAAGGATTCCATCCTTAAGCATCATGGGTCACCACCCACGGCCAACAGGTGGCCCTATTCTTACCCTTCTGCAGAGGTGCAATCTGTGTATTCTAACACCCCAACCGACAGGGCGGACATGTTTTTATATTGACTGATGTAGTTAATACACTTTTTAAAAAAATCATTAATCCAACTTGACTCAAGTGTTGTCATTTATATGCAATAGAAGCAAATAAGGCTGGTTGGTTGGATTTTATGGCATGTCAACACTTGGGTTATTTCATGCCGATGACATTTTGTTTTATTCATTCTTGTTGGGTATTCAATTTTTTTTAAAACTCAATTTTAAAAAAAAACATTTTTAAAAAACTCTTATCTATTTAACCCATAGATGGGACCCTAACAAATAGACCTGGAATTAAGGGTACTCCACAGAACTCCAAAATTGGAACTTCACCACTAGATGCAGTTTAACATCATATCCAGCACACTAAAACCCTCTGCCACTGCCTTCTAGCAGAAATATGATAAAATTGGTTGGAGTCTGCCATAAGAGCAATAGGGTCAGGACAATCATATAAGTGCTAGGGCTTGATATGACTATCTGATCTATTAGAGGGAGCCTCTCCAAAGTATCACGAGTCCCTACCAATGGGCAACAGGTGGCCTCATTGGGGGGATTTTACTCTTCTGCAGAGATGCAGTTGGTCCAATAAAAACCCCTTTCTTCCAGAAGAATAAGGATCTAGAGAAATCTGCGTAGACATTCATAGCAATTACAGAAGTTCCTGGTTTGTAAATTCCTTGAAAACATCAAAACAACTGTGTTAATGAATGTGACCTTATAACAGTTGCATGAAAAGACCTTTGACAGTTTCTATTTGTAAACATATCTAGACAGGAAGTCTTTAATAATTAATTGGCCCAAAGGAATTATCTGTATCGTTGCAAAGAGAAAAGCCAGTTTGGAAAAAAAACAAAAAAAAAACACCAAAAACCAAACCAAAACAAAAAAACAAAAAAAAACAAAACAAAACAAAAACAAAAATAAAACAATATGAACATCTGATAGAAGAATTGAATTTTTCTTGTCTGCTCTCCAAAAGTAAACCTTTTGGATGTCTTCATGAATACCACAACAGGAATTTCTAGTTGTGTTCATTTGGTAACAGTTTTTGAACTCTCTTGAAAAAGAGAGAGAGTTCTAAATACGAAACCCTCAGAGAAAAGTAGGAAACTTGGTCAATATATGAACTCCATGATAACAATAAAACTCTGAATAAATTTACCCATTGTAATGACAAACGATAACACTTTGGAAAGTTTTATTCTATTAAGAATAATTGGTACACTTATTGAGAGTTTATATAGTCTAGTACTCACTAAAGAGTTCTCAAAAGGGGAGGTAATCATAAAATAGGGGAGGTAACTCTTAATTACTTATTACACCCATGTTTTGAAGATAAACATAATATTCTTTTCTAATCAAAATCTTTTAGTAATAGCAGATAAAAAAATGATCTTCCAATATTTCCTTCAAATTAGCCAATTGCTCATTGGGATGTAATGTAGCCTCCAAGTTTCTGCAATTTATAAAGAATTTCTTTTGAATTCAAGAAAACTTTTCTCCATGTAATTTATTAAACTTTTAAAGACCATTTGGAATCTTGCTAGGAGTTTTTTTTTTATTCTGTTATTGAATATGGTATGTTGAAGGTGAAATTTGGGCAAGTAACTTTGAGTGTCAATTACTTTGTCATCTCATTCTGTCATTTCTAGTTTTCCCTTGACTGTCTTACTTTTCTGAATCAAGTTTAACCTTCCTCCAAACTTTTTGAATTGACTGCCCGACTGATTTCTTGGCCTTTCTCTGACTGAATTAACTGTAAATATGAAAGCATATATATATATAATATATATATATATATATATATACACACACACACACACAGTGATGCTGATAGCTTTTGGATTTAGTGCGTCCTGGGACACACATATTTCCTTTGAAGGAGTCCCTGGAAAATTTATGAGTCCCAACTAAAGCCATTTAACTTCTATCTCGTAACTTATCCTGTGTAATTCATTTCTAATAAACTATTGAAATGTATTTACAGTTAGCTTGAAATGGTGATGGTAGAAAAACAAAACAAAAACACTGGGATGCACGGATATAATTTTACTGCATCCTTTTATATTTTTGTGCATTAGGTATGTACCTATCAGCATCTCTCTGTCATATATACTTTCATTTTTTTTCATGCTACTAGCTTGACAGTGAATCAATACAGCTTTGACTTTTCTATTTTAAGTTTTGAATTATAATCATCTTTGTTTACATAATTTCACCTGTCAACAGGTGACCTTGGCACACCTCTGCTATATCAATAAATTACTTTTTCAGATCTTTGGCCATTGGCCATATAAGATCATAACACAATCTTATAGCTGAGTTTGCCTTTGGAACCGTCCCCCAAAAGAACTGAAAATCAGACAAAGAATCAAGACCATCCAGACCACAGCTAGGATACTTAGAAGAGTTCTGGAGAGCTGAGAAGACTTGCCATCACCCAGGCATCAACAATCCTTTCTTGGATCTTCAGTTTCCCCAGTCTCTCTTTTCCAGGTTCTTTGGGATTATTATTTTCCATGGGACACATTTGTACATTCTTTCCTTGTAATACCACTTTCGTGTGTGTCACATTATGTGTATAAAAGTCAAATGCCTTGCATGTGCAAACAAGTTTACTTTCTTTTTCCTTCCATTTTGTTCAGTGTTGGTATATCACAGATATACTAATGCTAATATTGGTTCATGGAGAGTGGGGACATGACTAAATATCTTCACTACCACCAACCATTCCAATACGACAAAAGATAAAAGTAGTAAAGAGTATGTCAAGCTTACTTTGGAACAGCAGGTAATGTAAACAACTTGAGACATGTATACCAGACATAGTAGTAGTAATAGTAACAGTATACAGTATAATATAAAAATATATAGTATAATATAATCTATTAATAATGGAGATTCGCTTCCGGTTTTTGTCTGTAACAAAAACTGTGTCATTGCTTACGTCACATTACCCAACACATAATCCAACGTCATAACATAGAATAAATATACTCAAAATGTGAGCATGCAACGTTAGACAATCCTCATTGTTTCAATAAATAGATGCCCGGCGTTATATATTTATATATAGATTGTTTTATTCTAATGTATAATATTTAAAGTTATCGGAACTGTTTCCATTTCAAATTGTCTCTCTTTCTTTTTTTACTCCTTTAATAAATTTGACGATTTTACATACTTATGGTACACACTCTATGACATTGAATTTTCAGCTCCCATCCCTCAGGCAATATCTTTCAAAATATTATTTTTACATCACCCGGAGGGCGTCTTTTTATTTTGCTAGTAGTAATAATATATATTAACACTATACAGTACAATATATCAATAATATAACAATATACAGTAAGATATAATAGTATATGATATTTGCGCATTACCCATCAATATTAGGAGTCTGTCAAAGCCCAGATGAATACCAAGGGCTGATTCTTTCTCTTGCTTCCTATTCAGCATAACACATACTCAGTACAGTTATCTTGTAGATAAAACCGAAAGATTAATACAATTCAAATACTTTTCTCTTTAAAGTAAAATGGTAGTATTAAAAGTAATATGAGTGAGAGTCAAAAATTATCCGCACTTTTGCCTTAACATACCTTTATTATTTAGTATCAAACTCGGAACCTTTGATTACTAGGCTGATGCTCTACCGACTCAGCTAAACTTTACTTAGTTGTGGCACAAGGTTGCATGTATGGGGCACCTAGTGAGACCCAAAATCATTAGTCATATTTTGATAAATAAATGTTAGGAAATAACAACACCATGTCAAATTTTACAATATTCTTTTAAATTGTAAATAAAAAAAAGCATAGAATATTTTTTTATTCCAGATTCCATGTAATCTACTTGTAAGTTCTAATGTTGCATAATATATTTGGTAGCATAGATTATTGACAAGCACCTCTAGAATAGAGCTTTCAAATCAGAATGTAGATGGCAGTTTTCGTGTAAAAATACCGATCTTTGTTAAAAGCGGGAATCTTGCACGTCACGTGATTAACTAGTTAGGTTTTCAGTTTAATCCAAGATGTGATGCAGTACAGATGTGTAACTGTGGGCTGGGCTAAATCCGCGCAGTTTGTTAGAAAATGGGCTAAAATAAACCTTTGATCAAAGAACTACAAGTCTTATTAATTGATTGTACATGACTTGAAAAGAAACCCTTAGTTAGAAAATGAAGCAGCAACAAGTTAGAAGACTAGACAAAGTAAAAAGAAGTAACAAGAAAGAAGAACCTAGGCGATCACATCATGGCCAAAATAGAAAGAGAAAGAAGAACAAGTAAGTAAATGACTATCTGTCTATCCATCTGTTTGTCACTCTCTCTCTTAATGTTAGAATGGGCTAAAATAAACCTTTGATCAAAGTAATACAAGTCTTGTTAGTAATTATGCATGACTTAAAAGATGCCCTAAAAAGAAGCCCTTAGTTAGAAAATGAAGCAGCAGCAAGTTAGAAGACCAGACAAAGTAGAAAGAAGTAACAAGAAAGAAGAACCTAGGTGATCACATCATGGCCAAAATAGAAGGAGAAGAAGAGAACAAGTAAATATCTGTCTATCTCTCTCTAGTGTCTCTACTCTGTCTATCACCCGAAGACTATCACTCTTGTGTATATACCCAACAAGGATATATGAGTACATAACACTAACTGGTTGTTTTTCTAACAGAAGGAAAACTCTGAATTTGAACCAGCTTTACACAGTTTAAAAATTGACCTTGTATCACATCCTGCCTTGGATAGAAGGGTTGAGTAAATACATACATTGCCCACAACAGATTTCAGGTTGGTTGCCTGGTGGTTGGAAAAAGGCAACCACAACAATTCTGGTTTGGTTGTGCAAGGATTTTCTTAAAATTTCAAATATGTATTTAGCCAATCCCCTGTCACAATCAGGATGCAACACAAGGTCAATTTTTAAGCAGTGTTTAACAGGTTTGAATTCAGAGTTTTCCATCTCCTAGAATGGTTGCATTAATAAGATTAAATAGCAGAGATTTCCCAACTATTTACCCATAGCTAGAGGGAGTATAGTTGGATTCATGAAATTTTAAATAAAAGTTTTTACATATCTTTATAAATGTCTTCATAACTAGGTGAATAACTAACTGTATTTTAAGTGCCAAAAAGGAAAACACAGCTCAATTGATACAATGTGCTTCTATGTCAGATGAAAAGAAAAAAAAAAAAAAAAATAGTTTTTTTAATTTATTTACTTAGAAAAGAAAAAAAAAAAGAAGACCATTGCAGATTTAAAGAATTAAAAAGAGGTAGCAAAAAAAAAAAAAGAAAAGAAAAAAAAAAGAAAAATGAAAATCGTTGCAGAAAATGATTAAAGTCAAAGTTTTGAAACGTTTATCTTTTGGCCTAAATTTGACCCCCCAAGAATAACGGTTTTCTTGTTAGAAGAATTCCTAAGATATAAACTAGTCTAGAAACCTAGAGAGAAAAAAAATACAGGTTTTGATTTAACCATCATATCAGAAAGTAAGGCACTTAACTAAAGCCAAGTTGCAATATACGAGTCAGCTATTCATCAATTTAATCATGTGAACATCTTTAACTCTTAACGTCCTATACCGCCTCATTCCACCCGGCTGGAAGTCACATTCATTTTTTTAATCTACCCCAAATGATAGCCTTTGTTTAAATGTAATATTAAACATATTCAAAAGTCTTTGATTTAAGGGAAATAACAGGTAACTTTAAATGAAAAGGCCATTTTTAGCCATTTTTTGATAAATCTTTATAGGAATGGGGCTCTGGACTTTCAACAGGATGTTAAGAATTAAATTTCAGAATGTTAGTTCAGAAAGGAAATGTTAGTAAATACATGTTTGTACTCTAAAAAATAAAAAAGTAAAGTCAGCATCAGCCAAATAACAAGGGAGTCTCTCTTCTCTTTACTACCGCTAGATCAGGGAGATTATTTTCATATGTGAGGTGGAGCACCACATCTACTATCAGCTCCCCCATTTTACAGCACAGATCCAATCCATGCTACTCATGTGCTGAGTTGGTGAGGGCCAGTATCGAACCTGGAACTTTGGCAAAGAACCAAGGCAGATGCTCTATCAACTGAGCTAAATCGGCTAGCTGATGATAAATATATACATTTGCAGTGATGCTGATAGCTTTTCATTTTAGTGCGTTCTGGGATGCACATATTTGCTTTGAATGAGTCCCCAGGAAAATTTATGGGTCCCAACTAAAGTTTCTTAATAAATTGTAAGGTTTTTATTTATGATCTTGGGGAAACAAATAAAGCCATCTAACCCCTACCTTGTAACCTATCCTGTGTAATTAATTTCTAAGAAACTATTGAAACGGTGAGGGAAAGAAGAAGAAAACACTGGGATGTATGGATATGATTTTACTGAGTTCTTTTAGATTTTTATGGGTCAGTGACGCAGGATGCATACCTATCAGCATCTCTGCATTTCCATCAGAGGGCGCTGTCAGAGGTAATGGAATTGGTGACCTCAGTTCACACCTTGGATGATACTGTTTACATTTTGTGATTTGTACAGGTTTTTAAATAGGCTCAAGCTGCAGTATATCAAGATTGTAGCTTCAAATCTGATTCAGAGTATGCATCCACCCCATCTAAGTGTTAAATAGTGTTGTGGCTTGGTTAGAGGCCAGAATAAAGACACATATATTAACAAAGAACAGTAGTACAAACATATACAAATGAGACGGCTACACGCGAGGCTGTCTTATTGGCTATCCACTGAAATATTAACTCTCCCTTAAGTGCAGAACCTGCTGCTATTTATAATTGGAAGAGTTCATGCGTGCATGGTAAATTACCATAATAAATAGTAACACTACTATTCCTCTAAAAGGATCGCTTTGGCATTAAATAATTGACAGAGGTTGATATGCCATTAAACAAAGAAACCAAACAGTGATTATGCCCTTGGGAAAGGCATGAATCCATTTCTTCTCCTTCAGCTATGTGTAAATAGTAACACACCCGGCCCTCGGTCGGGGTTTGCTGTAATTAACAGCATTGACTCCAGGGGGCTATCCCCCCAGGAAATACCCCCTCGATTTAAAGGGGCAGTACTGGGTTTATTGTCCAGTGCCTGAGGCGCCCCCTTGAGGGGGAATGCCAACAGGATCAACGCATTTTTTGCAACCACCACCCATGAGTCTCAGCTTGTGGGTGGTCCCACATTAATAGGGCCTTGTGCCTAACCCGTACATGTCGGGTACGTGGTAAATATAGTATGTGTAAATAGTAAGGTAGACTGGGTTCTCTAGCATTAGTACAGCAAAATTGAATTGAGGAGAAGGAAAATTGAATTTAAATCAGTTTCATACAGCTTAAAAATTGACCTTGTGTCACATCCTGATTTTGGCAGAGGGGTTGGGTAAATACATGGACTTCCATTAGAATTTTTTGACAGAGTTTCTCACTAAATATCAAGACAAAAGTAATATGTTATCAGAGATGCTGATAGGTACACGTCCTGAGTCCCTGGCGCACAAAAATCTAAAAGGATGCAGTAAAATCATATCCATGCATCCCAGTGTTTTTCTTTTTTCTTCCCTCACAATTTCAAGCTAACTGTAAATACAATTCAATAATTTCTTAAAAATGAATTACACTGGAGAGGTTACAAGGTAGGGGTTAGACGGCTTTAGTTGTTTTCCCCAAGATCATAAATAAAAACCCTACAATTTATTAAGAATCTTTATTTGGGACCCATACATTTTCCCGGGGACTCATTCAAAGCAAATATGTGCATCCCAGGATGCACTAAATCAAAAAGCTATCAACTTCACTGTGTTATGATATACAAGACTGAATCTATATTTACCAAGACAAAAATGAATAATGAATGAAAGATTAAGTTTGCTTAAAATCATTCCTTTGGTATGCAACACTTATTCCATTGAGTTTTCCATTGGTCAAAGCATCACTGACACTCCTCTTTTTGATATGGTGTGAAGCTGTGCAGTCATGTTTCTTTTAATGTCCTCCACTTCTTCCAATCTTATATTTGATATAAATTTACAGTTTAGGAAAGAAGAAAAAGTCTCATGATGTTAAGTCTGATGAGTATGGAAGGTGCTGCACTTGTACAATCATGTATTTTACTAAAAATTGCTGATCAAAAAAGTATTTAGAATTAGCTTAGACTCATCCTAATGTCTAGACATCATCACTTTATTATATAAGAGGGGTGGCTAAACCACAAATAGAAGTGAGAGAGAGAGAATAGAAGTGAGAGAAACAGAGATAAGAGTTTTGGTTTGATTTGTTTTACGGCATATCAACCTCAGTGGGTCATTTAATGCCGATAAAGTTTTGAAATAAATCATTCTTAATGGATAATACAATTTTTTTATGAATACATTTTTCTATTTAACCCATAGATGGGACCCTAACAGGTACTACCACACCGGGTCAGAGTGAACCAGGGAGCAATGGTGATGAAGGAGTGCTCCACATTCCCAAAACCTTCAGAACTGGAAACTTACCATCAGATAGAGTTTAACGTCATTCCCAGGATACGAAGACCCTCAGCCACCGCCTTCTAGCACCCATATGATAAAAAGGGTTGGGGCTTGCCATAAGGGCAATAAGGTTGGGAAAATCATATAGGTGCTAGAGCTTGACGTGACCAGCTGATTGATTGGAGTGGGCCTCTCCGACTGCCCGTCTAGCCCAAGAAAGGGCCAAAGTGGAGTATTGCAAGTCATGTACTGCTCATCCACCTAGGCTCTATCCTTAAGCATCACAGCCCGCCACCCACAGCCAACAGGTGACCCCATTGGGGGAGTCTTATCTTTCTGCAGAAGTGCAGTCGGTGCATTCTAATGCCCCATCTGACAGCGGGGAGAGAGAAGAGGATAGAGGTTAGAGAGAGAGAGAGAGAGAGAGAGAGGAGAGAATAGCGGTGAAAAAATGAAAGAGAAAACAATAAAAGGAACGAAAGAGAAAGAAGAGCACATGGGGGGGGGGGATAAAGAGAGAAAAGTGAGAGAAAAACAGAAAGAAAAAAAATTTTAAAAAAAGACAAGGATAGAAAGAAAAATGAAAACTAAGAGAGAGAAGAGCAACAAAGAGAGAGGGGAGAGAAAAAAGTAGCGAGAATTAACCAAGAAAGTGAGAGAGAGTGAGAGAGTAACTAATCTTTGTTGTTGGTCCAATTCTTAGTGATAATGCTGATGATGATGTATGTATGGTGGGGGGGAAGGAGGGTATCAAGTGGTTCTAATAGCAGCTGGCTCAGACAAGATCAATAAGTCTGAAAAGAAAGGTGTATATGACAATATTTTGGGATATATGAAATAGTTCATAGTAGAGAAAATTCATATTGTTTCTATTCAATCTGTTTTATTTGGAGACATTTTCACTGCACTCTAGTCAGAAATACAAGCAGAGAAAGTGCACTGCATCAATTATGCATATATATATATATATATTATATATATATATATATATATATATATATATATATATATATATAATCAATGGTAATATTATGGTTTTACACTCATAACTTGAAGTTTCATGGTAATCCAATCATCAGATGAGTTCAATGGTTGAGATGTTAAAAACCAGTCGTGAAATGCTTAAGATGTTAAAACTAGTAATTTTTTAGCATTTATATGAAGCGTTTTCACGCAATGGGAAATATAAAGCTAAAAATTGTTTTTTTTAAACTGTGGCTTGTTTAAAGTTTATGTAACGTGGATCGTGTTCATTTTTTCATTCAATATTCATTTTTTCATTCACTATTCATTATATATATATATACATATATACACACATATATGTATATATACACACACACACATATATATATATAGAGCCGGCTTAGATCAGTCGGTAGAGTGTCAGCCAAGGAAGCACAAGGTTCCTAGTTCGATACTGGCTCTCGCCAACTCAGCGTATGAGTAGCACAGAGATCTGTGCGGTAAAGTAAGGAGCTGATGGTAGGTGTGGTGCTCCACCTCAGACGCAAAAACAATCTCCTTGGTCTAGCACTAGTGAAAAGGGGATAGACTCCCTTGCTGATTGGCTGATACCGAATTTAGGCCACCCCGACGACTTTACTTTATATATATATATATATATATATATATATATATATATATGAAACCAGGTCAGGATAGTGTTCTCCTCTTTGCATTCTTTTTTATATATCGAGCACCTTCAATAAACAAGGAATTTTAATAGAATGAATTGTTCCTCAGATTATTCTACTTGTTTGATTGGCCAACTATACAAATGGTTCATAGTACCTGAACAGAGATGCTGATAGGTACGTGTCCTGTGTCCTGTGTCTCTGATGCACAAAAATCTAAATTGACGCAGTAAAATCATATCCATACGTCTCAGGGTTTTTCTTTTTTCTTCCCTCACCATTTCAAGCTAACTGTAAATCCATTTCAAAAGTTTCTTAGAGATAAATTACACAGGAGAGGTTACAAGGTAGGAGTTAGCCGGCTTTAATTGGAACCCATGGACTCATTCCCGTGGACTCATTCAAAGCAAATATGTGCATCCCAGGATGCACTAAATCAAAAAGCTATCAGCATCACTGTATATATATCTGTATATAATGGAACCAGGTCAGGATAATGCTCTCCTCCCCACATTTATTATCCTGCTCATACGGAGGGGTTGGTGTGTGTGTGTGTGTGTATATATATAAGTAAACAAGCATAGTATCAGCAGCAGGTACTAGAGGCAATCTGAGACCTGTGCACCAGACTTAGCAAAGTAAATCTTAAGACATAGAACAAAACATTGGAGGAGTGTGGTGTAATGGTTATCCTCATAGAAAATGGACATGGTGAGACAAGTTCACATCCTGGAAGAGACTGTTTGCATTTCACATGTTCTCAAGGTTGGTAAGATATGGGGGAATAACTTGCTTTATCCCAGCACATTGGCCCATGACATATTGGCAGGAGGTTTTATATTCAGTGTTGAATTTCTCCTAGACTGGTTGTCTTGCCAACATCAGAGCCCAATCTGTCCTATTCTATCCATAAAATAATAGTTTAAGTTGTATCCACATGTTTGTTGTTCTTTCACCCGGTTTGTTAAAATGTGTTCCTTCGTGTATATTGTGCGTTTCCTCACTTAGACCTTCAAAACTCCATTCGCCCTTACGAGTGGAGAAACAAGCCAAATCCCAGAATTTTTTTTTTTTTTTTACTTGTATGCATCTGACAAAACAGAATATCAGAGAATTCTTATCGTAGATTCGCCATAGAAAAATATTCAGTTGAACTCGGATGTAACAGTGTTAATAGTGAAAAGAACATTACAAGGGACTTTGCAGGCTTTTCATGCTGGATCCCAAGTCATATAGGAGTGATAGGGAATGAGAGAGCCGACTCTGCAGCTAAATTGGCTTTAGATTTGATCCTCGACAAGTTCAAGATTCCATATAATGACTTGAAACCTAAAATTAATAGATTCCTTCATACAAAATGGCAACAACGCTGGAATAACAACATCCATAATAAACTCTTTCTAATCAAACCCATTTTGGGAGGCTGGAGACCAACTTTAAGAAAGTCTAGAGAGAAACAAGTCATTGTGTCCCGATTATGCATTGGTCACACAAGACTAGCGCACTCCTATATAATCAAACAAGAACAACAACCACAATGTGAAACATGTCAAACACCTTTGACTGTTAAACACTTATTCATAGAATGCAGGTTTATTGCTCACATCAGAAAACGTTATTTTAATGCAAACAATATGAAAGTTCTATTTGAAAATGTCAACATAGGACATTCTTTCCTTTTTTAGGGGAATAAAATTATACTATAGTATATAGACATAAACTTAAAAAATACCATACAACATGATCACCAACGGTGCTAGCACATTGTTAAAACCAATTACTAAAAAGTATAAATATAAATACACAACATATATTACTTCCTGTTAGGCATGACATAACCCCAGACAGGTTGATATGCCATTAAAATCAACATATAAACAAAGAAATCACTACCCAGGTAGGGGATTACTCTCTGATTCAGAAAGCAATTCTATAGGTTGTGAAATTGATTTGTCCGATTTCTTTCTCGAACTACAATGTTCAATGACAATCTTTCTCATCCCTCAACAATCTTCTAGCAGTTCTCCATACACGACTCATCCACCATTTCAAAGCATCTCGCCCCCCCTCCTGTTCTCAGTTGGGTTTTGTTTTATGTACAGCGAACTGAGAGAAATGTGCAGATTTACTATCGCCATGTCTCTTTACTTAGAAATCGCACGTATTTAAATTGTAGTTGACAAGGCAGCCATATTTTTTGTTGCCATTCATCCTTCAAGCAAGATAAGTTCATGCCCTCTTTGCTCCATGAGGTAAGTCTTCCCTCTTGCTACAAATTCTTTTTTTAATACAGATTTTATAAGCTAAAGATAACGTTTATATATATTATTATATCTTACTATTATATATATATATATATATATATATATAATATAATAAAATAAATATATAAAGGTTTTACATATCTATTTATTTGGTGACAAAGGAACATTCACAACCATATTGGTTTTATGCGAGGCAATCATCAGGTGAAGATGTTACAAATATATATATATATATATATTATATATATATTTACCAACCCCTTCACATGAGCAGGATGTGACACAAGGTTAATTTCTTAAGCGGAGTTCAACAGGTTTGAATTCAGAGTTTTCATTCTCCTAGACCAGTTGCTAAACCAAGGTGAAAGAGCACAGTCTGCCCTATTTACCCATAACTGGAGGGAGAGTAGGATTCATATCTTTCCCAAGGTTATTAGTGCTAAGTGAAATGCAATTACCATGTCCAGGATTTGAACTCGGGGGAGATGTCCATTTCCCATGACTTTAACCATTACACCACACACTTCACATATATATATATATATATATATATATATAGTAAATGAAGAAAAACTCTAAACTTGCTTCATTACAATAATTTATTTCAACCGTATTAATACGCCATCTTCAGGTAATCACAAGAACATGACTCTTACTGAGAATTTCCCAAGGTACATTGAGCTCTCCTTATGGATTGGGAAATTCTCAGTAAGAGTCATGTTCTTGTGATTACCTGAAGATGCCGTATTAATACGGTTGAAATAAATTATTGTAATGAAGCAAGTTTAGAGTTTTTCTTCATTTACTAAATATCTTGCTCTGTCCTTCTACTCACTGGTATTAGGTACATTGAGCTCTCCTTATGGTCTACCTGCATCAGCTTGGTTAAACCACACATGGAAAGACCCTAACTACGGAAAAAAACTATATATATATATATATATATATATATATATATATATATATATATATTAGTATTATAATTATATATTAGTTATATATATCATTAAATACAGATTTCATAAGTTAAAGATTTTTTTACCTTGTTTCAAAATAAGACATTTAATCAACATCAGCAACTTGGAAATAAAAAGCATAGTATTCACCTCGTAATCTACTGTTCAATGGTCTGATGATTGAGCTACTCTTCAAAGAAAATAATTCAAATAATTCAAGTACTTACGTTTTCTGATGTGCCGGGATTGTTCTCATATCGAGTCTCAATGTAGACGGAGAATTTAGGAAGGAAAGAACACTACAAAACAAAACAAAAATAAGGTAAGTAAATCGATAACTCAATACATTATTTGATACAACAAATGGAAATACATGTACAGCAAAATTAAATGATATGAAGTCCAAGATTTACGAAGAGAGATTTTGAGACTTATTCTACACTACAAGTGGCTACCCGGCGTCAGTTGGATAGAGGGGGGATTTTTTAAAAGTTAGTCTCACAGATCCATTATTACTTATTGTGAGTGAGATCCTCCCTGGTTGCCCCATAAAACTTCACAAGTAAATATATGACAATATAGTAAGAAATTTTCATTCAATGATTTACAATTTAAAAAAAAATAAGGTATGAATGAGGCAATAAATTCAATCAATCGAAATCAATCAAGAAAAAAACATTTTAAAAAAAGAAAGAAAGAAAAAAAGTTAAATAAAATAACACGCTAATGACTTTCCCTTCTGTTACTTTTCAAATTTGAATTTCTAAATATCTTCCCAAATATAAATCAAATATTCATTATTTTTTCAAAAAAACCAAGCTCTAGTAATAATGAATATGTATATATATATATTTACTCTATTGTTAATTGTTTTATTTTCGTAGTTTCCTCCAGACATACATACATACACACAATTGCCCTTTATAATAGATTTTGAGAATGTTGAGCTTTGTAAACAGTTAAAGTATAAAACACTTTATTATTATTTTTACTCTATTGCACTAGTTTTAATTGATGTTTTTTTTTTTCAGTGAAGTTCTTGCAAAGCTGATAAGGACTTCAACCCCACAAATGTTTTTAAAAGAGAATAGATAGACACAAACCGAACAAAGGAAGACAAACAAAGTTTTCGGTGTCAGCAATATCAAATATTTATTGCATGTAGGTTACAGTATTGGCTGGTTGTTTTGTTTTACAGCATATCAACCTCAGTGGGTCATTTAATGCTAAAAGTTTTGAAATAAATTCATTCTTAATGGATAATCAGTTTTGTTTATAAACATGTTTTTCTATTTAAACCATAGATAGGACCCTAACAGGTACTACCACTCCAGGCCAGAATGGACCAGGGAGCAATGGTGATGAAGGGGTGCTCCACATTATTTGGGCTATTGATGTGTACAATAGCCCAAATAATCTAAATAATAGGGACTTTCTATTATTTAGTTTTTTTGGACTGTTGTCCTTTTGTCCGATGTATCCTGTGGCCTTTTTTAGGTGCTTCATGTTGAACTTGGGAGACTTCATATCATAATTGGAAATCTTCACAGAACTTTGAACTGAACCCTTTATCTATAGGCTGCAGGTTCAATTCTGACTATGGGCAAAAATAACATACATAGCTTAACACTTATACCCAATCATGGTAAACGGAATGAGAACAATCTACCCCAATGGATTAAATAAAGGGTTAAAGTCGAAGTTCAGTGAAGGCTCCTGATTATGATGTGAAACTCTAGAGTTTGAGAAGAAACACCTGGCTTATTTAATGCTAAAATCATCCTTGCATAGGAACAGTAGTGGTACTATTTAACCAATAGCTGTGGGCATGAGAGAATTCATACCTTTCCCAAGGGCATTAGTCTAAAAGTTTCTTGCATTAGCAAATTTCAAACTAAGGCTTGGGTTGGAAATTGCATAGGTAAGAAACTGTCAGTTACTAAGCACTGTTGTCTTCATGTCTCCTCTACTCTAACTTTATAAGTAAGGACCTAAATGAGTCAGTCACTATCTATTTAGGTTTCACCCTAGTGGTTCATCAGGATAATTCAGACTCTCTCTCATATATAACTATAGCGTGGGATTGGCACTGTTTCAGCTTTTACTGGAACGGTATGCCAAAGTGTGGTATTATTGGAAGAGTGCTCAATATAATATAGAGCTATTATATAATATAATAATAGATATATAAAGGTTTTATATATTTAATGACATAGGAACAGTCACAACCATTGGTTTCATGCATGCATAACCGCAAACATTTGTCAGGTGACGTTAACGTCACCTGACGAATGTCTGCAGTTATATATTTATTATTATATATATATGTATATATAGTCGGGGGCGGCCTAATGTCGGTATCAGCCAGACAGCGAGGGAGTCTATCCCCTTTTCACTAGCGCTAGACCAAGGAGATTATTTTAGCATCTGAGGTGGAGCGTGCCACACCTACCATCAGCTCCTCACTTTACCGCACAGATCCCTGTGCTACTCATACACTGAGTTGGCGAGGGCCGGTATCGAACTAGGAACCTTGTGATTCCTAGCTGAACACTCTACCGACTGAGCTATATATATATATATATATATATATATATATATATGGGTAAATAATCTTTTGTGATAAAAACTAAAACTTCAAGTGATTCATAAACCACAAATAGACATCAACAAGTTTCAAATAGAAAAAACAAATGTGAGCTTCTATGCAAATTAAAAATAACCTAAAAATACAAATCACTACAATCTCTCAGTATTGCTTAAATCAATTCCCATATTGAATAAAAACAAAACAGTCATTTAATTATAGGAGAAAAAAACAACACTATGACTGACATAAATAAATTAATAAAATATTAATAAAAATTAATAAAATATGTTAGAGAAAGAAAAAAAGGGAGGGAAATGGTAGAAATTGGTTTGAGTAGGGAAGGAAGTAATGGATAAAGACCAATAGAAAAGGTTATTTATTTAACAAAGACCACCCTGTCAGCTGGGATTGTAGAATACACCAACTGAACCTCTGCAAGGGAGTAAGTGTAACTGCCGCTAAACCTACCAGTTAATTATATCTTATTTTTAAATAGTTAATTTTGTTTATAAAAATGAACTACAACCACAGCATAGAGTAGTTTAATGGGTTTATTAATACCATTGTGTGCCGACCACTAGTTTCTGCGGTCTATGAACCCTAACCAGAAAAGGGTAAGGGGAAGACTTACAAGCCTTTAGAGTTTTATATCACTGATCGGGAACAGGCGATAACGGTAAGCGCTTTCACATTTCTTTGAGGATTTCTATTTCTTTTTAAAAGTATTTGCTGTTATCCATTTATTAAATGTTATTTGTTTTTCCTTGTATAGTTTCACGGTGTTTATTAAATAAACTTAATGATATCAGTAAAGAAGCGTCATGCATCCCTTTTTACAAAGACCAGGAGGCAGTAAAAGTAAGACCCTTCTCCCAATAGAACCATCTATTGGCTGTAAGTGGCAACCTGTTATGCCTAAGAACAGGATTGTGTGGCTGAGTGGTGTGTGAACTGGGTACTAAGCTTTAGCCCTTACTTGAAGAGAGAGAGAGACCCCATCTGATCAATTTTTTGGTAAAGTGCTAATACCCTTGGAAAAGGTATGCATCTAACTACTCCCGTCCAGCTATGGATAAACAGTAGGGCAGACTGGGCTCTTTAACCTTGGCTGGGTAACCAGTCTAGGAGAAGGAAAACTCTGAATTCAAACTTGTTAAACTCTGCTTAAGAAATTGACCTTGTGTTGCATCCTGCTCGTGCAAAGGGGTTGGTAAATTATATATATATATATATAAATGATTGTCCCAGCCATATTCTTAAAATTGTTCTTATGGCAAACAACTACACTTTTTTTTATATAGGCGCTAGAAGGCAGTGGCTGAGGATCAACCACCATTTCTACCAATTTATTAATGCACATGAAGTTATAAAACAAAGATTTGGCATTAAATAACCCACAAGAGTTGATATGCCATCAAACACCAAACAACCATTTAAAAAAGAAATCCTCAAACATGTAACAGATAATTTAATGAAGATTATATGTTAAACTCGCTACAAGGGGACAGTTGACAACCAACGCTAATAACACAAATGGCCAGAAGACAATATCAACTAGGTGGGTGATCACCTCTAAAGAGGGAACCACCAAGGCACGTCTGGTTGCAAGGGGTTTTGAGGAAAACTACTTTATCATGACAGATAGCCCGACAGTAAGCAAAGGAGCAGTGTTCCTCACAGTTGCCTCGAGCAAGAGATGGAAAATAAAAAGACTGATATAAAATCTGCATTCCTGCAGGGAACGTGATGTCTATATAAAACCCCCTATTGAAAGTAAAACACCAGATGGCCTTATCTGGAAACTGAGACATGGGCTATATGGCCTTAAGGATGGAGCGAGACATTTTTACTTAAGTGTGCATAATGAACTCACTTCTTTGGGATGCACACAATTTGACCCGGCTGTATTCATCATGATAAAAAATGGACATCTAACTGGTATTATATGTAGCCATGTTGATGATTTTTTTTTTTTTAATGTATTATGGTTGTTTATTATTTAACATTATATACAAAGTAGAAGTCTCATTAGTAGGTGTAGTGCTCCACCTCAGATTAAAAAAAATCAATCTCCTTGGTCTAGCGCTAGTGAAAAGGGGATAGACTCCCTTGCTGTATGGCTCATACCGATATTAGGCTGCCTGACAAGAAGTTTCATTGTGGTGTAATGGTTAACAAGCTAGTCTTGTAGTATCCTCACTTGTTTGCTATTAGGATTTGACAAAAGGTCATGCCTTCCTTCAGCCAATCAGGAGTTACGCAAGTTTAGGCAAGCTTGAGGTTAAATGCTGTCAATAATGGTAATTTTCCATTTCCTCGTTATTTGAATTTTCAACAACCTCAATTCAAATTATTCAGCTACACTATTTACACAATTCATAGGATACCCATGAATTATCTCACAATGGTTTTTTCACTGAAGTTTAAGGCCCTTTATTTCCTGATATGAATGAAACGTAGGCATTTACTCAACCCATTTGCCACAGGTAGGATGTGACACATAGTTACACCTATGGGGCATCCAGTGAAGATCAAACTCACTATTCAGTAGTAATGAATCTGCGAGACTAGTTTGCTACACCATTTACTTCTGACCTTGTGCCAAACTGAGCTTTTTTTCAAGTCTAATACTCAATCACATATAATTCACATATTTACAAACATCAGCCAAATCACAAATAAAGATAAGTTTTTCTCAATTTCCTGTACATAATTACACAGATACTTGTTTAAATATGATGCAATTTCTTGATAATGATGTTAAGTGTTGGTGTTGGTGGAGGCTCTGGCTATCATATCAGAGAATCAGAAACTATTACAATAAAACAAATCTCTATATTACTAACATTCTTATATATTTACAAAACCCCTCGGGTAGGATGGGACACATGATCAATTTCTTAAGCGGAACATTACAGATTTGAATTCAGTTTTTCTCACCTAGACAGATTGCCTAACCAATGTTAAAGAGCCCAGTCTTGCCCTACTATTTATCCCCTGGATCTAATTTAGTGTTATACTCAGGACATGTTTACTTGTTTTTTTTTTTTTTAGGTGGGTGGGTGGGTGTTGTAACCTTCTGCAGAAGATGCAGTCATCATGTTCTAAGTCCTATTGACAAGGTGAATATGATAAGTTAGTAGAGGGTGTTAAATTAATCTTCTTTTTTTTTTACTATATGGGTAATTCCATGTCAAATCATCCAGGCCATGTCACCCACCCACTTCAGTTGTTCTTGAATTTTGCCCAAGTTTAGATTATGATAAAGTTAGCCAATCCCCAAAATTTGAGCTTCCAATTCCAAAAATTGACGAAGTTATGTCAATTTTTACCTCTCCAAATTTGAGGGGGGTCACAAAAAATGGCGACTTTTTGTCATATATTTTTGTCTGTAAAATGAGTTCTACTTCTAAAAATTGGTTTATAAAAGCATTTTTGCTCATGAAATCCAAAAATGCTATCAAAAAAGTATTAAATTCAAGCAATTTTAAGTTATTGATGATTTCTGATTTTTTTCCTAGCAAGATCAATATCCCAATGTGGCTCTGCATCTATGATAAAAAATTTTTTCTATTATTTTGCATACATTGAATATTCTTTGTACCAAAAAGATAGTCTGATATTTGCTCAGAACCGAAGCTACAACATCAGTTAAAATTTTGCAAATCAGAAATCATTAATAACTTAAAATTGGTTAACTTTTAAGACATTTTTGATAGCATTTTTTAATTCTTTTGGCTAAAATGTTTTTATAAACCAATTTTTAGGAGTAGGGAAGCTTTAGAAGTTTTAGATAGATTACAAATTTGAGAGGTAAAAATCAACATAACTCCACTAATTTTTGGAATTGGAAGCTCAAATTTTGAGGATTGTCTAATGTTAACAAGTCTACACATGGAAACAATTTCAGAAAAATTGAAGGGGGTGGGTGACAATTTTACTTTTTTCTGGGTGATTTGACATGGAATTACCTATATATTCCCTCCATCAAATATGAATGCAAATGTAAACATCCAATATGTAATCAATATGTAAAATAAATCAATGATGAAGTGCATGACTTATGTTTTTACATAGAGATAAAATACGGAACACTGAATGAAAATGCAAGACCAGGTTGTTGGAAATTAACAAGGTTTTCTTTAAAACAGGGTAGTAAATACTTCTGTTACGTAGTGCCTTTTCTTTGACGGCACTAAATATCTATATGTTATATACTTCTCTTACTTCTTACTCTGTCGTCTATTCTTCTGGCCGGATCTGGTATATCTTCTAAGGTCTCGTCTGGTCTTCTATTGAGGATTCCGTGTCTGGTTTCTGTTGGGGATTGTTCCTTATCAGAAGCCTTGTGTCATTGATAGCTTTTAGTAATTAACACAAGACTTCGATTTACGATGATGTTACTTTATTCGTAGATTCCCCAGACCAGACAATCACGCAGTGAGACTCACATCTTGCTAGCTTCGCTTCTAAGTTCTAACTCTAACTGACTGAGTTGCTTACTCCTTAAACTGGAAGGGGCTTCTATCGGCTTCCGATTCTCACGATCATCCCCAGAACGCAAGGTCAGAGTGAGGTCAAACATTGTCACTCACTCTCAAGGCCATCAGCTGCACTAATATGATTTCTACACTATTGTCATAATCATTAGGTATCTAATGATTATGTAACACTTCTACCCAAAAAGTGACTTAATTAGCTCAACCGTGTGCACGTGTCCTGACCACACAAACCCTAATCCAAAAGTGTCATGTTGGAAACCCCACTTCTGGGTTCCCATCAAACTCCTACTGATCAAGAGGAGTAACTCTGGATTTTGTTAGGTCTGGACCTAACATTAACCCATACCTGGGGGATTAGTGGGGGGGGTCATATGAGGCCATCGTCGAAAAGTGAACACAATAGGACAACTGGAGTTTGAACTTGATTAGTATGATATTGCAATTCACCTCATTACCTACTACGTCACATGACAAGCCCACCCACCCTCTCTCACACACAAACTAAGCTTCGTTTAGTCTAACACACAGGCCTGTTGTGAGCTGTGTCCACTCAGTATGAACCCCAATGCAAAAGTGCCATGTTGGAAACCCCACTTCCGGGTTCACATCAACCCCCTACTGACTATTTTTGTAAGGTCTGAACCTAACAATGACTCCAGACTCTCCAGAACTAAAGCCTTACATCAGATTTAATTTAGAGTTACACCCAGTATGCTTCTCTTTTTGAGGGTGGGTGGAATGACACGTTAGTAGAGGGTGTTAATTCTTTTGTAACTATATATCTCCCTCTAACCAATAAAAATGCAAATGTATAACATCCAAACTGAAAATGTGTAAAAATAAATCAACAATGTATAATATGAACGTGTAAATTCCTGTGTACTTGTTCGTGTACAAGCAAATAAAACATTTTCTTTTTACAAAGCAATATCCAATCACTCAGAGGAGAGAGAGAAAGAAAGAGAGAGAAAAAGAGAAAGAGAAAAAGAGAGAGAGAGAGAGAAGAGAAAAGAGAGAGAAAGAGAGAGAGAGAAAAAAAGAGAGAGAGAAAGAAAAAAAGAGAGAAAGAGAGGGAGAGAGAGAGAGAAAGAGAGAAGAAGAGAGGAGAGAGAGAAGAGAGAAAGAGAGAGAAGAAGAGAGAGAGAGAGAAAGAGAGAGAAAGAGAGAGAGAAAGAAAGAGAGAAAGAGAGAGAGAGAGAGAGAGAGAAAGAAAGAGAAGAGAAAGAGAGAGAGAGAGGGAGAAGAGAGAGAGAGAGAGAGAGAGAAGAGAGAAAGAGAAAAAAGAGAGACAAAAGAGAGGGGGGGACAAAAGAAAGAGAGAAAAGAAACAAAGAATCACAGCAGTTGTGTATTTCTCTTGGGGTGGGGTGGGGGGTGGGGTGTTAAAGAACTAAGCAAGAATTCTTGTACAACATAATCTGCCGTTCCTTGATTACTTTGTTCTGTCAATGACCTGTGTGATTTGCTTTTATTGATTATCAAACAACCAAATGCTTTACTCAATTGGCCGACACTGGGGGTGTTGGGTAAAACGATGTAAAACGTGCAAGACAAAAACTGCCTTGCAGCTTCAAATGATCGCACATAAGAGAAACAAGTGAAAAAATTAAATTGGAATCTCACAAGAAAAATGTTCTAATCAATGCCGAATGATTTTTCATTTCTTGGTAATTAAATTGGTTCGTGTTCATTTTTATTTCATTAATTTTCATTATTATTTCCTTTTATTAAAATAATAATGTAACAGAGATGAAAATGTGAAAAAAAAAACAAAAAAACATTTTTTTTACTTTTTAAAATTAGACATTGAAACAAATTATCAACCTAATCCTTGATTTAGTTATTTAAAAAAAGCAGCTGTATGGCCACTTTCCTCCTATCACACAAACTATCAAAGTAAGATGAACAAGACATGCTGGACATTGCTAGAGAAGCATGGACAAACTTGTAAGTGACTAGAAGTAGCTACCCAGCATCACCTGGGTAGAGGGGGAGCAACCCCCCCCCAAAAAAAAAACCCTGGTCTATTGATTTGCTTTTGAGATTTACAAATACTGAACATCTTTAAGTAGAATTTCAATCCTATTTCTAGGTATAATTTGACTTTTAAATATTTTAAATCAAATCTTCATGATTTTTGTACAAAAAGCAAGAATCGGTGATATTTAATGTGTATATTTATTTTGTCACTAATCATTCTATTTTCATAGTTTCATCCGTACATACATACATACCAATGTGCCTTTATATATGTATAAATAGATGTCCTCCTATAGACACACCAGTGTAGGCCGACAGCAAAAACCTACATCAATCAAATCTGTGCAGATACTGGATGAAGTGTGGTTGGTCAGCTGGTTGGATTTTATGGCACGTCAATCTTTGTTGGGTTATTTTATGCCTTGACGTGACCAGCCGACTGATCGGTGGAAGCCTCTCCGACCGTCCGTCTAGCCCAAGCAAGAGCCAAAGTGGAGTGTTGTAGGTCATGGACTGCTCAGCAACCTGGGTTCCATCCTTAAGCATCACGGTTGCCACCCACGGCCAACGGGTGACCCCAATGAGGGAGTCTTACCTCTTTGCAGAGGTGCAGTCAGTGTATGCTAATGCCCCAGCTGACAGGGCGGGTTTTAATCTGGTGATTCAATGTATGACTCATGATTCAATGACTGTTCTCATAATACAAGCTTAGATTTAATATAAATGGGTTAGACATCATGACACCATTCAAAGGCCAACATAACTAATCCTGACTTATATTTAAATCATGCATTTTGTGGTATAATGGTTATAAAAAGTAAATTCGTTGGGGTGGCCTAAAGTCAGTATCAGCCAATCAGCAAGGGAATCTATCCTCTTTTCAATAGCGCTAGACCAAAGAGATTGTTTATGCGTCTGAGGTGGAGCGCCACACCTACCATCAGCTCCTTAGTTTACCACACAGTATCTGTGCTACTCATATGCTGAGTTGGCGAGGGCCGGTATCGAATTAGGAACCTTGTGGTTTCTAGCCGAACACTCTACTGACTGAGCTAACCGGCCCTGAAAATGGACATGGCGAAATGAGTTCAAATCTGGGACGATGCCGTTTGTATTTCACAAAGCATTAATATCCTTCTGGAAGGTATGAATGGATAAAATAATACAATGGACTGGTCTCTTTAATCTTAGTTAGGCAACCAATCTAAGAGAAGGAAAACTGAATTCAAAACTCTGCTTAAGAAATTGACCATGTGTTACATCCTACTCATGCAGAGCAGTTGGTGCATGTGTGTGTGTTTCTATATATATATATATATATATAAGTTTTATTTTGGTTACAGAGTTTCAATGTTGTATAGTTTGGTAATAAATAATATGTAATGATATCCGTTTTGATAATACAATGTTTCACTAATAATAAAAATTTGTTCTCTTTGAATGAAATTAACCTTTTTATTAAAAAATCATACGGTGTATACTGATTCATGGTTAATGCTATATATACCTCAATAGATGCTTTGAAATACTGATTTTTGGTAAATATTTTCAATTGGTGGGGGGGATAAATTTATTTTGTAAAATACAGATTTTACGTCATCTTAAACAGTGTTGGTCAAGTTTACGATAAATTTGCGCAAAATTGACCGGAAAATAGTTTTAAATGTATTAAAAATAAATTACATTATTTTTTAACAAAATAACTCGAGCTCAATGGATGACCCAACGGGTGACGTCATTTCTAGTATATATATATATATATATATATATATATATATATATATATATATATATATGGGGGGCATCCCATCTTAGTGTAATGGTTAGC
>CM042150.1:51760806-51783306 GCA_023376005.1 Doryteuthis pealeii
GAACGTTATTTTTTTTTTCAGAATACAAGGTGTGTCAAAAAAGTACCAAGTTTAAAGCTGTATTTACCCAGATAGAAATGAAGAATTAATAGAACGTTATTTTTTTCTTCTTCAGAATATAAGGTGTGTCAAAAAGTACAAAAAATTTGTCTCTTTATTTCTTTTGCAAAAACATTTCTTATGACACAACTACACAAAAAATGTAAATATGAATGCGATTCCCTAACCTATAGGCATAAAATAACTCTAGACAGGTTGACATGGCGCTAAAATCAATCAATCAGCTTCGCTATTTCTGCTCTCCAAGCTGTTAACCACTATGCTGCCACATTTGCACTTTACAAGTGTACAGTTATAGAATTGCAAGTAATCTCGTCATGGTGAAATCTTGTCTGTTTAAACCTGATGACACTGACACTTTCTAAAGGAGGGAAAACAAATAAGTGAAATGCAATCATGTAATCTAAAAGGAAGTTGCTTATTGTTTTCTTTTTAATACTGACTTTTGCTTGACAAGATCCTAAACATGTTCATTCTTGTGCTTCAGTCTTATGTACATTTGATACAGATTACTTTACAATTAGCTAATAAAACAAAATGCAGTTATCAAAACAATGTAAAGACAAGGAAAAAACATTTAAACAGGAGGTTAAAAGATAGGGTTAGAGAGTATAAGAGACTATAAAGAACCAGAGGGGGGTGGTGTTAGAGACTATAAAGAACCAGATGGGGAGTGGTGTTAGAGACTATAAGAACCAGAGGGGGGGTAGAGACTATAAAGAACCAGAGGGGGTGGTTAGAGACTATAAAGAACCAGAGGGGTGGTTAGAGACGATAAGAACCAGATGGGGGTGGTTAGAGACTATAAAGAACCAGATGGGGGGGTTAGAAACTATAAAGAACCAGATGGGGGGTAGAGACTATAAAGAACCAGATGGGGGGGTAGAGACTATAAAGAACCAGGGGGGGGTAGAGACTATAAAGAACCAGAGGGGGTGTTAGTGAGAAGAAAGAACAAAATATGAGTATAAATATTACAAAAGAAATCATCAGATTAGTTTTGTGCAAAGTAGAATATAACAATTTTAATACAATGTCAAAGTTAAACATTCATAAGAAAGAAAAAACTTGGTAAATACCTAGACCTTGCCAGAGAACTGAAAAAACTATGGAACAAAAGAAAATGACAGTAATACTAGTCATAGCTGTATCATTGGGAAAAATCCTAAAAAATCTTGAAAAAAGAGACTGAGAGTTGGTGACCCCTGTAAGGATTGAAACTATTCAGACTATGCACTACTATAATCAGCTAGAATACGAATACTGAGTAGAATCCTGGATAACATTTAAGACATGCTGTTATTGGAGTCCAGTGAAAGCCACCCGCTAGTACTAGTGTGAAAACATACGAAGAGTAAAATGATAACGACTTACTAAATAAATAGTAAAAAATTGAAATACCAAAATCATGATAAAAATTAAACCAAAAAAAAAAAAAATCTGAGGAAGAAAAACCTTGAGGCAATGAGCAGAGCTGTAGAGTTAGAAGAATCTTAATTCACGCCAGAAGTCATTTTTGCGTAGAGCAAAAAATCAATCAACCTCATTATAAAACTTACAAACACTATCTCATTAGTCATCTCTAATAACAAATGCGTGTCAGTGTATTACATTTTTTCAACTTTACACCTAGAGGCTGCATCTCAACATATCATACCATCTTGAAATCAGGCTGACTCCATGAGCAAACTAAAAACCTTCTGGGTCAAATCCAGATCTGCATTCAAGAAATTTTGGATTCCCGAATTTTAATTACTGCAATTCCTTTCGGAGATTTTTTTTTTTTTTTTTTGTGACAAATTTTTTTTTATTCAACAATTTTTATAACTTGGAAATAAATTTGGGAATAACTGAAATTAAATTAATTGGGAAATCCAATGAAAGTCAACCATGAAACAAAAATAATTTATTTCTATGGAAAGTAAGGACCAATGTACATCAAATTTGCCTTTAAATTAAGTGACAGCAGAAGAACTTTTAAAAGATAAGATTAAATCTCAATGCAATACTTAAATGTTCCTTTCGAGGAAAATCATGACTGGGCACATCAGTGTAAGTTGGAAAATATGAAGATTTACGAAAACAATGAAATTTATGAAAACGTCAGAAATGGATGCATAATGGATGTATTTTCTATCAAAGTCAAATGCCGAGGATTTATTACCAACTCAACCTTGGCAGTTTTTTACTAAACTTGGACTTTCTCCACCAGACAAGAGGAAATACATCAAAAAGATCCAGGATAAAGCTCTAACCACATCAGCGTGGATATGGCAATCCTCCAATGTGACATCAAACTGACAAAGTCTGGTGGTATAATGAGATACTGCTGGGGCGCTCTGGGTTAGTGGCAATGAAGCTTCGGCCCCGAAACCATGCCTGAACCCAGAGTCATCATCTGCTGAGGGCTTTATTGGTTGCAATGCTACTGTGTAAATAGCAGTCATTGTATAAAGATTATTGAAGCAATCAACCCTAAGTTCTTTTTGTAATTCATTGTAACATATCACATACTAGCAGCGGCTACCTGGCATTGCCTTGGTTGAGGGTGATTTTTTAAAGTTAGTCCTGCAGATCCATTATTACTGAATCATGAGTTGAATCCTTGTGGGATGCCCCATTTAAATCCCTATGTAAAAAAATAGACTACTATAAATGTCTACTATCTAAAATATTAAATGAAAAAAAAAATCCATGCTGTTATCATTTAAATTTTATTTTTAAATTATCTTCACAAATATAAATTAAATCTATTATTTTTGCTCAAAAACCAAGCCCTGGTGATATTTAATGTGTATATATATTTACTTTGTTGTTAATTGTTTTATTTTCGAAATTTCCTCCGGACAAACACATATACACAACTGCCCTTTATTTATGTATAGATGGTAGCAGTATGCCTCACAAAAGGAACACATCAACCAACTGGAGTTAGTTCAATTCATATTACATTTAAATGAGTACATACATTATTTATATATTTAAACTAGTGTGTACAATGATAATACATGATTAACAGCTGTATTTGTATAATCTCAAGCAAAAAGAAAAATTTAATTCTTATGAATGACTTTTCATTACATTTTCTGACATGATAAAATCGAAAATCAGATAGGACAATTGTGTCTATAATAGGTGTAAAAGTTGTCAGGGTGGCCTGAAGTCGGTATCAGCCAATCAGTGAGGCAGTCTATCCCCTTTTTACTAGCCCTAGACCAAGGAGATTGTTTTTTGCATCTGAGGTGGAGCGCCACACCTACCATCAGCTCCTTACTTTACCGCACAGATCCCTGTGCTACTCATACGCTGAGTTGGAGAGGGCCGGTATCAAACTAGGAACCTTGTGGTTTCTAGCTGAAAGCTCTACCGACTGAACTAACCCGGCCCTATCGTGTCTATAACGACCCCGAACGGTGGTTGTTGGTGACCGTCGGAGACCATGATTGACGCGTTGGCAGATGGGTAGGGTCATCATGGCAAGGAGACTGTATGCGAACATACGTGGTAAATATCTAGTCTATATGCTACATAGTAGACATACGCGAGTGCTGGTAGCACTTGGCTCTGTATCCAATATATATATATATATATATATATATATATATTATATATAATCCAAAAGTCCAGAGAAGAAATCTTCCTTACGACAAGAGTTTTATTTAAAAAACCTGTCGCATTTTGAGAGCTCAATGTGTGCTCTTAATGTTAGAGTCACAGAGCAAATATATAAGTAAAGAAATAACAAAAGACTTAGAGATTTAGCCTTATAGTCTATTTCAGGGAGCTTAGACAAAGTGTCTAACTCTCCTGACTCATCAGATGCAAATGATGAATTCTTTATTACTTTAAAGGCATTTAAAAACAGATTTTTATTTTTTTTTATTTTTTAAATTTTGTAGTCCTGTGATATTAATTCCAAACGGAATACAGTTTACAGTTGCAAATTTCTAAGCTCCCTGAAATAGACTATAATGCTAAATCTCTAAGTCTTTTGTTATTTCTTTACTTTATATATATATATACACACACACACACAGACATGCACAAACATACAATAGGTATAATCGGTCATTAAAGCTCATTAATTTCCAATGAATAGAGATTGAATGCAGAAAATTGCTATAATAAATTTTAGCTTGCAAACTGAAAAACTTAGTATTTAATCATCAAATTGTTGCCCCTAAAATTTCTGATCAGAATTCTTCACTCCTACCTCAATATAAGCATCAATATCATCATGGACAATTGTTACAAGTATGAGGCACAAGTATGAGGCACCCAATGAGAATCAAACACAAAAATCCAACAGGTACCCAGGTCATCAAGGTTATTATTAACCAATGCTTTGTTTAATAATAGAAAAATCTTGTCTGTTAATGAAGGAAATGAGTAAAACCAATCAAGGAAGTAATAAAGGTGAAGTCAATTGGTAATGATAAAGATTACAGGTGAAAGATTGCTTAATACAAGATTCAAATATACAATTGGTATTAATATATATATATATATATATATATATAACAACAATTATTGTTTCATTTCCCCACAACACCAATCACTAGAGTTTGCTGTGTAACTGCACTGATAGGAAATAAAATCGTAACACCCTAAACATCGGCTTTAATTTGTACAAGATTAAACATAGATTATATATATAATATATATAATATATATATATATATATATATATATATATATATATATATACATATAATCTATAAAAAAGGAAGTTCTCATTATGCAGTGGTTAATGTGCTAGGCGTTTACTTTTGGACTAGGATAGGAGGAGGAGAAAGAGGAGAGGGAGGAGGAGCACTCAAAGTAGTTTCGACCAATGAAAAGAGAGCCCCTTTGATTTGAATTCAGAGTTTTCCTTTTCCTAGACCAGTTTCCATGTCAAGGTTAAAGAGCCCAGTCCACCGTACTATCTACCAATAGCTGAAGAGAGAATAGTTGGATTGGAACTTTTCCCAAGGGTATTAGTGCTATTTGAAATGCTATGTGAAATGCAAAGAACCACGTCCAGAATTTGAATTTATCTTACCATGTCTATTTCCTAAAATGGTAACCATTATACCACATGCCTCCTAATACCCTTAATTAATTTGAATAATTTAATCTAGTTTGTCCAAGATATATTTCATGAAGCTAGAATGTCCAGAATCAAACTCAATAACAATGGTTTGCTAACCAGTATACCACTTGAGGTACCCAGATACTCAACTCGCTTGCAACAAAGTCGCAAGTATGGGATATCTTATCGAGGATCAAACTCTCTATAAATAATGTTTTGCAACCTAGCAGTAAATAATCTAATAACAGTTAATTAAAAAACAAAAAGTGAATACTTTCTAAGTGTTCTAATTCCTTATTTTTGGTTAGAGTTTTAATGCTCTTGACTTTGGTAATGAAGAATAATGATTTCAGCCATATACCCAATATTTATTGTGGAAGAAAAAGGTTGAAATGCTGTAATCAAAAGGACAGTGTATGATTGTCATCCAATAAATAAAAAGGTGAATTTTGTCTAAGGAATTAGCAACGGGATTCACTGTTTACAATTGCAACTTTATCAAGGAAGTGAATACTGAATAGTGATGTGCTCTCTTATGTCCCAGAAAACTGTCAGCTTAACCTTCTTTACTAAATGTTGCACCCAGAATTTTTTTTTCACTGGAAAGTCAGTGTGTTTCCACTCAATGGACTGTCTTTTTGACTCGGTCTCAAAGTGGTAAACCCATGTTTAGTCCATTTATAAACTTTTTTTTTTTTTTTTACTAAAACATGCTTCTCTGTACTCATCACATATTTTTCTGTAAATTTCACATGGCTTGCACTTCTTAACTTGCAAAGAATTCATGATGGACACTTTTCCAGCCTGGAGTACTCTGATTTGCTGCAATTTTGAATAGCTTCAAAACTTATTTTTGAGAGATTAGAATTTTTGTTAGAAACCAATTCCAAACAATGCAGAGTCTACATTTATGAAAAAAAAAAAAAAATATATATATATATATATATATATATAAGTGTATTTTGTTTCCTAAAAAAATTCCCTTATTGAATGACCCTCATTTGTCCAATACAAAATAATTTGCTATCTGTTTATGCTTTTTTTGGGGGGAGGACTAAGCTGAGCTTACTAAATATCTAATGGCAAAGTTGACATATAACAATGTTGCTCTTTAGAAAATATCTATATCTCATGTCAATGTTAAGCCGGATACACTGGGACAGAGATGATAACAATCTGTAAAATGCTAATACCCCTGAGGAAAGCAAGAACCTTATTCCACTGATTGCCATATCCAGTCACCCAGAATATGGTCACCTCCTTTGATATCCCATAATGATAAATAAGCCTGATGATGAATACACACAAACAATTTAAGCAATTTAAGTTCAAATATTAGATGAGCCTGTGTGCATTTGTTATATACCCTAGTATGGTTGGGTTAGTAGAGAAGTATCTTATTTTTTAAAATGTATTTTAGTACAGGGTGGTCTAAACTGGAAGAGCGGTTTTCTTTTCTGAAAGTCAAGGCTCCATATATTTAAAGGGGTAGTTTGAGTCTAGGAGGAGTGGCAGACTGAGAGAGCAGCAGTTAAGGGTTGGCCATTGGAGATTAGATTTTTTGCTAGAAACCAATTCCAAACAATGCAGAGTTTATATTTATGGAAAAAAAAAAAAATATATATATATATATATATATATATATATACATGGCCCCATATGTCACAAAAGCAGGCAGAATTCTAACAGGCCAATTCATTTTATAGTCAATTTGTGTCTGTTTTGAAAATCAAATGTTAAAAATATACAAACTTGTCTTTTTCTTCAGAAATGTAAAATAAAAGATTGTAAACAAACAAAAAAAAAAAAAAAAAAAAGTTAAAATAATGCAGTTATACAAAACAAATACACCAACAATTTATCTATGATTTCAGGTTATATCAGAAAAAAAAATTAAACCTTTTCAATGTGAAATGTATTCCCTGGTTGCAATGATAGTGATGATACTACAGAGAAACAGTATTTCTCGAGGAGAACTTACTGTTCCATGTATCCAAATGTTTGTGCTTTAAGATTTTTCAAAACAGACATAAATTGACTATAAAACGTATCGGTCTGTTAGAATTCTGCCTGCTATGTGGCATGGGAGGCTGTATATATTAGTAGGCCGTGACATATATAAAAAGTGTATTTTGTTTTTTGTTGCCTAAAAAAATCCCTTTATTTATTGAATGACCCTCATTTGTCCAGATACAGAATGAGAGAGAACTAATTTTCACTGATTATTTGTATTAAGAATTGTTATTTGAAGCTATAATAGTTTACAAATGATTATTATTAAAAGAAACAGTTACTTGAAACCATATATTTGCTTGCATAAAAAAAGATTGACTTCAGCATTAAAATAACCCAACAAAGGTTGGCATGCCATAAAATCAATGAACCAAACTGAACTGTTAATGTAATATTGGGTGCAGAGCAAAGAGAAAACATTAAATACAGTGATGCTGATAGCTTTTTAATTTAGTGCATCCTGGGATGCACAGATTTGATTTGAATGAGTCCCGGGAAATTTTATGGTTCTCAACTTAAGTTTCTTAATAAATTGTAGAGTTTTTATCTATGAACAACTCAAGCTGTCTAACACCTACTTTGTACCCCATATAGTGTAATTCATTTCCAAGAAAATATTGAAATGTGTTTACAGTTAGCTGGAAATGGTAGGGGAAGAAAAAACACTGGGACGCATGGATACGATTTTTCTGCGTCCTTTTAGATTTTTATACATCAGTGACACAGGACACATACCTATCAGCATCTCTGTACCCTACCTATGAACATTAATGGGTATTTCACAATCATCATAAAAACAGGAGTATTATGCTGACTGAGTAGTCTTCTACCACTAGTATTGTATTTTGTTAATTTTATAAAGATTCCATTTCATTTCCAACTTCTGTTTGGTTATTTCTCATTTTGTAACCTTAGTTAGGTTACAACAGCATTTCACAGAGGTAATACACTTGAGAAAAGGGGGGGGTGTCATTGTGGCGGAGTGGCTAATGTGCTGGACTCCATCATTTTCAAACTCCAGTTGTGTTATGTTCACTTTCAGACTAATACCATGATGAAACTTTATCCCCCAGCTATGGGTTAAATAGTACCATTACTGTTCTTCTACAAGGATGGCTTTGGCATTAGATAACCCAAGAAGGTTGATATGCCATTAAACAAATAAAGCAAACCACACTATCTCCCCACTTTACCACAAAGATCCATGCTGTGCTACTCATGTGCCAAGTTGGTGAGGGCAGGTATTGGACCTGGAACCTAGTGATTCCTAGGTGAATGCTCTACCATCTAAGCTAAGTAAGTAAAGTCGACGGGGCGGCCTAAAGTCGGTATCAGCCAGTCAGCGAGGGAGTCTATCCCCTTTTCAATAACGCTAGACCAAGGAGATTGTTTTAGCATCTGAGGTGGAGCGCCACACCTACCATCAGCTCCTTACTTTACTGCACAAATCCCTGTGCTACTCATATGCTGAGTTGGCGAGGACCGGTATTGAACTCGGAACCTTGTGGTTTCTAGCCGAACGCTCTACCGACTGAGCTAACCCGGCCCCTGTTTTTGTATACGAGGTAAAACACGATACCTATCATCAACTCCCTACTTTACCACACAGATACAAGCTGTGCTACTCATGCATGGAGTTGGCAAGGGCCGATAGCAAATCCAGAACCTTGTGGTTACTAGGCGGATGCTCTACCAACTTACCAAAACTGAGGGGTGCGCCCCTCAGTTTCGCTAAGTTGTTTGTGTGTTTAATTGTCCTTGAAACTGAAATTAGAAACAAGATACTCCAATGAGACCACAGAGAATATAATAGATAATTTTAAAATATTGCTCGGTGAATGTAGTGATCCGATTGGTCAAACTTATGATAAGAATTTCTCACATGGACCACATTTAAAGCAGTATATTCCCGGAAACCGGATGTTATGATTCAATGATTCCAAAATTCATTACATCAGAGTTGATTATTAGGATAGTTATTTACTAAGCTTAACTTAGTTGTAACACAAGTAGGTATTTACCATGTACCCCATATATACGGGTATGACACAAGGACATTTTTATGTTGGACCACTCATGGGTGGTAGGTGCAAAAAAAAAAAAAAAAAAAAAGTGTTGATTCCCTCGGCATTCCCCATCAAGGGGGCGTCTCAGGCACTGGGCAATAAACCCAGCCCTTCCCGTTTAAATCAAAGGAGCAAGTATTGCCCAGTGCCTGGGAGGATAGCCTGGGGGAGAGCCCACGGGGATCAATGCTGTTAATTACATTATCGGCCGATGGCCACTGGACCCCAGCTGAACCAGGCAAGTATTGTTGTAGCACAAGTATGAGGCACCCAATGAGAATCAAACTCACTAACAATGGTTTGCTAACCAGTATACCACATGTGTGTTGTGTTGGCATCCTTCTGTCTGCGAGAAACAATGGAGTAGTGTCCAATTTTTTTTTTTTTTTAATAAATTGGAACTACATCGCCTGGGCAGGTTTCTATGGAGGATGAAGTGTTGCCCAAGCAGCAAATCCCCCCTCTCCAAACTGTCGCTGTGATCCAAAGAAGTTTGGTGATCCAATGCAGTTTGGCAGTGTAGTGTCGCAGGAGTTGCTAGGTAGCACTGGATTTCAGCATCACACATCCTTAGGAACTCCGGCTCCTGATTTGTATTCAGGGTTTACTCCCCTAGCCTTTCCTTGGGATGAGATAAAGCCGCAAGGCAGCGTAGGTTTTGTATCGGATGTTTCCTTGTCCTTTTCCTTACATCACATGTGGTACCCAGATTCTCAACTCATTTGCCACAAAGTTGCAAGTATGAGGTATCTATCTAGGATCAAACTATTCACAAGTAATAGATCTGCAAGACTAGCTTGCTAAGTATTACACAATGATGGGACGCCATATAGATATATATTTTAAATAAGTATATTTTGGCAGCATTTTTTCCTTTATACATGTTTGGTTGAATGTGACAGATAATTTCATGTCTGACGAGTTTCTTTTCGATCTTTTCCAAAAGTCTGTCCAGCTTTTTTTATGTCAATTCCACCCAGACATAAAAAAGCTGGACAAGACAATTGAAAAAGATCATAAACTCGTCAGACATAAAATGTCTATCGTGTTCAACCAAACATATATTTTATGACTAGGATGGTGAAAAAAAAAAAAAAAAAAAAAAAAAAAAAAACAGATAAACTAATTTACAAGTTATGGTAATTTACCACGCATGCATGAACTCTTCCAACTATAAATAGCAGCAGGTTCTGCACTTAAGTGAAAGTTGATATTTCAGCAGATAGCTGATAAGACAGCCTCACAAGATCCCTTTTCATTTGTATATGTTTGTACTACTGTTCTTTGTTTATATATTTGTTTAATTCATTTCCTTTCTTGTGTCTTTATTCTGGCCCTAACCAGGCCACAACAACAAGATAGTTTACAAATAGGTAGCTGAAAAAAAAAAAATGCACAAAAGAGACCAAACCATCAATACAGTTATAAAAGAATGAATTAAAAAAATTAAAATAAATAAAAAATAAAACTGTACTAAAATAACTGGTAAAAAGAAAAAGCAACAGAAGTGTCAACTAAGCTTATATGTATAACAAAAAAAAAAAAGGCTGATAGGTAGTGTCCTGTATCACTGATGCATAAAAATCTAAAATGACGCAGAAAATTGTATCCATGTGTCCCAGTGTTTTTTTTTTTTTCTTCCTCCATTTCAGTTAACTGTAAATACATTTCAATAGTTTCTTGGAAATTAATTACACTGTATGGTGTACAAGGTAGGGGTTAGACGACTTTAGTTGTTCATAAATAAAAACGTTATAATTTATTAAGAATCTTTAGTTAGGACCCATCAAATTTCCCGTGGACTTATTCAAATCAAATACATGTGTCCCAGGACGCACTAAATTAAAAAGCTATCAGCATCACTGATACACTGCATAGAGCAAAATATAGAAAATCTAATTTTAGGTTTTATCTTCAGGATTTTACTGACTCAGTACTATCCTGAAGATCCTTTAGATGAAACCTCAGTAGGTAGTATCATGCTCAAATTTTATATATATATATATATATATATATATCTTATTATAATGGAGATTGTGTGTTTGTCTGTCTGTAACCGAAACTATATTACTACTCAAGTCACAGTTCCCTTAGTTATTTACATCAGATTCTCCATGATTTTATTTTTATTTAAACCTCAATGAATAATAAAATTGTTTTACATTATTAAGACTGTTGGCCATATCTACATACTAATAATACGCAATTGTATTTATATATACAACAAAATAGTGGTTTACAGTTGAATGGGAAGGCTAATTTGCATATTGATCTTAGAAAATTGATTTTAATAAATATATGCTAAGTATTATTGATTTCTAATTGTTTGGTTTTATCTTATTGAATATGAGCAAAAATCTCTGGGATAAATCTTAAAAGGAATTCATTAAGAAGAAGAAATAACTGTAATATTATCCTTTACTTCCTATTTTAAGTAAAGAGTTAAATTAGGAAAATTTACCTATGAAAGACGGGGGTAATGGAAAATGATGGAAGAGTTAGTTTCAAAGCTGTTCTATTTTTCGATAATACCCCCTTTGTTCCAAATATTTTTATCTGAATTCTTATTCAGTTTCATTAGCCTTTCTAATTTAATATGATATTTTATTATATTAAAACTTAAACACTTGCACCCGGAGGGTGCATATATTTGCTAGTATATATATATATATATATATATATATATATATATATTAGAATGAGAGTTTTTCCAAAAGAAAAATTGAACGTCGTATTGATATTGATTTGATGCAAACTAAAGATAGGAAGAGAAAAATTAAAATAAATTTTATAATATACATTTACTGATTATTTGAGTTGTATTTTAATTAAATACGGATTTTGCTTTTCTTTTAATTATGAATATCTCAATAAAAACACAGTGGATAAAATTATCCAGACTTAAAGAATAATCAACAGCAACTTCTATATAATAATCAGGCAGTGTACAATGATTTTAAAAATATCTCACTCTAAATTCAATATGAAAGTAATTTTCCCTTTTTTTTAATGTAATTAGTACAGATAATTTATACACCTGGATAACTAGTTATAGTTTACTAATACAGTATTTTCAATAAATGATATTTTAATAAAATGTTAATTTTTGTTTCTAAACCAAAGATACCTGGATTTTATTATTTCTAGAGGAATATTAATTATACAAAAATGTATTTACCCAACCCCGCCTCATAATGCTTAAAGTCGAGTTTAACAGGTTTGAATTCAGTTTTACTTCTCCCAAATTGGTTGCCTAACCAAGGTTAAAGAGCAAAGTTTGCTCTTCTATTTTACCCATGGCTGGAGGGAGAATAGTGGGATTAATACCTTTCCCAAGGGTATTAGCGCTATATGAATGCAAACAGCCCTGTCGATGATTTGAACTTATATCACTGAATCTTTAATATAAGTTAAAAGAATCCTGTCTGCCCTGCTATTTACCCATAGCTAAAGGGAGAATAGATGCATACTTTTCCCAACGGTATTAGCACTATGTGAAATGCAATCAGTCTCATCCAGGATTTGAACTCATCTCACTGTGTCTATTTTCTACAATGGTAACTATTACACAATATGCCTCTACATGAATACTAAATATACCTCATCTAGTTAAAATCCATTCAAACATTATAAAAATCATTGGTCTGAATTTTAGTACTATGTGAAAGGCAATCGGCCTCATCCAGGATTTGAACTCATCTCACTGTGTCTATTTTCTACAATGGTAACTATTACACAATATGCCTCTACATGAATACTAAATATACCTCATCTAGTTAAAATCCATTCAAACATTATAAAAATCATTGGTCTGAATTTTAGTACTATGTGAAATGCAATCAGCCTCATCCAGGATTTGAACTCATCTCACTGTGTCTATTTTCTACAATGGTAACTATTACATAATATGCCTCTACATGAATACTAAATATACCTCATCTAGTTAAAATCCATTCAAACATTATAAAAATCATTGGTCTGAATTTTAGTACTATGTGAAATGCAATCAGCCTCATCCAGGATTTGAACTCATCTCACTGTGTCTATTTTCTACAATGGTAACTATTACATAATATGCCTCTACATGAATACTAAATATACCTCATCTAGTTAAAATCCATTCAAACATAAAAATCATTGGTCTGAATTTTAGTACTATGTGAAAGGCAATCGGCCTCATCCAGGATTTGAACTCATCTCACTGTGTCTATTTTCTACAATGGTAACTATTACACAATATGCCTCTACATGAATACTAAATATACCTCATCTAGTTAAAATCCATTCAAACATTATAAAAATCATTGGTCTGAATTTTAGTACTATGTGAAAGGCAATCGGCCTCATCCAGGATTTGAACTCATCTCACTGTGTCTATTTTCTACAATGGTAACTATTACACAATATGCCTCTACATGAATACTAAATATACCTCATCTAGTTAAAATCCATTCAAACATTATAAAAATCATTGGTCTGAATTTTTGACATGAGGCTTCATGTGTATTATTTTGATTTTTTTGGACTGTTGTCCTCATCTTTATTGTGGTATGTAAAATCAGAATTTCAGATGTTCCCAGTCTATCCGAGCATAGCATCTTCTAAAGTTCTTTGACACCATGCTTGATCAACAGTAAAACTATTCTTGGATAGACCAGGAATAACTGAAGAAGGCCGGAGGATACAGCAGACAAAACATTGTGTTTTTACATATATAGATAGGAACACTTAATATCATTTAACTGTGTGCAAACAAATGATTACAGACCAAAAAAAGATGACACAACAGTCAGAAAAATAAAAATAATCTAAAAAATTGTGTGAAGAAAAGGAATAAAAAAAAAAAAAAAAAAAAAAGAATATTTTATGTTTTTTTTTTTTTTGTTTTGTGAGGTCAAGGTTCAAGTGAATGAAGGGTGTAAAAATGTGAATGAAGGAAAATAACTTTTTAACTTACCGTATATTCTTCAATTCCAAACAGGTCAAAGAAGTAGAAGAAGGGAAAAGAAAAGAAGAATTAGATTAATAAATTGGAAGAGTCCAAGGAAATAAAAAGGGGGGAAAAAGAATAATAACAAAGCATAGGGATTGAGGATATTACATATATGGTAATCTGAACATTAATACAACATCCAGTATATGTGGTAATCTGAACATTAATTACATAAATGAGAGTAACCTGCCCTTGTTTGTTTCACTTTGAGGAAGCCGTATGTTTTGGTCAGCCATTTTCATTTCACCATAAATCTACACTGAAATACGAATTTGTTAGAATCAATTCAACTGCATGTTTTAACACGAAAATATCATAAAATATGTTCTTAATAACAATTAAGTTCATTTCAAATAATGCCCAAGTACAATTAAGAAGACATTTTATGATATTTTGTATTAAAACATGCAGTTGTATTGATTCGAATAAATTTGTATTTTCAGTGTAGATTTACGGTGAAATGAAAATGGCCAACCAAAATATACGGCTTCCTCAAAGTGAAACAAACAAGGGGAGGTTACTCTCATTTATGTAATTAATGTTCAGATTACCACATATACTGGATGTTGTAAATAAAAAAACAATATGATAGAAAAGACATTGTATTTTGTAAATATTTTTTTCAACACAGATTATTGATCATGCACTTCAGTTTGGTTTGGTTTATGGCATATCAACCTTGGTGGGTCATTTAATGCCAACAAAGTTTTGAAATAAATTCATTCTTAATGGATAATCAATTTTTTTTTTATAAACACATTTTTCTATTTAACCTATAGATGGGGCCCTAACAGGTACTTGAGTAGAGGTCTTGTGTGTTGTACACACACCTGAGTAAAAGTATTATACAATATCCTTTCATAATCCAATAACTTGATCAATTCTAATTTAAATGATCTCAAATTTTAATAGCAGGTGTATAACTCAACAACTCAAAATTCTATATTCAATGTTTTCTTCTTTTGAGGTATCATCATCATGTTGCGCAATTAGCATGGATATCCATGACAATCTCTCACCAACCTTCTCTATCATTCATTGTCCCAGGGAGGTCCTCTGTGCAGCATCCACGCAGAGTTGGTCAATGTAGGTCCTTGCTGAGCAGCCCACATTAGCATGTCCATGTGCTGGCTTCCACAGGAGAACGTTGCTTATGAGTTCATCCTTGCTCCTCCAGCATGTCTTGTCTATCTCACTCAGATGGTCTGTGAGATAGGTGGCCATACAGCTGCTTCCTTGTGGGGTGCTTTTTTCCACAACTTTTTCAAGACCACACGCAGCATTCTTGTGCAGCTTAAACATAAAATTTTGAGTCGTTTCTACACATGCTGTTAAAATTTGAGATCATTTGAATCAGAATGAATCAAGTTATTGGATTACGCAAAATGATATTGATTTTTTTCAAAAACACCCTGTACATCTTAAATGATATTTAATATTGTACATATATTCATATAGAAGTTGATCTAAGGTACAGATCAAGCCCCTAGCTATGGGTTAAATAGTACCACTACTGTTCTTCTACAAGGATGACTTTCGCATTAAATTACCCATGAAGGTTTATATGCTATTAAACAAAGAAAAAAAAAAACTAACCAAAAAACAAAAAACAGATCAAGCTTTGATTTTTGGCAAGAAATTATTTTATTACCTCCCTTGGGTATGATGTTAACCTCAGTTTCTAAGGATAATGAAATGCTATTTCGGTTAATAAATTACTATATTTTATGGCATATAAAAAGTATTTTTAGGAAACTCAATAATAATTCTCTTGAGTCACATAAACTGAGGAGCAGTGACTATTAAGCTCTTTGTTTTATAAAAAAAACATTTGCTATTTATTATTTTGATATTTCAGAGTGAAATACAGTTTCAACAAAAATAAGCACATTTTTTTCAAGTAGTTATCTAAAGTCAATTAGTATAAAATATTACAGTAAACATTTTTTTGTAATTGGTAATTTGAAAAAAAAAGTTTTTTCCTACTTATATGCCTCATACTTTGGATTTAAATCTAATAAAACTACTGCCCTATTGGTAGGGTACTGTATTCCCCTGCAGAGGTGTACCCCCAAATAAGAAAAAGAGGATCCTAGGTATGGTACTAAACTGTGTCTGATAGTAAGGATCCAGTTCTGAATATTTGGTGAGTGTGGAGTACTTCTTTAGGTCCTCTCTGATTGGGTAGGGTCCAATCTATGGGTCAAAGATCTGTTTAGAAATTTGTATTAGATAGGAATTTTTTATATATAACCGTGTGCAAAGAATTTAAAAAAATGAAAATATGAACGTCAATATACACAATTCCCTAACCTCTAGGCATGAAATAAGCCCAGACGGTTTGACATTCTGTTCAAAATCAATCAATCTAATGAAACTATTACCCAATTTTTAGCCTAAAAATTTTATATTAAAAACTTTATTTTATTATGCATTAGAAATACTCATGTATATAATGGTGTAATGATTAGTAAACTAGACTATCAAACCATTATTAGTGAATCATGTATTTTGAGAATCTGTGTTACGCCTCAAAGATATGTAGTTCAAAGTTAACTGACCTGAAAATATGTAAAAGTTTTTAAATAAAATAACTGGTGCATTATATCTTTTATTCATTAATATATCAACACTGAACATTTCATTAAATTCAGTTAATTCCCTGATTTTTGGTATTTTATTTCTTTCGGCGGGGTGACATACAATGGTGGAATTTAGGTCCGTTATGTTCAATTTAACCCATGTAGCTTTGTGCCACAACTAAGCAAAGCTTCATTAAAAAAGAAAAAGAAAGAAAGGTGCATCCCATTGTAATGGTTAGCCAGCTAGTCTTGCAGATCTACAGGGTGTCCATAGAGTCCTGCAACAATTTAAAAAATTATTAACAAAGATGGAAGTCATGCTGAAGAGCAATAATCAAAAAGTACTGTTACATAATCTATGCGGTTGCATAAGATTATTGTCAATCCCCTGTATTTCTAAAGGGATGGCCCTTTTCATATCATGGGTGGGACTTTCCATGGAATATTACAGAAAGCCGCGAAATACGTGAAGTCACGTGGGACCTGGTTGGGTCTTCAGTTTCAGTTTGGACGTCGGGCAGAGAAGATGTACTGCCTTAACTGGAACTCTCCTAAACATACGCACGCTATGTTTAGTTACATGAAATGTTTAGTTAAGTAAATAAAAGCTTAAGAAAATAACATGGTTTTGTGGTTGGTGAATGTCTTGGTAACAAGACTGATCTAGAAGAAGAAATGCGTTAAGTGCGACCGACCACCAAGACAAAGTCCAGACGCTAGAAGAGATGTTAGAAGACACGCCACAAGAGATGATAGATGAACAGAAGAAGAAGAATAGAAGTAAGAGGTATACAACAGTACATCAATAATAAAACTTCAAGAGTTGAACTTTTATATGTTCTTTATGAAAAGATTTTATCAATTGAGTGTGAATTTTGGGAACTTATAAACCTAATGTCTTGATTTGGCTAGAATATCTACCTATTTACTTATGTATGATTTTTTACCTAGAACATTTTTATGAGCAGAAATGCTGTCCAATTGTTTCAAGAAATTCACAACATGCTGAAATCCACATTGATCCAACTTAAATATTTCCATTAAGCACAAGTACGCCATTTCTTTCCATTTTCTAGGTAAAAAATCATACATAACTAAATAGGTAGATATTCTAGCCAAATCAAGATTTTATCATTTGTACAATATGAGTTATTAAATGTTCAATTCTAAAACTGTTTCAAGACTTTGTGGACATCCTGTATAACTACTGAATAGCAAGTTTGACCCTTGCTGGATGCCCCAATACTTGTGACCTTCTGTCACATTCTACCAATAGCAAATGGGTTGGGTACATACTTATTGATGTATGAAACTAAAGAGGTAGTGTACAGCAAGAAAAATTACTATGATAACTATCAAACATTGCAAGACCATGAATATACTGCATAATACACAGGCAGAACCTTGCAGACTTTATTTACGTCATGAATTATACGCTGGAGGGTATTCCATGTGCTCAGTGCAGAGATGTCAAAACAATTGTTACAACAAACAGACAGTATCTTCTAGAATGTTGAGAAGTGTTATCATCATTCCATGGTTTGTTTGGACGATTGAACAAATTCTTTTTTTGTTGCTTTTTTTTTTCTTCTTCTTTTCTTTAGAACATTTCTATAGCCTTCTTCTTCAGGTGAACAATCTAAGAAAAGAGTAAGGTACCACCCCACCCCAATCCACCCAGAAAACGATGCTGAAGAAAAAAAAAAAAAAAGGCAAACATATTGGTCAGCTCAGTTAATTCCCAGCAACATGCACCAAACAGATTAAATTATTCTCAGTAACCGTTGCAGCACAAATGATTCCGTGTTTTTGTTTTTTTTTATGAGCAGAAATGCTGTCCAATTGTTTCAAGAAATTCACAATGTGCTGAAATCCACATTGATCCAACTTAAATATTTCCATTAAGCACACGTACGCCATTTCTTTCCATTTTCTCACTCTCCAGAGATAATCCCTATCTATTATTTGGACCTCATCCTCAAGAGAGAAATGTGAACCATTCTCCTTCCATAATATAGTCTGCTATATCAGACTTTTCTACTTACCTCTGAATATGGCTTTCTTATATTTATCTAGTCTGAATGCTGGTTTCTTCTTGATATTATTTCCTAAATTTCCATGTTATATAAATGTTATCATGGATTGTATATCTGAGGAAGGCTGTGGAATCAATTGGCTGAAACATTTTGGTAATAACAAAATAAATGAGTGCAATAGTAAAAAAAAGGGGGGTATTGAAGTTAGTCAGCCAGTATACTGTTGGTTTGGACAACAGTAACTGGCTAAGCACCACTGAACTAGTGCCCAAGACAGCTGGTACTTATGGGACTCAAGAATAGTCTATTCATGTATTTGGGTGATTCCATTCCTTGAGTCCTGATTGGCTGCTTGGTTTCTATGATGTTATGAGGCTTCATAAATACTCTGGCAGTAGGATTGCAACAAGGTTAAATCTGTATTGAGTTACAGCTATTGTTGCCTTGTCTTACCAATTTGAGGGTAATTGGAATTCAGTATGTTTATTCTACAAGGGGGTAATATTTTATTTTTTTAAAAATAAGTGTACAGCAGTCATGGGAATAGAGATGGCCTAGTGGTAAATAGAATGGAAAATGGAATTGATGACCAAAGTTCAAATTCCAACTAAAGTTTGCATTCTCTTTGCACTAATGCTCTTGGGAAAGGCATGATTCCATCTGCTCTTCTCCACTCACCTATGGGTAAATAGTAGGGCAGACTGGGCTCTTTAGCCTTGGAGGGTCTAGCAGTCTAGAAGAAGGAGTACTTTAATTTAAACATTTTAATTATTCCATTGCATTTATTTGTTATTTGTTTTTCCTTGTTTATTAAATAAATTGTTTTCAGTGTTTATTAAATAAACTTAATGATATCAGTAAAGAAGCGTGATGCATCCCTTTTTACAAAGACCAGGAGGCAGTAAAAGTAAGACCCTTCTCCTAATAGTGCCATCTATTGGCTGTAAGTGGCGACCTGTTATGCCTAAGAACAGGACTGTGTGGTGTGTGAACTGGGTACTAAGTTTTAGCCCTTACTTGAAGAGAGAGAGAGAGAGAGAGAGAGACCATCTGATCAATTTTTTGGTAAAGTGCTAATACCCTTGGGAAAGGTATGCATCCAACTATTCTCCCTCTAGCTATGGGTAAAATAGAAGGGCAAACTTTGCTCTTTAACCTTGGTTAGGCAACCAGTCTAGGAGAAGGAAAATTCTGAATTCAAATGTGTTAAACTCAGCTTAAGAAATTGACCATGTGTTACATCCTCCTCATGTGGTGGGGGTGGGTAAATATATACTTTAAATTTAAACAACCTGCCACCATGTCATGGACCAGCATGGTCAGAGGAAAGTCCATTATTTTTTATACCTTAAAGATCTTGGAGAAGGCCCAAATCCTGCAGTAGACTGAGAAAAAAATGCTGAGGATAGGAGATATAGAAGAAAGATAAGAAAGATTTTTCCCCCAGCTATATGCATAGGAAAAGAAAGATCTAGTGAAAAAAGATGATAAATTAAAATTATCTTGGTTCTTTCTCTGTCAGCTTAAATAAATTATAATCTCTAAATATTTTCGTTATAAGTTCTAGTTCAAATAAATATATCTCTAAATATTTTCACTATAAATGCCAATTTAAATAAATATATCTCTAAATAGTTTTACTATAAATGCCAATTTAAATAAATATATCTCTAAATATTTTCACTATAAATGCCAATTTAAATAAATATATCTCTAAATATTTTTACTATAAATGCCAATTTAAATAAATATATCTCTAAATATTTTTACTATAAATGCCAATTTAAATAAATATATCTCTAAATATTTTTACTATAAATGCCAATTTAAATAAATATATCTCTAAATATTTTTACTATAAGTTTTAGTTTAAATAAATAGATAATTAGATATATTTGAATAAATATATTTCTAAATATTTTCACTATAAATGTAAATAATATATAAGTGCCAATTTTATGTTCTAGTTTAAATAAATATATCTAAATATTGTCATTATAAGTGCCAGTTTAAATGAATTATATCTTTAAGTATTTTTACTGCCTATTCTATTCTTTTTATTTTGAAGAGCGAGATATAAAGATCAGTCCCTCATTTTGAATAAAAACACTTTTTGGGGCTCTTCTCAAATGCATCCCGGCTCCTGCCTTAAAAGATGCTAAGCGGTTTAAAATTAAAATTGACATGACATTTTTTTATTAGAATAAAAAAGAATATCTAAATATTCAGATTTTCATATATATATATATATATATATATATATATAGGTGCTACAAAAAAATAATTTTTAATTCACATTGTACAATTGTGAAATGTGTTGCAAAATATTAGCAAAGCTGTCTGTGTCTGTTTAAGTGCGGGGTTTTTTTTTTTAACTATCACCGCTTAGCGTTTTTTTAAGGCAGTAGGCCGGGATGCATTTCTGCGAAGAGCCCCCACTTTTCTTCAGGTCTTACCAATGCAATGAATAAATTTTTCAGCATTTCTTTATCCATGTATTCATATGACCTTCGTATTAATCCTAATATCTTGTTTGCTTTATTTACTTGTATTTCTATGTGTTTGGAAAATTTTAATTCGATTTAATTATATAATATATATAATATATATATATATATATATTATATATATACACACACACAAAAGTTTTTCATTAATATGAGTGATTACAGACTGTAGAAAAGGAATTTCTTTTTCATTTAGTTAAGTTGTTTACATACAATAGAATACATGTCCGGTTTCAACAAGCAAGTATTGTTGAAACATTGGAGACTTAAACACTTATAACCATTCTTCTGGCTTTTATCAAGATCAGGGACACAAAAAAATAACATCTTATTTGTTTTCAAAATCAGTATTATGTTTATATGACCTAAAATGCTTAGCTCTCAAGCATTTGGATAAGACAGGTGTTCACTTGTATTTTAATAAGAAAAGTTTTTTAATTTCATTTTAAAAGACTATTGTCTTTGGTTTTAATCAGATTTGTACTAATGAATGAAGATTCTATTATATACTAGAAGATCTACCCAGTGTTGTCTAGTATTTAAGAAGTTAAAAATAAAACTCATTTCTATTTATATATAGATTAATAAAAATTCTTTTTCTATATATTATCTTTTATTCTTTATATATTCTTGTTTTTAACTTAATTTCTGTTATTCATTTTGTTTGTAATTTTTTTTATTTGTCTTATTTGCTTTTTATTATGTTTTATCATTTTTAATTTAAAGTTTTTTAATTATTTTTTAAAAATATATCATTAATTCATACCCTTATTATATTTAGCTTTTATGGAAAATGAGGGATAAAAAGGTTTTTAATCTTCAGTCAGAAAAAAATAGAATGTGGATTTTATTGATTCCCACCAATTTTCCTTCATAAAAGAATGTACACTCAGCCATTGTACAAACAAACACAGAATCTTATATATATATATATATATATATATATATATATTATATATATATATAAGTAAAGAAATAACAAAAGACTTAGAGATTTAGCATTATAGTCTATTTTAGAGAGCTAAGACACTGTCTTAGCTCGCTGAAATAGACTATATGCTAAATCTCTAAGTCTTTTGTTATTTCTTTACTTATATATTTTGCTAACATTAAGAGCACACATTGAGCTCTCAAACTGTGACAGGTTTTTTAAATAAAACTCTTGTGTC
>CM042150.1:51788306-51838306 GCA_023376005.1 Doryteuthis pealeii
CTGCCAATATATATATATATGGGTGGTAAAATATGGAAATGAATCTGACAGTTTGTATTATTCAGACTATTCTCATCTTTATTGTTATCTACACAATGTTTTGGCCAATGTATCTTCTGGCCTTTTCAGGTATTTCTACTTGAACTCGGGAACCTTCACAGACAAAATGTTGTGTAGATAACAATAAAGATGAGGACAATAGTCTGAATAATACAAATAATCCAAATTATCAAACCTCATCTAAAAAATTCAGAGAAATAGTGTAGATAACAATAAAGATGAGGACAACAGTCCGAAAAATCCAAATAATACAAATTATCAAGCCTCATCTAAAAAATTCAGAGAAATAGTGTAGATAACAATAAAGATGAGGACAACAGTCTGAAAAATCCAAATAATACAAATTATCAAACCTCATTCAAAAATTCAGAGAAATAGTGTAGATAACAATAATGGTGAGGACAACAGGTGTAGTGAGGACAACAGTCCAAAAATCCAAATAATACAAATTATCAAACCTCATCTCAAAAATTCAGAGAAATAAAATCTGATATAGAAATAAGAAAAAACAGAGTATTTCAAAAAGATAAATTTATTGTAGATGGTGAAGTTGATGTTTAGAACTTAAAAAAAAAAATCTACATCAGGACATTAGGATTGATAAAGTGTTGTCTAAACAGTGATGGAAGTCTTTTTTGAAAAACCATCCTTGTAGAAGAACAGTAGTGGTACTATCTTTTTTGAAAAGATTTTCCTCACTTTTTAGACAACACTTTATGAGGAGTAAAGGATTTGAGTAAATCCGACAAATATGGTTGAGGAAAGTGTGGATATAACAACACAAACAATTAAATTCAATTGATATTTCACCTCATTATTGGCTGAAGCTTTCTCAAAACTTTATTGACTTATATGAGGCGAAATATCAATTGAATTTAGCTGTTTGTGTTGTTATATCCACACTTTCCTCTATTCTCAACAACACTTTATTCATTCTAATGTCCTGATGAAGGTTTTATAAACAAACCGAAACGTTTTAACATCAACTTCACCAACTAAAATAATTTTTTTTTTTTACATACTGTGGGATTTATTTCCATATTTTACCACGTGTGTGTGTGTGTGTGTGTGTGTATGTGTGAGAAGTCTATAAATGATTTATCTTCAAAAGAATATTTCCAGAGATTTGCACAAAGAATCTATTGAAAATAATTAGCTATTGAAGTGAATTGATAATCACTTTCTATTGAAATGCATTGCAAATTACTTGTATCAGTTTTCTTTACTTGATAGATTTCTTTGATATAAAAGTAGACATGCAACTTTGTTCACCAACCAAAAATAACTGCACACCTAATTCCGCCTTCATTAATACCATTTACTCAGCTGCATAAATGATTCCTTATGAGATCATAACCAAAAAGAAATGCAGATTTTATGGTCCAATTTATGGAAATTGAATTTCATTCATTAGTAAAAAAAAAGGTGAAATTTGCAACTGTAAATTGTCCTCCATCTTTTTAGTCCTATACCACCTCATTCCACCCGGCTGGAAGTCACATTCGTTTTAACTAATCAGCCCCAAACAATAGCCTTTGTTTAAATTTAATATTAAACATATGTAGAAATCTTTGATTTAAGGGAAATAATTGGTAACTTTAGATGCAAAGGTCATTTTTAGCCATTTTTTTTATATATCCTTATAGGAATGCTCTGGACTTCAAAATCTCAACAGGATGTTAAGAGTTAAACGTTGTCTTATCTTCAATTGTTGACATTAACAACATCTGATAATTTTGTTTGGTTTAATGGCATATCAACCTTCATGGGTTATTTAATGCCAAAGCCATCCTTGGTGAACAACAATAGTGGTACTATTTAACTCATTGCTGGGTGATGAGGGGATTCATACCTTCATGGGTTATTTAATGCCAAAGCATTTTACTTCAGTAAACTGAAGAGCTTTTGCAAATAGCTTAATATATAAAAAGTAAAATAATCTTGATTTACCTCTCACACTCTTTATTTTTATTTTTATAAATCCAATTTTATTATTAGGTCAGATTAAACACCTTAACAATGTCATGTAAGACTTGTCTGCCAAATCACTGCTTGATTAATATTACTTATATAAGTAAATGATTGATTTTAAAGGCTTGTCAACCTGTTAGGATTATTTTATGCCTAGGGGGTTATGGACTCGCATTCATTGTATATTAATATTTAGTTGTATATTTTTTTTTTATATAAAAAGCAGTCTTACTAAAGCAAGATACCAACAGAAATCTCTTTTTGGTGAACTCAAATTGAAGAGAAGACAAGAAAAAAAAAGAACAAAGAATGAGAAGGAAAAAAAAAGAGAAAAAAACATAGAAAAAGTAAAAACAAAAAAGAAAGAGACAAAAAAGAAAGAAAAACAAAAGAAGAAAAAGAGAAGAAAAACATAGAAAAGGTAAAAAAAAAAGAGTAAAAAAAAAGAAATAAAGAAAAACAAAAGAGAAAGAAAAAACAAAAAAAACAAAAGAAGAAAAAACAAAAAAAAAAATAAAGAAAGAAGAAAAAAACAAAGAGAAGAAAAAGAAAAAGATAATTTTGATGGCGAACACAGCAAGTGGAGAGAGAATAAGGTAAGAAGAAAGGAAGAAAAGCCAAATTGAATCATCCAACAATATTGATTGCAAACAGAACCTAAAATTAAAGTGTCCATAAAGATGGAGTTTCTCTTTTGTCTTGCATCTAAAGTGATAGACAAAACAGAACATCAGCATCTGATGTGGTGATTGTTTTGTGTTCACTTGTCTATATTAGATTTAGGATAGAGCAATAATAATGAACTACTTAAAAAGATAAATAAAACCATTACACAACTTGAACCTCATCCATCAAACAATTTTAAGGCATTTAAGGATAATGCTAACACATAGACAATATATACTTGGATATAATCAATATTTGATTTACAAACAAGAATCATAGATAATTGTTTTGTAATCTTTTCAGGATGACATGAATAGACATTAAAAGGAACTTTTTTTTCTTCCAGTTTATATGCAGATATAAAACTAAAAGTAGGTGGAGTGGTCTATTGTTAGTATCAGCTGGGTAACGAGGGAGTCTATCCTCTTTTCACTAGTGCTAGACCAGGGAGATTGTTTTGCATCTGAAGTGGAGTGTGACATCTATCATCAACTCACAAATTTATTAGGCTGATTTTACAATGCACAAAACAGCTAGTCACAGAAGACAATATAGTAGGGTAATATGTCAGTTTTTATCCTAAAAAAAAAAAAAAAAAAAAAAAAAAAAACGTGCACACACAGAACAGAACGTTGCCCCCCACACACATACACACACTTTTTTTTTTTTTTTTTTTTACATGGTTTTGTTTGCTGGCATTGAGCATTTTTTTTTTCTTCATCCAAACTTTTTATTGAAATAACTGTTTTTTGCATATTTGTTTGTTTGTTTGTTGATATATATATAAATAATGATGATTGTCTGTCGTTTACAGACTGGATCTCTCTGGTGATCTTAAAATATATAAACAAATGTATGTATGTATTTAATAGTTTAAACACTGTCCTTAATGTCAACTGTCAAATGGCTGAGAGGTTAAATTGAGCTGAGGAAAAGTCAGTCGGGTTTTATAACCTGGTCAGAGGTAGTTGCTGTGTCTAGCCACACTGAAGAGACATGAAACATCGAAACACAGTGTCTGTGGATGACATTATATATATATATATATATATATATATAATGAGAGAGAGAGGGAGAGAGAAAGAACAAAATGAAGTTTATTTTGTTTTCTATGTTATTAGCCTTTATAGTGAACATGAATCACACCATTACAAACCAGAGGACTCACTTTCTGAGACAATCCTTATCAGTAGAGACTTTGAGCTGGACTAATCCTTAACCTTTAGAGAATTTTAACAACATTATTCATCTTCCTACTGAAGTATTTGCCAATAACAGAGATAAAAAAAAATAAAATAGAAATCCGATGTTTTTAGTCCATCCCCTTTCAATTCATTTTTTTTCTTCTTATTTCACCTATCTTTATCTAAATATACAAGGTGCAGAGACGCACAAAAATCTAAAAGGATGCAGTAAAATCATATCCATGCATCCCAGTATTTTTTGTTTTTCTTCCCTCACCATTTCAAGCTAACTGTAAATACATTTCAATAGTTTCTTAGAAATTAATTACAAGGTAGGAGTTAGACGGCTTTAGTTGGGACCCATAAATTTTCCTGAGAATTCATTCAAAGCAAATATGTGCATCCAGGACACACTAAATCAAAAAGTTATAAGTATCACTGTATATATATATATATATATATATATATATATACACATACACACACAGATGCTGATAGGTACACACCCAGCATCCCGTGCATTAAAAATCTAAACGGACACAGTAAAATCATATCCATGCATCTCAGTGTTTTTCTTTTTTGTTCCCCCACCATTTCAAACTAACTGTAAATACATTTCAATAGTTTCTTAGAAATTACACAGGATAGGTTACAAGGTAGGAGTTAGACAGCTTTAGTTATTTCCCCTGATCATAAATAAAAATCCTTTATTAATTTATTAAGAAACTTAAATTGGGACCCATAAATTTTCCCAGGGACTCATTCAAAGCAAATATGTGCATCCTAGGATGCACTAAATCAAAAAGCTATCAGCATCACTATGTGTGTGTACAATACAATTAAAAAGTGATTGTTACTGTTGGTTTCATACCAGTGTACTAATCACTTCCTATCAGGATAACGTGGCTGTGAAAAGATGTTGTCCTGATGAGAAGTGGCTAGTACGCTGCTTTGAAATCAATCAAACAATCTTTGTAACAATTGCCTTTTAATTGCATTGTACACTATAACAAATAAATACAGCTCTTACACCTGTAGTTAGGCACTTTATTTTCATTTCTCCAATACAAAATACACACACACACACAAATATATTATATATATATTTAAAATAGATTTTTAAATAGATTGACCAACAAAAGACTCTCACAGTCTTCTTATTCTGTGATAAATTTATTTTTCATCAAATTAACAAAAGCCCTGATGAAGATCTATTGAAACAGATTGAAACACTGCAGCGTTTGTGAAATAAACATCACTCGTTTTATGAACCCATGTTTTTTCAAATTTTTCACTATATTACATACTGTCGGATTCATTTCCATTTTTTCTCTTTACACACACACATTATATATATATATATATATAGGGCCCCCGATTTTCCGTTTCAAATTTTTCATAATTCCGTTTCCACTTTTAGTCAATTCCGTTTTTTTCCGTTTCCACTTTTGGTAATTCCATTTTTATAGTATTTTGTGAAAAAAATGAAATAAAATATGCTAAATTATTAAAACTGAAAACAAAAACATAATTCAAAGTTTTATTACATATAAAGAAATAGCAAATGTCTATAAATTTTTTTGAAATTGTGTAATCAAAGTCCAAAAATAAATTATATGTAAAAATAAATATGTAACATGACTAAACAATGAAATGTTGCAGTGCATAATTATCTTTGAGGTAGAACTTTTAATCAGAGTTTCCTTCTTTAAGGAAGAACACATTCAGATTGTTTTTGTGTTTTTAAGTAAAGGGATCCAGCTTGATTTATAATCATTGATTTGCAATATTAAAATTAACAGAAAAATCACATTTAAAGAATCAACAGCAAATAACTTGAATCTCAACAATAAATACCTGAGAAAGTCAAACATTTTGACTAAAATTTTACAAAACAGGAATTAAAACATAATAATTAAATCTTTGTGACAAAATATAAAAACAAATTTGATATATTAATTCAAAATTTGAATAAAACAACTTATCTCAAGTTGAAATACTGCTCAAATTTAAAATTGAATATTTCCCAAATAAAAAAATTAGCAATCTTCAAATCTCTTTTCTAAATCTCCATTGTAATACAACATTGTAAGTTGCTTGGTGTTTTCAGGAGTAAGACTTTCACATTGTTTATTTAGTAAATGTTTATATTGAGAAAATGAACGTTCAACATCTACGCTGGTAACAGGCATCCATATGACCTTATTGGCAATCCGTTCCAGAAGGGGAAATCTACTCTTATTTGCATTCCAAAATGCTGGGATGTTAAAAGGATTTGGTAAGTCATCTTTGTAATTCACATAAATTTGGAATTCTTCAAGAAGATCAGTAGAAGGATCTTGCAAGTCCTTAATAGCTGAAAAACTGTCAATGTCATGGCTTATACAAGGTAGCTGTCTAGGATCAAACAGACGAGATGCCTTGTAAAAATTATATACAGGGTGGCATCCAGGTATTTATTCAGTTTTGAAAAAGATGTGCTGAACAAATCTTGGAAATTTGAGATAACTCTCTCCCTCTCTGTATTTTCTAGTTCAGACAGAAGACGGTCAGTTTCTACACCAAATGTTGATTTTGATGTACCAGTATGCAAATACTGTTTTACATCCTCCATCATGTTATAAACAACACATGCAAGTGGAGACTTGGTTTCTTCTAAGCTTGTCAAAACTGTTATTAAACGGATGCAGTTCTCTTTTATAAAATGCAGATTCAAGCGCAAATTATGGTAAGAGGCATGATGTAGTCAACCATCATCTACTAATTCCAGAATCCTATCTACTGCAAGGCCATGGCTCTTTTCTTGTTTAAAGAACCCTTCATAAAATTGCACAAAGGATGAGTGATATATGGCTGCATTAAACCATGAATTCCATCTGGTTGCCACTGGCACAGGGGGTAACTTCACATGTTCCTTAAGCAAGGAACCTTCAAGCCATTTAAGGTATCGCTTTTTTCGACTAGCCTTTTTAAAAAAGGCTGACTTGATGAATGTAATGAGCTGGGTAACATTATCAAATGTTGACCAGTGTGAAAATACTTCACCAACAAGATTTATGATATGGGCTAAGCACAACACATGGTAACTGTTAGAAAAGACATTTGATAACACTTCCCTATGAGCTTTTTTACAATAAGCTGCAGAATCAGTTACAAATGCAACAATATCATCAAATGCAATATCCACGTGAGTTACAGCTCGGATGCATGCCTGACTTAAGGTTCGATAATTGCATTCTCCGAAGGTTACAACATCAATGAGAAATGACTCTCCACGAATGCTTGCAATCACATTCAAAATGCTATGGTCACGACAGTCAGTGGTTTCATCTGTTATGATGCTAACAGATTGTTTAGCAAGCTTGGTTTTCAGGGCAGCAAAATGAAGAGCAAACAATTTTGGCAGATGAAGTTGCCTAACACAATTGACACTTGGAATAGCACCACCTTCCTTACAGTGTTTTAATAGAAATGGTCTCATTTTGTCAATTTTGTGTAGGGGAATGTCAGACAAAGTACACATTTTTAAAAAATCAAGAATAAAATCATCTCGTACTTCTTTACTTTTAAACAAAGTTGTAATTGTCTTCTGTTTCAGTTGAGAAGACTTTGTTGAAGACTTTTTTGCCAAATGAGATTTGGATTTTAAATGGTCTTTGATTGTGTCAACCCTAAAAATGTCAACACTATGAAGACAGAATTTGCAAAATAATATATTTTCTTCCGCATAAAAGTCATCAGGAAATTGCTCTACTCTGGCTTTAGCACAAATTTTAGATACTGGGGTCATTTTTTTTGTTGTTTTTTTAGAGGAGCAGGTCCAACGTTTGAAGTTGAAGGTGATTCACTATATTGATTTGGTTCAGCCATCTTGGCAATTTGTTGCTTATTCACACAACTGTTTTGAAAAATAGATATATGAAAAAATAATCATTAAAAGTTAATGATATTAGAGGGTTTTTTGTTCAATTTAAATTTGTTTTACAATGGTGAATTATGAATCCGGGAGAAATCCTGTGTAACGGTAAACTTCCAAGTAGACGAGCCAGTAGTTTCATAAAATGGCGTTTGGGAAATTTTTATTTCTTAATTGTATGGTCACGTGATAGTAGCATTTACTACTCTTTCATCATATTCATAAAACAAGGATACAAGTTGTTAAGAATCTTTTATTTGTAAATTTTGAAAAATCAAACGGAACCTCAAGGAAATGAATTGGTTAAACTTTTTGATCTTCATATCTCCCCCTTCCAATTTCTACATGTCTACCTTCCCATTCCCACCTTACCAATGGTACGACGGCCGACCGACTTCTGTAATATTTCAATTTCTTAGAAAAATATAAGACTAGTCAAACATTTTCTTAGAAAATTCTACGACCTACTTTTCTGAAAAATAATTCATATTTGTAAAATAAATTTTAAAGGAAATAACTAGGTTATGTTATGTTCTATTTATTAAAACGTTTAACAAAAAAATCGGAAATAATCAAGTTTTGAAAGAAATAAAACAAAAATTTGAAAACCAAAACATCAATTTATTTATTATTGAAAAATTCATTAAAAATCTCAGATTCCGTTTAAGATTAACGATTCCGTTATTCCGTCCGCGATTGCGGAAAATTGGTCCCCCTATATATATATATATATATATATATATATATATATATATAACCCAACACCTCCACACAAATAATATGTTACACATGGTCAATTTTTTAAAGTGGAGTTTAACACTCCAGTTACACTATTAGGTTCACTTTTCAGACTAATACCCTTGGCAAAAGTATTAACCCCCTCACTTCATCTCTAAGTTAAATAATACCACTACTCTACGTTAACAAGGATGACTTTGACAACTTATAAGTTTCTCAGCTGTGCACACATTTTCATTTGAATTTTAAAGTTAAAAGAAATTAAAGATTGTCCAATACTTTTTGATCACAATTTGTATTGAACAACTGAAGCAGAAATACCAAAGTATTTCTGAAATACAATGGATAAATTGATTATTAATGATTCTAGTCGACAATTTCAGAAGTTATTCTTATTTAAGTAAAATGCATCAAAAGCCAAATAACTCCAAAGAAAGTAAGATTATTTTTACATACTAGAATTATTTTTCTATTCCACAATTTTCTATTAGCCCAGCAGAAATACCTGGTTATTTCTGATATATAAAACCAGAAATAATTGTTTGGTTTGAGACATCGAAGGTCACTCACTACCCCAAGTATAAAGTGTCAACAAGAATCACAAAAGAAAAAATTATTCTTTATATATATATATATATATATATATATATATATATATATTAGTGAATAAATGAAGGAAAAAACTTTAAATTTGCTTCATATGATAATTTCAGCATCTTCAGACAAATCGTTTTTGCTCTTTATCTGAAGATGCTGCAACTTGCAGTTGAAATTAATTATTACACAAAGCAAATTTGAAGTTTTTTTCCTTCATTTATTTTCTATATGGCTCTGTCTGTTCACACACCTGCTATAAAGCATACCAAGCTCTCACTATGGATGACTTGTATTATTAGTTGAACCCATATGGAATGATCCTCCCTGAAATAGACTATAATGCTCAATCTCTAAGTCTTTTGTTATTTCTTTACTTTATATATATATATATATATATATATGGTCAACAGTATAAATAATGTAAAACTATTTTATTAATAATTGAGGTTTAAATAAAAATAAAATAATGGAACCTAAATAATTAAGGGAATTAGAACTTGAATAGTAATATAGTTTCAGTTACAGACAGAGAAACACACAATCTCCATTATAATCGACGACGACCGGGCGGCCTAAAGTCAGTATCAGCCAGTCAGCGAGGGAGTCTATCTCCTTTTCAATAGCGCTAGACCAAGGAGATTGTTTTAGCATCTGAGGTGGAGTGCCACAGCTCCTTACTTTACCGCACAGATCCCTGTGCTACTCATACGCTGAGTTGGCGAGAACCGGTATCGAACTAGGAACCTTGTGGTTCTAGCCGAACGCTCTACTGACTGAGCTAACCCGGCCCCATTATAATAAGATGTGTTTATACTGTGATAGCAGAAAAGGAGATGTTTACTCCTGAAAATAAGATTTTTGGCTTCCAAAGGAAAATGGCCAATTACTGAAGAGAAGAGGCAAATACAGATCAGACTAAGTTACATAAAAGCAAATTGACTTTCAGTGCAAAGTTGTTCAGATTGAACTTTTCAAAAAAAGTCATCTGTAATAAATACTTCAGTTATTTTCGGGTCAATTTGCTAACAGCTGGAATATAAATAGAAATTGGAAAGACTACATCTGAAAAGAGATTTAGATGTCTTCAGAACAAAACAAAATTCTAGTACATTTATATTGTTAGATTTACTTTCATGTTGTTGATTCAGTTTTAAGAACTATTATAAAATGTTGGTTCTATTCAGCAATTCTTTGAAATCGATAAACTTTGTATAAAACTTTGTATAAAAAGTAGAGGAATAAACTACTACACAGAAAATATTAGATAGTATTTACAAGTCTTGTCATTGAGAATACTTCTTGGACATTAGGTTAAGAATAAAAATTTACCACCTACTGGTAATCTGAACATTAGCTACATAAATGAAAGTAATCTCCCCATGTTTGTTTCATTTTGAGAATACTTCTTGGACATCAGGTTAAGAATAAAAATTTACCACCTACTGGTAATCTGAACATTAGCTACATAAATGAGAGTAATCTACCCATGTTTGTTTTACTTTGAGGAAGCCGTTCCAGGTCAGAGTGGACCAGGGGGCAATGGTGATAATGGAGTCCTACACATTCCCCAGACCTCCAAAACACTCAGTCTCTGACCAAAATTTATTTCTGAATAATAATATTTATTGATTAGTTAAAAATTGAACATAATTTTTATTACATTTTAGGTAAACCTAGAAAGATTTTCAAAACAACTTTTGTTTTATATTTGCATAAAACAATTTTAGTATTATTATAAATATTATTTGGTGTTATCCATATCCGGCTGGATATCCAGTGATTTAATATCCGGTATCTGGCTGGATATCAAAATCTATATCCGGCAAATCACTACTAACAATGCTTCATCCAATAATGTAAAAAAATTAAAGATAATATTACTATTATTCATAAATTATATATACACATGTGAAATTTCTGAAATCAAGATTATGTTTTTTACATATTGAACTATTTGCAATAGCTCTTAGATAAACATATCAAATGTTGTAATAATCAAATTATCTTACTGTGGCATATCCACGGGTCTTGCTAGTTTGTAAATATTAACCCAACAAACTATAAACGAAATGGGGTTCCAGTTGTACCTGTGGTCCATTATGATATTATTTCTACTTAAGAATGAGTGAAGGATTTTAATTAGCATTTCAATTAGGTATTTCTGTTATATTAGCAATTAAAAAATAGCATTCAGGGAAAATAGAAATCCCACAAAACTATCATTCGATCATGCATATTGAACTGAAAATTGAGCATTTTAAACGTACTGTTCAAATATATATATATATATAACTAAAGATACAAATAACAGGATTTAAAAAATAAATAAATAAATAAATAAAAAATTCTAATGCAAATACATTTTGCTATTATTTCTCTGAATTTTTGAGATGAGGCTTGATGATTAGTATTATTTGGACTATTGTCCTCATCTTCATTGTTATCTGTACAAGGTTCCCGATTACAAAAGAAGGTTCCTCAAGTCTAAGAAGGTTCCCTGAGTCCAACAAAAATACCTGACAAGGCCAGAGGGCACATCGGCCAAAATGTTGTACAGATAACAATGAAGATGAGGACAATAGTCCAAATAATAAAAATAATTTTGCTATTGCTGCACTTTGACATGCCCATTATCTTTTTTTACCTGATTCTTGAAGTCTGTAAATACATTGGATAATTGATACAATGAAATCATTAAATTGTCTATCATTTTGAACTTTAGTTCATGCAAAGAATAATATTTGATGAGTAAACATGTTCTGATATACCCCCCACCCACAATCTAATTTATTTTACACATTACCTTAATTGAACATATATTTTTTATTTATGTTACGTTCCTCTATCTTCTGACATTTTTTCAAGCAACTTTTTAGTTCTATTCTTTCCAAGCAAAGAACGGTTCTGGGTCTTTTGAAGTCTTCTGGGAATTGTCAATTTTTCCATTAATATTTCACTGAGAGCAAATCCTATGCATTCGTTGGCAAAATGAAGTGCCCAACACAGATGTGCTGGACCAAGCAAACATGAACAGTATGTTTGCCATCATCTGTGAGAGGCAACTGTGCTGGCGTAGTCATATCAGGAGGATGGACAAAGGCCGCATCCCCAAAACCTACTGTAAGGTGAATTATTAGAAAGAAGGTAGGGAGACCATGTCAACGCTTTAAAGACGTCTGCAAGAAGGACATGAAGATATGTCACATCAACACCAACACATGGGAGGTTGGCGCAAAAAAACTGAGCACGAGTGCCTCCTCATCAAACAAGGCATGACAAGGAGTGAAAAAGAGAGGAAAGAAGCCACCACAGCAAAGAGAGTCAGAAGGAAGGTGAGACAACAACAACCCCAGCAAGCATCACTGTTCCTATGCAGTCACTGTACCAGAGATTGCTACTCAAAAATTGGCCTGTTCAGCCACTCGTGCAGATGCAGTTAAAAATTAAAAAATGGACAAAAATTGCAATGCACATGAACATCTTGTGACATGTTGCATGTTATTACCTCTAATGTCCATGTGCATTTATTCTTAGTTTTATTTAAGGAAATATAATTAACCACAGACTCAGTTTCTGCCTTGTAGCACAAAACAATGGATGTTCTTGTTATGCTGTGTGTTGAAAATATACAAAGTAGGCATCATTTTAATTGATAGTTTATTATTTTGGTCTTAATTTCAATCAAAGAACAATATTTGATGAGTAAACATGTTCTGATACAACCCCCACCCCCACCCGATCCACAATGTAATTTATTTTACACATTATCTTAATTGAACATAATATTTCTTGTTTTGTTCCACTATCTTCTGTCATTTTTTCAAGCAACTTTTTAGTTCTCTTCTTTCTAAACAAATAACAGTTCTAATGTCTTTTGAAGTTTTTTAGGGAACTGTGATTTTTTCCATTAATATGTTCTTGCATTTATTCTAGTTATTGCATTTTATTATACAAGGAAAAGATATTCAACCCATTCTAATTTTCCTATATTGATATATATAATACATCTTTTAACTAATTCTGGAACTTTTCTTCAATTACTCTTCAATAGATCTAACTTAGGGGTCATCAAACTATGGCCCGTGGGCCAGATACGATCCAAAAGGCATTTTATCAGGCCCGCCGACGGTACTTGAATTTGTTTGTTAAAACTTCATGGACTTGACTACTGTAGGTAGGTTACAATTTTTTTGTGCATGTGAGCATTTCACTTGTTACTTACGTGATCCCGAATTTTCACTTGTTTGGAACAACCTATGTATACAAGCAAGCCTTTTCAAAATTGAAATATGTGAAATCAACCCATTGAATGAAATTGACCGATAAACATTTGAAAGCAATTCTCTTGATTGGATGTAGTAATTCCAATCCAAACATTGACGATATCTTCAAAGGCAAACTTCAGTTTCACAAATCTCATTAAACCTTTCTGCTAATGTTGCGTTCTTTGATAATGTTTTGAAAATAAATGTTTGGTTGAATTTGTTTTTGTGCATCTTACACCACTTATCCATGAATATAACATGAAAAGATAAATTTTGTTTTACATATTTTCTCAAAGCTTTCATTCTGGCTAGCAAGTATTGAACACAATAATAATGTGGCCTGCACTCGTTATTTTTTCTATTATCTGGCCCACCATGAAAAAAGTTTGGTGATCCCTGATCTAATTAAATCTTGTTCATTCACAAAGTATTCATGGTAAAGAACTCACTTTCAATCTCACTATATTGACAGTATTGGTTTAGTATAGCATTTAATTCTAAGACTAACAGCAACAAAAACATGAATTAAAAGTTAGTTTAATTCAAACAATTTATTAAAGAACAAATAAAACAATGAGTAACAATATAAAGTCCTTTCTGTGTATAAAGTTGAGTTTGAGAGACTTACCAGTGGGATAGAGAAGATATCTGGTATCTTAGTGATTTCTTGGAGAGAATTTCAGGTTGGTGTCTCATCGGAGCTGGTCCAGATGTATCTGAGGGTTTTGGTATTTTGTGCCAAAACTTCTGGGCTCATCACATGATTGGTATATCCAAATCACAGAAAGCCTCAGCCTCACTTAACCCCACACACAGGAAAATAAACATTTTACTGATCCAACAACAGCATTATTGTCTTTGACATTTTTTATTTTATTTAACATTCATTATGAGCATCTTGTGTAATACTAAGAGAATCTTTAAATGAAATAAATAGTAATTTGGGGCTAGAATACCTGATGGAATACGTTGACAATTTCCTGGCCAAACTGTTACAAGTATTTACATATATTTACCAACCCCTCCACACAAGTAGGATGCAACACAAGGTCAATTTCTTAAGCGGAGTTTAACAGGTTTGAATCCAGAGTTTTCCTTCTCCTAGACTGGTTACCTATTCATGGCTAAAGAGCCCAGTCTGCTCTGCTATTTACCCATAGCTGGAGGGAGAATTGGATTTATACCTTTTCCAAGGGTATTAGCACCATGTGAAATGCAAACAGCTTCATCCAGGAATTGAACTTGGGTCAATGAGTCCATTTCCTACGACTCACCATTAGACCACACGCCTCTACACAAATATTTATATGGTCATCGAAAAGCATGCAGTCGCGCACCATCCTGATATGTATAGAACATCTTTTCTCTTAACTAATTGTGGACACTTTTCATCAATTACTGCTTTCAATAGATCTAATTGAATCTAGTTCATCCACGAGGAGTTTGTAGTAGAGAACTTACTTCCAATCCCACCATATATACAGCATTATTATATTTGGTTTGAAGACGGGTTCCTTTGCCTTACCCCCCCCCACACACACACATACACATTCTCTTCCATTTCCCTTTGTGTGCAAATTATCCTCTTTTTATCACCTGTCATAAAAAAAAAAAAAAACACCCAAAACATTTTCATTATATTTAAGTATCAATTCACACAAAGAGACCACACATCAAAGTACCAAACTGGTACAAATGATTTTCAATACTTGATTTAGATATTTTGCGTATATTGATTATTTCTCCACATCATATAATGTTTCATTATTCCCAAGCAGTGTCTTGATTTGATTGCTATCAATCTTAACTGGCTGACCGAACTATGAAACAGCATTCTCTGAGAATAAATTTTGAAAACTACTTTTAAAATATAGCACCATCTCCATAAATATTATTTAACTTATTTTTTAAATAAAAAAATAATAATCCCAAATGTTACTTATTTTCTTAGAGCATCATCTCCATAAATAATAAATATCATTTTTAACTTATTTTTAAAAGAAAATTTATTGTGTACATACATGATGTACCATCAGAGCCTTTTTGTAGCAGAGTGAAAGCAGTCTGTCCCAATAAATTACAAGGAACACCTGAAGAAGGCTGGAGAGTACATTAACCGAAACATGTATGTATATTTCAAAATAAAAGATGAGGACAATAGTCCGAAAAAAATCAAAATAATATAAAAGAATATTATATATTAATGATTTGAAGGCCAATACAATGCACATAAAAAATAAAAACAAAAAGATCTTTTTTTGTCTTATCGATTTCAAAGTAAACTTTATCTTCAGAGACGATTTTCGGAAATGGACGCATTTTTTTTGTTCGTTATTTTATTTTTTTAATGTTATAAACACGCGTCTCGTGGTGTTCTTTTTTTTTAACGCCACGCGGAAGGTCGTGATAGTCATAATAGCCATTGTTCATTTAATTTCAATTTTTTATTATTTTCATCTATTCATATATTTATGTATTATTTATTTGATATATGTATATATAGTAAAATATACATAATATGCACTATATACTATGAGGAACGTGTAATTTAATACAGTATATATAGTAAAATAAACATATTATGTACTATTTATTATGAGGAACGTGTATTTTAATTAATTATGTATTCTGTGTTTAATTCTAATCTATTGTTTATACTAGGACCTAATTTAGATATTAATAAACTTTCTCTAATTCCGAGATTACCAATGTTGCGTATTATTGTTTCTATCTTAACGGAAAAACTGTCTTTATTTTTGCATTTGATTAAATGTTTATGGAATGAGGATGCACGTGTGTGGATATGTTCTTTGATTCTAATGTGGAGAGGTCTAATTGTACTTCCTATATAGAAATAAAAGAATATGTTTTACACCCTAGGTAGGAGAGAAAACACACAGTGAGGAATTTGGCTGGTGTTTTTGCTTTATTCTCATTAGTATTGAGGTGGCTTGGACTGTTAGAGTTTTTTTTCTTAAGTGTCAAGGTTTTCTATTTCTTCAAGCCACAAAGATTTCTTCTGTCGGTAATTTCAAGTATTTCTAAACTTATCTACACTACCTTTTAAATAATAGATACAGCCAAGCTATTATCTATTAAACAGTGTGCCAAGTTGATACACAATGATTAGTGCTCACTGCCTGCTGCACATGGATATCTCATACTTTATTTGCAATAGAGACAGCTTCAGAAATTTATTAAAAAAAAATTAAACCATACTTAAATGAACTTCCCTGCCAGCATAAAGCAATGATCATCTGTTTACAGACTGGATCTCTCTGGTGATTGTAAAATATATAAACAAATGTATGTACTTAATAGTTTAAACACCACCCCTTTACGGCAGCTCTCAAATGGCCGAGAGGTTAATGAATTGGGCATATAAAAAGTCAGTCGGGTTTCGCTCCTGGTCATAGGTAGTTGTTGTGTCTAGCCACACTGAAGAGATGCGAAATGTCGAAACACGGTGTCTGTGGATTATATATATATATATATATATATATATATATATATATCATGTGATAAAAGATCAATTTCATAAGTGGAGTTTAACAGGTTTGAATTCAGAACTTTCCTTCTCATCTGGTTGCCTAACCAAGATTAAAGAGCCCAGTCTGCCCTACTATTTACCATAGCTAGAGGGAGAATAGTTGGATTCATACCTTTCCCAAGGGTATTAGCGCTATATGAAAGACAAATAGCTTCATCCAGGATTTGACCTTGGGTCGCAGTTTCCATTTCCTATCACGATAATCATTACATAATGAGCACCCCCAGTAGTAGAGCATGTATGGTTGGTTGGTTGGTTTTATGGCATATCAACACTTTTCAGGTCATTTAATGCCAAATAAATAGATTAAAAAATGAGTTCAAACCTGTTAAACTGCTTAGAAATTGACCTTGTGTCGCATACTGCTCGTGTGGAGGGGTTGGGTAAATACCTACATATACATTTTTAGTGTTTTAAAAAAATTGGGTTTGAAAAATAAAAAAAATAAATTAATACCCAACAAAAATGAATAACTGTAATAAAATAACCCAACAAGGATTGATATTCGGTATCTTACAGTATGTGCTGTTGCTTAAATGGTCACTCATCTAGGTATTGAAAAGACTGGTGCTTAACTTTGGTGATCCAGCAAGAACCAGAGCTTTCAGCATGATTGTAAGCCAGAGTTATAAGTTAGCAAAACATTATTGGTGAATTTGATTCATGTGCCAAGTGCTACATACTTCTTGCCTTGTGTCAAACTCGCATTGGCTTAGTAAATGATTATAAGGATACTGGATATCTTCTGCCTGTAATTTGAAGTCTTGACTTTTTTCTAAATCCTCAAGATACCCTCTTTCATGCATTGATGAAGGATTATGGCAAATAGGTAGCCTGCACACACCTGGTTTTAGTAGTGCATCTGACACCCATGCACCTGAGAGGCAGTGGGTTAAATATGTACAGAAATGCCGATAGGTATGCACCCTGCGTCCCAGACGTGCAAAACTCTAAAAGGACACAGTAAAATCATATCCATGCGTCCCTCACCATTTCAAGCTAACTGTAAATACATTTCAATTTTTTTTTAGAAAGGAATTACACAGGATAGGTTACAAGGTAGGAGTTAGACAGCTTTAGTTGTTTCCTCAGATCATAAATAAAAACCCTATTATCTATTAAACTTTAGTTGGGACCCATAAATTTTCCCGGGGACTCATTCAAAGCGAAATGTGCATCCCAGGATGCACTAAATCAAAAGGTTATCAGCATCACTGCTTAGTAAATGACTATAAGGATATCGGATATCTTCTGTCAGTAATTTGAAGTCTTGTCTTTTTTTTAAATCCCAAAGATACCTGTTTTCATGCATTGATGAAGGATTATAACAAAGAGGTGGGCTGTACCTGTCTTCAATGAAACTACCACCATTGTATTATTCTTTATTTGAAGTATCATGTTATTTTTCTAATGTTCTGACATGCCAAGGATGTAGAGTATTGTTTTTAGCCTGCACACACCTGGTTTTAGCAGTGCATCTGACACCCACACACCTGAGAGGCAGTGGGTTAAATACGTGCAAGGATGCTGATATGTACACATCCCGCATCCCTGACATGACAAAATCTAAAAAGACGCAGTAAAATCATATCCGAGCATCCCAGTGTTTTTCTTATATATATATATATATATATATATATATATATATACATTAAACAAATATATATTTAAAATGAATAGGTGCAGACAGAGGTGGATCTACTATGAGACTAATGAAGCTTGTTTCAGGGCCTGCCTACTAACTTCAGTCAGTCCATTTTTGTAAATTCCAAATATCTTAAAAACTAACCATTAAAAATGGCAGACAACTTAAGTTAAATATTTTTTCTTTAGAAAAGTTGAAAAGGGTCAAGACGAACAAATGTCAAAAAACAGCTCCAGAGTAATTTAATCATTACAAAAATTTTTAAGAATAGATAATTAAAATAATAATTGCTAAATATAAAAACAATTATGGAGGTGATTGTGGTGTAATGGTTGGTTGGTTGGATTTTACAGCATGTCAGCTCTTGTTGGGCTATTTTATGCCAAAGACGTTTTGTTTTATTCATTTTTGTTGGGCATTCAATTTTTTTCTTCAAAACTCAATTTTTAAAAAATACATTTATAATACTCATTTTTTTTATCTATTAACCCATAGATGGTACCGTAATAGGTACTACCACTCATGGGAGTAATGGCAATAAAAGGGTACTCCTCATTCCCCAGAGTTCCAGAATTGGAATTTCACCACTAGATACAGTTTAATGTCATACTCAAGACATTGTGGTGTAATGGTTATCATCATAGGAAATGGACACAGTGAAAGGAGTTCTAATCCTGGAGGAGCATGTTTGCATAGCACTAATAACCTTGAAAAGGGCACGAATCCAACAGTTCTTCCCTCAGCTATAGGGCAGACTGGGCCCTTTAGCCTTGGGATGAAAGCCTAGGAGAAAGAAAACTCTAAATTCAAACCCGTTAAACTCTGCTTAGAAATTGACCTCGTCTTACATTCTGCTCATGTGAAAGGGTTGGTAAATACATACATCCCATATCCTCACTCATGGTGTACTAAGTATCATCATAGGAAATGGATATGGCAGCCTGGGTTCAAATCCTGCACAAGGCTGTTGGCATTTCCATAATGCTAATACTCTTAGAAAAGGTATGAATCCAACTATTCTCCCTCCAGATATGGGTAAATAGTAGGGCAGACTGGTCTCATTTGCATTGAAATGGCAACTGGTCAGAGTAAAGGAAAACTCTGAATTCAAACCTGTTAAACTGCTTAGAAATTGACCTTGTGTCGCATCCTGCTCATGTGGAGGGGTTGGATAAATACCTACATATAAAAACAATCCTTCAAATTGCTGCATTTGAGTAATAATCACTTGGTAATTACAATATCGTAACGTTACAGAATAATCATTAAAATTAAAACGCAAATTAAAACAATGCTGCTTATTAGGTATGACCAAAGAACGCAAGGGGAGATCATAAAATTTAATTTTTTTTTAAATTTTCAAACAATTACCAAAATTCAAGGAATTCTGATTTTAATGAAATTTACACTACTTTATTTATTAATGACTTAATTCTATGAGATATATATATATATATATATATATATATATTCTATTAAAATACAAGAAAGAAATAACAATTTGGACCAGAATTTAAAATTGGTTCACTAATTCCATTTACAAATTATGACCAATTATACAAATTCACAATCTTTGATGTGCCATTAATAATAGGCTAGGTAAGGGGTGGGGAACTTTAACCTTATAGACCATCCTGTTACATTCCACAGCCTTATCAAAAGACCAGTAAAAATTGTGTGCCTCCACTTTAGGTTTGTTTTTTTTTTGTTTAATGGCATATCAACCTTCATGCGTTATTCAATGCCAAAGCCATCCTTGTAGTACAGTAGTGGTACTATTTAACCTATAGCTGGGGTATGGGGGCTGTTCATACATTTCCCAAGGGTATTAGCCTGAAAGTAAATGTAATAGAATGACTAGAGCTCAAACTTACTATGATGTTGCAGTCCAGCATTTTAGCCACTATATCATAGAGACTCCACCTGCCTTCACTTTAAAACCTGAAACGCCAATGTTTTCTCACAAAAAAGAAAAAAAAATCTCAAAAGCATTAAAAAGTTTGTGAAGTTTTCCTTTCTTTTAAGCAGTAGCTAGTGGGTTTCAGAAAATGTGGTCCAAAGGAAAGGCAAGAGACCAATGCAGTTTGGCAACGTTCTGTAGCACTGAAGTTCAGCCTTATGTCATCTTAGGGACTCCGGCTCCGAATTTATTTTCGGGGTTATCTATACTAGCATTTACATGATTATTTTGTATGTTGTTATATTGGGCTGCTATTAATAGGGATTCCATTTCTCTCTTCAGGTGTCCTCTGCACATCCATGTCTAGGTCATCCCATGAGATTATCATTGTTGTTATTGGCTTATTAAACCTTAGATAACAAGTACGCGTTGTGATTTCAACATTAAGACAATATATTACATACCTGTGATGGTGTGAGGGAAAAAATTCCAGGCACGTTCTGTTACATAAAAAATTCGAGGAATCAAACCTTGGACCCATCCAGGAAGCCGACTACAAGAGAAAGAAAAAAAAATTAATAAAGAACATAGAAAAATAATATACATATCTTTATGCACAAACATAATTAAAAAGTTTGTTTCTTTATAGTATCATTGAAGCATTGTGTGTATGTGTAATATAAAGATTTTGAAGGCAATTTACAATGCAATATGTGTTGAATTTATTTAACTTTTTTTTTTTTTTTCAAAACTAAATATTTTCGGAAGTAAAATTCCATCTTCAGAGTTATTGAAAGTTAAAAGTATTGAAAGTACTAGGTGATTTTTTTATAGTACTTATCCCACGGCGATATTATAATCTTCTGTTGTTTAAGAAGTTGATGAACGCCGTATATTTGGAAAAAAATTTTTTTCCGTGATGTTAAATCGGCTAATTCCGTGATGTTAACTCGGCTTGGCTGTTCATGTGCGTGGTAAATGTTCGAAATTCTTTTAATTTTTACTATAAATATAAGCCTTGCTTGGCATAGTGAAATAAAGTTTGTTTCTTTATAGTATCATTGAAGCATTGTGTGTATGTGTAATATAAAGATTTTGAAGGCAATTTACAATGCAATATGTGTTGAATTTATTTATACGCCGTGGGATAAGTACTATAAAAAAAATCTTTGATTGGGTTTGTGGCAACCCTTGATGCACCAGTTCTTTCCTATTGACTGTGCCAAAAAGTGTGGATGGTCCAACACAAGCCTTTACCACTATAAACAAATCACTGTTTGGGTGTTCATTGTGTGTGTGAACCCTCATGTGTCGAAAATCGACGAGAGAGTCCATAATAATAATATGTTAAATTATATACTATAATTTTTTTTAAATGAGTTATATTATATATTATATTATATATAATTATTATATATCATATTACATATTATATTTACATAATAGATCTATGTAAATTATTAGATCAATATTTATATTTATATTTGTCTTCATTAGAATCCTGATAGTCTTTTTCTTTTTTTCTTTGTTTTGAGAATTCTTAGAACAATATAGTAAAAGTAAGTCATTGGGGTGGCCTAATGTCAGTATGAGCCACACAGTGAGGGAGTCTATCCCTAAATATACCTTTAGAAATAAAATTACGTTGTTTTCTTTTACACTTATAGCACATTCTCACTATTCCTTTTCTTTTAAAATTTAAATGATAAAATTATTATATGTTTATATACTGATGGTGTACCTCGATCAATTTATTGCCCAGCTCACTGTGCCATGAGATGAAAAAGGTTTAAAAACTCTGTTCTATACTGAGGAGGAGGGCAAGTTAATGATTAATGGTTTATTGCAGTAGTTGTGTACTCAACCACGTACCATATTCTTCTCCAGGATAAACTACCACTTACTTTCTACATGTGCGTCAACCTTACTTATTATACAACACAACTAAAAGAAACATTGATTTATTTTAAACTTTTACCAAAATTACATTTTAAAAAACAATAATTCGGCCCCTAAAACCATATGTATTATATTTTGTAGAGGCACCTGTAGTTTAATGGTTATAGTCATATGGAATGGATACGAGAAACCAAGTTCAAATTCTGGACGAGACTTTACATTTTCACACAGTTACAATTTTATGGGCCATCTTTTAGGCTTCAAGCAAGAGCGCTTGTCCTTGGTGCCCCTCAGTATTACAAGCCCTTCACCAATGATTCCAAATGGATGTCTCTCAGTATCAGTGATTAAGTAGTCAACCAGCCATGCATTCAGGCTGTTTATTGGCTGAGGTTTAAACCACATGACCTCGCTTAGTCTATAAATTTAAGTGGTGTATTGTAGCATGACTTATATACTCAAAACAATCCAACACACATAGCACTAATACACTTGAGAAAGATATGGATCCAAATATTTTCCCTCTAGCTATGGCAGACTGGGCTCTTTAATTATGGTATGGCAACGAATCTAAGAGAAGGAAAACTGAATTCAAACCTATTAAATTCTGCTTAAAAATGGACATTATCTCACATCCTTCCAAGGATTACATAGAAACCTATTATCAGGGTTGGATTTAACCCTTAAGAGTCCCTGGTAACCAGTATAAAGGAAAATTGAATTCAAATGTGTTAAACTCCACTTAAGAAATTGACCTGTCACATCCTACTCATGCAGATGGGTTGGCAAATATATAAGAAGCCTCTGGGCTAATAAAATTTGTGGCCTCTTCATTAGGTATCCTTTTCCCCTCCTTGTATCTATAAAAAAAAAGTGGGGGGAGCATGGAATTTGAAAGACCCACTCCACTTAAATACTTTAAATTGTTTCAAATTAGTTCAAAGGAGCCCAAATCAAATTTGAAAATAAACAAATCTCTATTTCTCGGAATTTTTGAGTGGAGGCTCGATAATTAGTATTATTTGGATTATTTGGACTATTGTCCTCATCTCACTGTTATCTGTACAAGAAATACTTGAAGAAAGCCGGAGGACACATCGGCTGAAATGTTATACAGAAAACAATGAAGATGAGGACAATAGTCCGAATAATCCAAATAATACTAAACAAATCTCTGTTCTATCTTTTAGATTTTTTTTTTTTTAGTTTTATCAGGGGCCCCAAGACTAGATGGCCCTTGGGGACACTGGACTGCAACCTATATCAACCCATTTGTAAATCTGGCACTATGTAATTTAGAATATAAAAAGTAAATAAAACAGGTGGAATAGACTATTATCAGTATCAACTGGACAGCGAGGGAGTCTATCCTCTTTTTACTATCACTAAACCATAGAGATTGATTTTGCATCTCATACGCTAATTTGGCGAGGACTGGTATTAAACCTGGAACCTTATGGTTCCTCGACAGATGCTCAACTGACTGAGCTAAGAAATACTACTTAGAAACTAATATACTTCAGATCAATTGTTTGAGTCTACATTCTACATCATACAGCTACTACTTTCTGCAAATTCCAGAGAAAATTTAATCTATAAATCAAGAAAAAAAAACATTCCTTTGTGCATTGTCAGCAAAAAAAAATGCCAATTAGTACCAAGTTTATACATCAGGAATCTTTTTGTAATGTAAAGAGTTATTGAGCTCATCTCAAGGATCAATTATAACAGTGCAGTGAGTTTGATGTTCACAAAGTGCCCTACGCTTTTGGCTTTGTGCCAAATATAAGCTCTGTTTTTAATGTTGCTTCATGTGATGTAATAGTTAGGTTGGCAGACCATTACTAGTCTGCCCTGTCGACTGGGGCCTTAAAATACACCGACTGCACCTCTGCAGAGGAGTAAGACCTCCCCAAATGGGCCAACCGGTTGGCCATGGGTGGTGACCAGTGATGCTTAAGGATGGAACCCAAGTGGTTGAGCAGTCCATATGCAATACTCCACTTTGGTCTTACTTGGGCTAGACGGGTCGGAGAGGCCCTCTTCGATCAATCGGCTGGTCACATCAAGCCCTAGCACCTATGTGATTGCCCCAACCCTATTGCCCTTATGGCAAGCCCCAAACCTTTTTATTTTATCATGTGCCAAAAAGCGGTGGCTGGGGGTTTTCATGTCCTAGGTATGATGTTAAACTATCTGATGGTGATGTTCCAGTTCTGGAGGTCTGGGGAATGTGGAGCACCCGTTCATCACCATTGCTCCCTAGTCCACTCCGACCTGGAGTGGTAGTATAAATGATATGATGAACAAGTCATCAAAGGATAAACTCATAATTGATGTTCTCCTATGGGTGCTTACACATGGACACACCAGAGTGGGCCAACCAGCAAAAACTTACATTGATCAGCTCCTTTCAGATACTGGATACCATGAGGAGGATTTGCCAGGGGCAATGATCAAGAGAGAGTAATGTGAATCCATGCTGCCAGCATGACATGATAAGTTATTAAGTCATCATCAGGTCATGCTAACAGCACAGATACCCATGATTCTCTCTTGCCAACCATCCCTATCCGTCATCATGCCTGGCAGGGCCTACACATGGCATCCAGAATCTGCACAGAGCTGATTGATGTAGGTTTTTGCTGTTTTGCCTACATTGGTGTGTCAATGTGTAAGTGTCCACAGGAGAATGTCACTTATGAGTTTGTCCTTGCTTCTCCAGAAATATCCACAAGTATTCCTATCTAATATAAATAATTTGCAATAATAATTTGAAATCTATTCATATCTAAAACTAATAATATATACACGATTATATGATTTCAAGTAACTACTTCAATTCAATAATAATAATTATAGGTCAGCCCATGAAATTTTTGGCCGACCCTCATGACCGTGGAAGGGGAGTTAAGTAAATGGACAAAAGATGAGAATAACCCAAATGTTGTTTATGTATTCCAGGTTCAATTGCAGTTGGAGCTAAAAACAACATCATTATTGCTTTTTTTTTCTTTCTTTTTACTGTTAGCTGCCAAAATTTGCTTGTCATGACACATAATCATTAGAGCAAATAAAAGTGTGGATATGTTTGTACATTCTATAATGGAACAGAAACAAGACATAAAAACCAATTTGGTGAAGGTTTATTTAGTAATATATATATATATATATATATTTAAATAAATAACAAAAGACTTATAGATCTTGCATTATAGACTATTTCAGGGAGCTTAGACAAAAATGTCTAATTCTCCGACTCATCAAAAAAATTCTCCCGACTCATCAAAAAAAAAAAAAAAAAAAAATCTGTTTTCAAATGCCTTAAAAATAAAGAATTCATCATTCGCATCTGATGAGTTGGGAGAATTAGACATTTTTGTCTAAGCTCCCTGAAATAGTCTATAATGCAAGATCTATAAGTCTTTTGTTATTTATTTAAATATAAATTTGCTCTGTGACTCTAACAATAAGAGCACACATTGAGCTCTCAAACTGCGATAAGTTGTTTTTAAAAAAAACCCTATGTCGTAAGGAAGATTTCTTCTCTGGACTTTTGGATTATATATATATATATATATATATATATCATAGAAAGGAAGGAAGAACTCAACACCGTAATTCCATAAATTTATTTCGACCAAAATTGGGGCCTATATAAATCTAAGTTGATTTAATATAGCTCCCCAAAATTCAGTCTCATCAGATGGGGATCAATTTACTTTTGAATTGCACTTCTCAAAAAAACAAAAAGTAGAATTTAAAAAATAAATTCAAACAAAAACAAAAAAATTAAAATTTTTTTAACAATATAAGATTGTCACCATGGTGACAGGAAGTTGAATGAGAAAAAAGAGATACATCTCAAGTTTTATGTGTGTGTGCGTGTGTGTGAAGAAAAAGTAGAAGTGAATCCAACAGTATGTAATACCCCTCTGCAGAGGTGCAGTGTATTCTGATGCCACAGCTAACAGAGCAGAAATCTCATTTGGTCATATTTCATGAGAGTATCTTGGTCTGCAAATGAACTTTTCAGTTGACCCTCATATGTGTGTGTGTGTGTGTGTGTGTGTATATATATATATATATAATATATATATGTTTTTGGGAGAATATGTGCTTAATTGAAGTCATACCTAATTTGAAAATTAATTAGTGGATAATTAATGAATTAGGCGAATATATCAACTAATTGATTTTCAAATTAGGTAGGACTTCAATTCAGCACATATTCTCCCAAAAATTGTCGGCTGTTGCCATCTCAAACAAACTGTTTGTGTACTCATATATATATATATATATATATATATATATATATATATATATATAGTTAAGAATTAATGTAAAAATGAATTAATGAATGGAATAAGAATTGAATTGAATATATATATATATATATATATATATATATATATAGTAAGTAAAGTCTGCGTAGTGATGTCTTCTGTTCAATTATAATGAGCTAACCAGGGAGATTGTTTTTACATTCAAGGTGGAGCACCATACCTACCATTAGCTCCCCACTTTACTGCACAGATCCAACTGTTCTAATCATGCACCGAGTTGGTGAGGGCCAGTATCAAATTCGAAACCTTGTGGTTCTGGAGGCAGATGCTCTACCAACTTTGATAATAAAATAATTTGACAAAACCCAACAATTTTGTACTTTGAAAGATTTTGGAAAGAAACATTCAGATAAACTCATTTAATCCAAACGCATAAAGAACGCTCAAGTGTTGCAACCTTTTGCCAGACTAAGCAAAGCTTAGTAAATCAAAAATGTGAACACAAGATTATAAAAATAAAAAGGAAGAACCAAATAGCTTATAATACCTTGTTGGTTGGTTGGTTGACTCTCTCCCCCTCGCTATACCTTATTGGTTGACTCTCTACCCCTCGCTATACCATATTGGTTGACTCTCTACTCCTCTCTATACATTGGTTGATTCTTTCCCCCTCGCTATACATTCTCAGTTGACTCTCTCCCTCGCTATACCTTATTGGTTGACTCTCTCCCCCTCTCTATACAGTCTTAATTGACTCTTCCCCTCTCTCTACCTTCTTGGTAGACTCCCTCTCTATATCTTTAGCTTTGAAATATGTCAATGATTTACTTTTTATTCTTTGACTAATAGCATGCCAATCATTCTTTTTAGTAAATAAATTAACTTTCAACCAATGGTAACTGGTAAGGACATCTTTTTATAGAGCCAATCTTGTAAGACAACATAAGTTCAAGTCTCATTGGGGATTGCAGAAATACTCATATACCAGATTTGATCAGTAAAAAGCAAAATACCATTCCTGTCGCAGTGTAATGGTTAGTAAGCTAGTCTCATAGATCTATTACTACTGAATAGTGAGTTTGATCCTCACTGGATGCCCCATACTTGTGACATTGTGTCAAATCCTATTCATGGTGAATGAGTTGGGTAGTTTTTTTCTCTCTCTCTTTACAACTTGACCCAAATTCATTGACTTTTCTTTCAAGTTAATACTAAAAAAAAAAAAAAATGAAAAACGGGACGTTAACTCTTTGCCTACTTTAAACTGCTCGCAGCAGCTCTCCCACCTAATGGTTAGCTCATTATAATTGAACAGAGGACTCAGATTACAATAATAATAATAGGACTTTATTTGAATAGAATGAGTTCTGAGGTGAAGAGATAGTGAACATTGAAATATCCCATCATACAGGTAAAAAATACCAAGAAATTTTGGTACAGCTGTGGGGGATATTTGGAAGGCAAAGAGGTAAATGGTTAGTTTGATTTTATGGCATGTCAACCCTTGCTGGGTTATTTTAAGCCAAAGACATTTTTGTTTTATACATTCTTGTTGGTATTCAAAATTTCTTTCTTCTTTAAACTCATTTTTTATACACTTTTTAAAACTTTAAAAAAAGAAAAAAATATTTAACACATACATGAGGCCCTATCAGGTACTACCAATCCAGGTCAGAGTAGACTTGGGAGTAATGGCAATGAAGGAGTAGTCCACACCTCCTAGAGTCCCAAAATTTGAATCCCACAATTAGACGCAGTTTAGCGTCATACCCAGGACACAGTTAAATGATTGGTTGGTTGGTTGGTTGGTTTAATGGCATATCAACCTTTGTGGGTTATTTAATGCCAAATCTTGTGGGGGGTTTATATCATTTGTTTAAGAAATAATTTTCATTTACTTCATGTTGTTAATAGATACTGGTGGTTGACCCCAGCGACTGCTTTTAGCACATATATGAAAAGGGATGGGTGTTATTTTCTACTACTAAAACTCAAACTTGGCTCTATGCAACAAAATGAGCTTGTGCAGAAATCCATTCAGATCTTTGGTATGTAGATAAAGAGCTCATTAACTTGATGTATTTAAAGCCAGTGATCACGTTGGTTGGATTTTATAAGAACAATTCGGTCGGGACAATCATATACTTGCTGGGACTTGACATGACCAGCCGATTGCCAGGTAAAGGCCAAAGTGGAGTCTTGCAAGTCCTGAGTGGCTCAGCCACCAGGGTTGCGTACTCAGAATTCACAAGTATAAGGAGTCTATCCTCTTTGCACTAGCTTTAGACCAGGGAGATTGTTTTTGCACCTGAAGCAGAGCGCCACACCTACCATCAGCACCCCATTTTACTGCACAGATCTAAGCTGTGCTACTCAGGTGCCAAGTTTGACCAGTATTGAACCCGGAACCTTGTGGTTCGTAAGCAGATGCTCTTCCTAGCTAAACCAAGTAATTTCTATACGTCGTCTATAAATGAGACGATGGGTTATGGCAGAATACAAATTTATGGATTTATTATAACAAGCCTGTTCTGCATTTGTTTGTATAATTTGGGGGGAGGGGGAATAAATTAATAAAAAAAAGAGGGAGAGAAAATAAAAGAAAAAAAATTTAAAGAAGAATAAAAGCAAACGGAAATATTCCATTCAATCCATATTTTTCTTTTAAATCTCAAAAGTCATAATAATACTCGGCTGCAGTCAGAGATATGGATCAGCCAAAGAGTAATACTAAGATATGGCGCATGTTACAGACTACTTGCTTTCTCTAGATATCAAATCTTTTTTTTTTTTTTTTTTTTTTTTAAATTTTTTTTTTTTACTATATTACAAACCGGCTGTCACGGTAGAATCTATACGCCACCAGCCAATTCTTGGAAATCAATGTAAATATAGATAGAGACTATTTGGTTAAAACATTGACACAGTTTACTTACAAGTTTACTTAGAAGCATTGACATTGATCAGGTTGAGTTTAAACACCAACACTCATCGTAACAAGATTTGGTGTTGTGTTTACAACGAAATATAGGGACGGGTTAGCTCAGTCGGTAGAGCATTCGGCTAGAAACTACAAGGCTCCTAATTTGATACCTGCCCCTCGCCAACTCAGCGTATGAGTAGCACAGAGATCTGTGCGGGTAAAGTAAAGAGCAGATGCAAAAAAAAAATCACTTTGGTCTAGCTCTAGTGAAAAGGGCTACATCTCCATACAAATAACATGCAGTTATATTTATATATACAACCAAATAGCAGTTTAAAGTGTGAACGGGAAGGTTAATTTGTATATTGATCTTAAAAGTTTTATTTACTTCTCCCTATCATTGTGATATTCTTCTTCTTAATTTATATCATTTTCTTCTCTTACATTCTCTCTCTCTCTCGCTATCTATCTCACACACACTCACACAGTATCATTATTATCACTGTCTGGCTGATACTGACATTAGGCTGCCCCAACGATGACCTTACTTTTTTTACAACGAAACCGGCAAAGTTTCTGGTAATGTACTTTCACAACATTTACATTTGGTAGCAAAGAAATTAGAAAAGTTGTTGGTTTAACTGTGTGCAATTTGTAAATGTGAAGTGACAAGGCATTAGACACTGGCCAATTGGAAAAGGAGCTGGTTGGTTGGATGATTGGTTATTGGAAGAGTGGTGGTGTATTGGGGAAGTGTGGTGGTGTACTAGTTAGAGTCGCAGGAAATGGACTTGTCGACCAGAGTTCAATTCCTGGATGAAGCCACAGTTCACATAGCACTAATACCCTTAGGAAAGGTATGAATCCAACTATTCTCCCTCCAGTTATGGGTAAATAGTAGGGCAGACTTGGCTCTTTGACCTGGGTTAGGCAACCAGTCTAGGAGAAGAAAAACTCTAAATTCAAACCTGGTCACTACTAGAATAGACTCAGGCCTACTTAATGATCTATTTCAATTAAAAAAAATTTTTTTTTAATTTTGTATTGTATGCTGAAAATGTTTTTGTTTTATTCATTCTTGTTGGGCATTCAATTATGTTTTTAAACTCAATTGTTTTTTAAACACTTTTGTAATCTTTTTTTAAAAATCTATTCAACCCATTATTGGGACCCTAATAAGTATTATGATTCCAGGTCAGAGTGGACCTGGAAGTAATGGCGATGAAGGAGTACTGCAAACACCCTAGAGCTCCAGAATTTGAACCTTAGATGATGTTTAACATCATACCCAGGACACCACGACCCTCAGTCACCACCTTCTAGCACATATAATAAAAAGGGTTTGGGGGTGGCATGAGAGTCGGTACAATCATATAGGTGCTAGGGCTTGACATGACCAGCCAATTGATCAGAGGGTGCCTGACTGCCCCATCTAGATTAAGTAAGAGCCCAAGTGGAGTGTTACAAGTCATGAACTGTTCAGCCACAGCCAACAGATGTTCCCTATCGGCTGTGGCTGTGGCTGAACAGTCCATGACTTGCAACACTCCACTCTGGGGATTTTTACCCCTCGGCAGAGGTCCAGTCAGTGCATTCTACAACCACAGCCAACAGGGCAGAAAGAGAGCAGACGGATCAATGAGTCCATTTCCTATGACTCTAACCATTACACCACGCACCTCCATACGGACATTAACATGAAATGAAATGCAAACAGTCTCATCCAGTTATTTGAACTTTGTTTGCCAAGTCCATTTCCTATGATGATAATCATTATGTCATGCCATGCCTTCTTCTTATCATGTATAGCATAAAGTAGAAATAATTATTTTCCATTGTAAGGTCAGAGGAAAGAGATGAGAAAATGACTAATTAAGTATTTAATATGGAGAGACTAATTAAGAAGGAGGAATTAATTAATGGCTTGATTAGTTCTGATAAATTAATCCAGTGAAAGAAATTTGTAAGGATCAAACCCAAATTTAACTTGAGGTTAATCAGATAAATTGAGTATAAATCTAGCCCCCCACCCACCCTCCAGCGCCTCAATTTCCAACTCTTTGGTCGCTTGGGAGGACTGTGAAGAACACAAGCCAACATTAGCCAGATGGCTGACCTTACGATAAAACTAGCCCAGAAAACCTGGAATTTGAACATTGCTTTTTCTTATTACTACTATTCTGCCTGTGTTTCTGTAATCAGTCAAAGCTGAGAACTAAGGAATTTAGCTTAGCTTGGTTTAGTCTGGTATACAGGTCTCAAGTTTTTATTTTTTATTTTAGGATTTTCATTGGTTGATTGGTTGGATTTTAAGGCATGTCAATCCTTGGATTATTTTGTGCCAAAGAGGTTTTTGTTTTATTCATTCTTGTTCAGTATTCAAAATTTTAAAATCTATTTAACCCATCCATGAAAGGACCTTAAAAGGTACTACCACTCTGAGTCAAAGTGGACTTAAGAGTAATGGCAATGAAGGGGTACTCCACACTCCCTAGATATCCAGAACTGGAGCACCACCATCAGATGTAGTTTAGTGTGATACCAGGACACTTTTTGGGGAAAGAGTTATCTCTCTGTAGGGTATACAGTCAGCGTATTCTAAGCCTTACCGACAGAGCAATCTATTGGTACAGGTCAACTTGATTAATTATAGCATGTGGTTGGTGATAGCTAAAGAATGTTTCAAATTGTGGCGTAATTATTATGGTCTACGGCAAATTCAGGAATTGAAAAATAAAATGATAATCAGATTTCTGGAGAAAGAGAAGAAAAATAAATAAGAACAAAGGTTGAAGTTTCGAAAAGTAAACACATAACGGGGTGCCAGCAATGACTGAAGAATGACCCCGGAAATAGATTTAAAAATAAAAACAGAAGTTGAGCAGAACCAGATGTGACACTCCTACCCCAGGACAAGAAATAGAAGAAAATCGTTTTTTTTGGCTGGACTCTGGAGGGAGTCAGACGTGGCTCCCAGTTCCCCCGTATGGGTTTGGGATAGTAGTACTGACCATGATACTATGTTAGAAGATAGAATAATTTGACCATACCCTCTCTTTCTTTGTATCTTTCCTTCTCTCTGAAAAAGAACCCACAAGCCTGAAAGGAATAAACAACCCTTTGTGACTATAAGCCTTGAGTATGTTGTTTCTGAACTAACAACTATTACTACTATTAACGACGACTACTACTACTACAACAACTCAAACTTGGCTCTATGCGACAAAATGAGCTTGTGCAGAAATCCATTCAGATCTTTGGTATGTAGATAAAGAGCTCATTAACTTGAAGCATTTAAAGCCAGTGATCACGTTAGTTGGATTTTACGGCATGTCAACCCTTGTTGGGTTATTTTATGCTGAAAATGTTTTGTTTAATTCATTCTTGTTGGGTATTCAATTTTTTTTAAAAACAATCCTTTTTAACACATTTTTCTAAAACTCATTTTTGATCTATGTAACCCATAGATGGGACCCTAACAGATACTAACACTCTGGGTCAGAGTGGACCTGGGAGTAATGGTAATGAAGGGGTACTCCAAAGTCCCGAGAGCTCCAAAATTGGAACTTCACCATTAGACTAGTGATCAGGGATTGAACCCCCATAATGGATGCCAAGAAGACAGTGACCAGGATAGGTCTATCAGCCTGTTGTGTTACACTTATACAATCAGTGATCTAATTCATTGTGCATTTATTCAAGGAGTGTTCTGGTAAAGAAGAGGTATCAATACCAGTTTTCAATCTGTAGGCCCACCCTAAACAATGACCTTTTGGGGTTAAATGATCAAAGTGATTTTTGAACAAAAAGTTTTGAGTAGGAGTATATATTATATGTCTGAAAACATTCCAGTGCTAGTGAATACAATGATGACAGAATATATATATATATATATATATATATATATATATATATTATATATATATATATATCCTTTCAGATTTTTGAATCTTAATGCAGAACGTGAACATGATTATCTATTTGTGAAAAAAGGTAAAAATAAAATTTAAAAAAAAACAAAAAAAACAAAAACAGATGTGGGTGATTTCATGTACAGTAGTGCACTATCTCACTCACACAAAAACACAGGTAGGGATAATTTCCAGTATAATAGTACTCTCTCTCTCTCTCTCTCTCAAAGAAACTAAAAATAAAATAGGTTGGTTGGTTGAATTTAACTGCCTGTAAACCCTTGGCTTATTTTATGCTGAATATATTCTTGTTGAGTTTTTTTTTAAATTTGAATACTCATTTTTTAAAACACATTTTTTTTTATCTATCTAACTTATAGATGGGACCCTAATATGTACAACCTATCTGGGAGAAATGGCAATAAAAGGGTGCTCCATTTTAATAATACCCTTTCTCTATCTCTCTTACACACACACACACACAAAAAGGTGTGGCTCATATCCATTCTAATAGTCTCTCAGATATTGAAGTCAGTAAGTCTACTGTTGGTTTGAATAACAGCAGCTAACTAAGTACAACTTAAGCAGTGTCCAAGACAGTTGGTATATATAGAAATCAAGAATGACCCATTCATGAATTTGGGTGATTCCATTCCTTGAGTTCTGATTGGCTGCTCGATTTGAATGACATTGTGGAGTATTATAAATACCCTGTCATTCTGCAGTAGACTTTGTGACTATTCAGGCTTGTATTAAGTTACAACCGTTTGTTGCCTTGTCTTCCCAGTTCGACGGTAATTGGAACTTTAATTATTCTTCATCAGACACATCTATAATACATTCATGAAAAGTAAATATATTTCATTTCATAGGTACACCATCCTATCTAATAAGCCTTTTTCTTAGATCACTATAGGACTCAGGCCTTCTACAAGGCCTGTTAGACAGAGGGCAATGGGACTTGCCCTGTTATGCTGGTTCATGACATATTGGTAGCAGGTTTGAATTCAGTTATTCTCCAAGACTGGTTGACCAATCAAGTTTAGATAGCTCAGTTGGCCCTACCATTTACGCATAGATGGGCAAGAGAAGACATAGATTTATGCAAAGTGAAACAAACAGCTTTGTCTGGAATTTGAACTCAGATTGCCAATTCAATTTTTTCAATGATAACCATTATACATTTGTGCTTCCTTTTCACACCCAAACATACACACTATATTCCTTCATACGTTTTTTCTGTAAATTTCACATAGTTTTCATTTCTCAACCACCAAACATTTGATGACAGACCTCTGTTCAAGCCTGGAGCACTCTGATTTGAGATCATTTTGAATAGCCTCAAAATAAATATTTTTGCAAGATCAAAATAATATTTGCTATAAACCAATGCCAAACAATACAAAGTTTATATTTATGGAAAAAATGTGAAAAAAAAAATTATATATCTATCTTTTTTAAAAGAAATCCCCCTTTAGAGAAATATATATATATATATATTATATATATATATATAACAAAAATGGCTAAAATGTGTATATAATTCATAATAGGAAATCAAACTGTATTCAAGGTGGTTGTATTAAATATGCTTTTCTGTTGATGGTACTTAAATTATATATAAGTGAATAAAACTAAGTCTATCATTTGTAGAAAGAACAATGAAGAGAGAAAATAATGTTCTTACAGATTCTAATGTACTAAAGAAATATAATACATTGGGAAAGAAAAAAAAAGAGGGGAAAATAAGTGTTTTTCACATATTTTTAACAATCCCACAATGCCATTTTATTATATTTTACACAATGCAATAAATAACACAGATTTTTTGAAATATTTTTGCAATCTTTTTTTTTTTTTTTTTTTTTAATACTGTTCAGCAAAAAAAAAAGAAAAAGAACTGCTTTGAAACAGTTATTTTAAAACATTTAAATTACTATAAAATGTTATGGTAATCAATGTACATATAATGAACTGTAGTTAGAACAAAAAAAAAGGAACATTTTCTGAATAAAATCAGTAATTTTTCTGCCTTGATTTTTTTCCTCTTCTTTTTTGGTCTTTTAGCAACCAACAATCAGAATGAAAAATGTAACAAAAATGTAACAAAACTGGTGTTAAAATAATGAGTAACTTCTTTGCAAATTTCCCAAGTGGGTGGAAAACACTGGCCAGGAATCAGAATGTAATATATAATTCAACTCTAATTGCATATGGCATGGCTTCAGGAAATGGTATTTAATTTTGTCATCCATATTTTTTCTAAATAATAGAATAGAAGCTGTTGTTTTATTTTTTATACTAAATATACCAAATTGTATATTGGTTTTACTTTACCAGCTCAGGCTGTAAGAATACACTGACTGCACCTCTGCAGAGGGGTAACTGCCACTGCACTGGGGCAAGCTGTTGGCTATGAGGTGGTGACCTATAATCCCCCAGAACAGGATTGTGGTGGCTGAGTGGTCCCGTGACATGCAACACTCCACTTCAATCTTTATTTGTGCTAGACAGGGTGTCAGCCACCAGTATTTTGGGGTAACTGCCACCCCTATGGAGCCCGTTGTTGGCTGTGGGTAGTGACCCATAATACCCGAGAACAGGATTGTGGTGGCTGAGTGGTCTTGTGACATCCAACATTCCACTTCAACCTTTACTTGGGCTAGATAGGTGGTCAGAGAGTCCTCATCTGATCGATCAGCAGGTCGTGTCAAGCCCCAGCACCTATATGATTGTCCCAACTATTTTTCAAATTGCTCTTATGGTAAACACCCAACCATTTTTTTCATATAGATGCTAGAAGGCAGAGGCTGAGGGTCAACCACCAGTATTTATTAATTTACATGAAGTTAATGAAAATAATTTATATATAAGATTTGGCATTAAATATCCCACAAGGGTTGATATGCCATTAAACTATACAACAAACATGGTTTTGCTTTAATGCTCAAAAGATCTTGCACTAATAAATTTAATTCTTAACTATTCTAAATTTGGAACATATAACCTTCAGGCACCCCTTTTTGATCTTGATTTAGAAGGACATTTTTTTTCATACAGGGTTAGGGTCAGAGGTTAGTTTTATAATTAAAAAAAAAAAACAAACTAAAAATCATCTGTTAACAAAAAACCGGATGTTGACAGTGTAAATGAAAAATGTCCTTATGAAACGAGATCGCAAAAGGGTGCCTAAAGGTCATATGGTCAAAAATTTTACTGACTTTATTAAATGGTGTAACAAATTGGAAAAAAAAAAAAAGAAAAAAAAGACTGGTATTTTTTCAATTTTAAGTGGAAGACTTTAAAAAATGATGACTTAAGTTATAAATGACACAAGAGATACAAGTTTTCTGAAATATGAAACTGATGGAGTCAATAAAAAATAAATAAAAAACATAACCAAAGGAAAAATGTTGCCCTTATTTTTTTTTTTTTTTTGCTCTAAATTTTCTAAAAGAAATGTTTTTCCTTTTGCAAACAGAAATAATATACTGAATTTTAAAAAAAAAATATTTAGGTTACAATGTCAAAATACTATATTAGTCAAATTTAAGACATACAAGTATGAGAGTAACTTTAAAACAATGGATTTTACACAAATATATATCCATACAATGTTTGTCCTTAATTCAGTGGTAAATATTAATAATATTAATCCAACATTATACAGTGAATATTTCAAATCAAATTTCAGCATATAATTGTTTGTTTTTTTCCTTTCTTTAATGATATATCAACCTTCATGGGTTATTTATTGACAAAGCTATCCTTATAAAGAACAGTAGTGGTGCTATTTAACCCATAACTGGGGGGGGGGGGTGAAGATGTTCATAATTTTCCTAAGGGTATTAGTCCAAAAGTGAATATAATAGCCAACTGGTGTTTAAACTTTATTATTATGGTGTCGCATGTCCAGCACAGTAGTCACTACACCACCAGAACTCCCCACATATTATTGTGCCAGCCTATGGATATATTGATCAACCCAACAAAAGTTATTTTATTCCTTGAGGTTAGGGACATTCATTATACGTTCATATTTACATTTTTTGTGTAGTGGTTTAAAGAGATTTTTTGGGGGGAGGGGGTTCAATTATTAGTATTAGATAAGAATGCTTAAAACCATACAATTAGCAAATTATTTGTATTAGATAGGAATACTTGATATTATATAACTGCACAACAAACACGACACAATCAAACAAAATATAAATATGAATATGAAAAAGCAATTTCCTATCTCCTATTTACAATTCTTTACATTAAGAATCTTTTATTTTGCCAACATAAGTTGGAAAATTTCATAACTCTTTGTTGTATACTGGTTAGGACTAGGGTTAATTCCTTCAAGCAGATATGCTAGATAAGTTAGATTCATATATGCTTATAAATTATTGTGGTAAGAGAACAAAGAAAGTAACACTTTCAATCAAATTATGACTAATTAGAACCAATTAAAACAGAATTTTTTTTCAAACATAATTCAATCCTAAAAGTAAGGAATAATTTAGTATAATTTTCATGTCATGAAACTAAACAGTAAAAAAGCCCTTAGGAAGCAAAAGTTGATTAACTCAGCTTTAGTATAATAGATATATATTATTACACACACACACACACAACACACTTTTGTAGATGTGAATTTGATAAATTTGTTCTAATTGGACAATATTTAGGAAAGATCTTAGGGATGAAATTTGGTTGGACATTTGTTAATATCTTTCTTCACTTTCATTTTGTCATTTTTCTTACAATTTAGCACTAGATTGAATTTTGATATAATTGATTCAAAATAAAGCATTTTTCAAACCCATCTATCGTTTAATGGTCTTATTTTTTTAAGGTATGAGAATTTACTGAACACCGCTCCTACGGTTGAGAACGTCCAAGAGTGCCTATTTTCATACCATACAAGAAGGTGTTGGCTGAGGGTCAACCACCAATTAATCTTCTTGCACACAGATACATGTGCATAATATTTTAATCCCATAAACTCAACAATTACTTACCTGGACAAATGTATCCGTTTCTCTGTAAATTGGCCAGTACCATATTCAGGATGGTCACAAGGCTCGTTACTGACTACCTCAACTCCTTCTCCTTTTTCACTTTGTTCATGACTGTGTTTGGCGATCATATACAGCTGGCCAATTTTGTACTGAAAAAAATACATAAAGAATTTTAAAATGCAAATAAAAAATTTAAAAAATCTTTTAATTAAAAAAACAACAAAAAAACAAAAAAAAACAATTACTAAAAAGTATCAATATAAATACACAATATGTATAACTTCCTAACCATTAGGCATTACATAACCCCAGACTGGTTGATATGCCATTAAAATCAATAAACAAACAAACAAAACTTTAATATTAGAAAGTGAATAAACAATAATGATACGCTTGTTCCATAATCTTCTGACCATTACCATCTTGCAACACCTTCTGGTTAAAAATGAGACCGTCCAAATCATCCAAGATGAAATGCAAAAATGTAAATCCTGATAATCTGGTGTCGCTTATTCACCGAATTCTTATTTCTAATGAGTATCATCACCTTAGCTAAATAATGGACCATTCCATTTTTATTAAAAAGAAATAAATGGAAAAAAAAAAGATAAAAAGAAATATCATAAAATAAATATTCCTGTTTATCTTATCACTTTTGGTTCATATATATATATATATATATAATATATATATATATGTGTCACCCTGGCACAACACCATGGAGCCAAGAGGTCTGGAAGAAAGCGATGGCAACAAAGCACTGGCACATCAACATCTGCAGGGATAGCCTTCACATATGACATCTGTGGTCAAGGCTGTTTTTCGAACATTGGACTTCAGTCATAGGAGGCACTGTAACTTCAGGGGCACAAGAATTATATAGTCATCCAAGATTGCAATGCTAATTGAATATATATATATATATATATATTATATATAGTTGTAGAAAAGTTTTTCTCTCTACCACAGTTTTGGTGTTCAAGGTACACCTTCCTCAGGAGAACCTGAGGAAGGTGTACCTTGAACACCGAAACTGGGGTAGCGAGAAAAACTTTTCTACAACTATATTTTATGAGATATATTGAGCCCTTTTAGATTAATTACTTATGCTACTGAAATGAAAATGTGGTAGAAACTTTTTGATGAGTATATATATATATATATATATATATATATATACACTAGACAAAATCTGGCCCATTAGGTCACCCATTCAGCTCTGGGTAGATAATTGAGATTAGAGAAAAGGGAGTTAGCAAAGCGAATAAAGTTTTTTTTTTTTTAATAAATACAGCTGGACGAAACCATAAAATCATTTTGTTAGCTTTCTAAGAAAGGAAATGTTTGACCTCATTTAAGCTACAGGTTGCTGGTTGTGAAATTTAACATAGAATACATTTCAAATTTTCCAGGCTCTCTCTCTCTATTCTCCAGAGAAAGATAGAGGGGAAGAAAGAAATAGACACAGTAAAGTAAGAGATTGGTCGGTTTTTGACTTAATTGCAAATTATGACTAATTAGAACCAATTAAAACAGAATTTTTTTCCAAACATGATTAAATCCTAAAAGTAAGGAATAATTTAGTATAATTTTCATGTCATGAAACTAAACAGTAAAAAAGCCCTTAGGAAGCAAAAGTTGATTAACTCAGCTTTAGTATAATAATATATATATATATATATATATATATATATGTGTGTGAAGAAAGGAAGTGAATCCGACGGTATGTAGTATATTAAGAAAAATGAAAAAACACAGGTTTAAATGGGTTAAGTGGTGAGTTTATTGGCCGACGCTGCAGTGTTTCGATCTATTAATTAGATCATCTTCAGGGCATAAGATAAGAAATTATTTATCACAGAATAACGAGAAAAAACACTGCAGCGCTGGCCAATAAACTCACCACTTAACCCATTTAAACCTGTGTTTTTTCATTTTTCTTAATATACTACATACATACATACATACATACATACATATATATATATATATACACATACACACACACTTCTGTAGATGTGAATTTGATAAATTTGTTCTGATTGGACAATATTTAGAAAAAGATCTTAGGGATGAAATTTGGTTGGACATTTGTTAATATCTTTCTTCACTTTCTTTTTGTTCCATTTTTATTACAATTTAGCACTTAGATTGAGTCTATCATTGATTATTATAGCAGCAAGTAATTAAATTATCTTCAGGGACAAAACTTTCTTGCAAGCTATTTTGGATCAATGCAATTTGTTCTCATTTGGTCAAAAAGCTTGGCAAGCTTTTATAACAGATGTTACTGACTGAATACTAAAATGTTTTAAAATAGTCATATAATTAGATCTTTTTTTAATCTATCTAATTATAATGGAGAATATATGTCTGTTTGTAACCAAAACTAAATCACCACCAGTGTCACAATTCCCTTTATTTTCATTACATTCAAAATGATTATCAAATAATGATTAGATAATCTTAATTAGCATCTTATTTATTAACAATGTTTCTTTTGCTTCAAAACAACCAATGTTATTAAGTGTTTAAAATCCTGTAATATGCGGTTTTGTTTGTTTTGTTTTTCAGCATATCAACCACAGTGGGTCATTTAATGCCGATAAAGTTTTGAAATAAATTCATTCTTAATGGATACTCAGTTTTTTTTATAAACACATTTTTCTATATAACCCAGAGATGGGACCCTAACAGGTACTACCACTATGGGTCAGAAGGAACCTGGGAGCAACTGTGATGAACAGATGCTCCACATTCTCCAAACTTCCAGAACTGGAACCTCACCATCAGATAGAGTTTAACATCATTCCCAGGACATGAAGACCCTTAGCTACCACCTTCTAGCACATATATTGTGAAATATATTATTGTACATTTATGCCATTAAACAAAGAAACCAATAAACATTGCATAATGAGCGCCACCCTGAAACCATACTGTAATATATTCAACAGTATGATTTGACCTTAGAAATTTATGGTAATTAGCTAAAATGTGTCAGCTTTTCCTTGAATCCTGTTAATTAAATGAAAACCAGATGATTTGACAGAAAATAATTTTTATCTCTCATTCAAGGTTTCATTCTCTCTCAATTTGAAAGAAATAAAAAAAAAAAAATGAATAAATAAATAAAAATCTAAAAGATGATCGACTTGTAATTTTGACAGAGTTTAGGAATAAACACACCTCCCTCTAAAATTTCCATTATTGATTTGTTTTTTCTTCTAAAATATCTTTAGATTATTCACTAATGAACCATGAAGATTCAAATTATGCAATTTATTTTTTATTTTTTTCCTTTTTTAAAAAGGAATTTTACAAAGTTTTAAAAAGGAAGTTTAATTTGCATTGTACATTAAATGCTAAAATGGCCTCTGTCCTTTCACCAAGCTCATATTTCCTTTCAAATTCTGCCCTTCCAAAAAAATGTTACTGCCCATGTGCATTGTTATTTTATGCCTGTTTAATCACAGTGGGGCGTTTTTGTTTTTTTTAAGAGAAAGAAATCTAACACTGTAATCAAAGTCAGAGGCTGTCTTACCTCTCTTACTCAAGAATATTGACAGCTTTATATATATATATATATATGATTTTTAATAAAATAATGAAAGAGAGAGAAGTAAATCTTAGGGTCCTTTCAACCAAAACTATACATATATATATATGTGTGTGTGTGTGTGTGTGTGTGCATAAGTATATAAAAAAAATTGAAGAAAAAAAACAAAAACAAAAGAAAATGATAATTCAATGTCAGCTCCTACATCAAAATATCCATCTGAACACCTTGTTTTTTCATTTTTTTTATATAATTACATACAGTCTGATTCATTTCCATTTTTCCTAATAATATATATATATATATATATATATATATATATATATATGTATGTATGTGTGTGTGTGTGTGTGTGAATTACATCTCACTGGGTTTATTTCCTTGTTCTTGAAGCATCAGACTAGAAACCACAAGGTTCCGGGTTTGATACCGGCCCTCGCCAACTCAATGTATGAGTAGTACAGAGATCTGTGTGGTAAAGTGAGGAGCTGATGGTAGGTGTGGTGTACCGTCTCAGACATAAAAAATAATCTTTTGGTCTAGCGCTAGTTAAAAGGCCACCCCTACGACTTTACTTACTTTACTTACTACTTATGCCAGTTAACTCAAGAACAGTTTGATATGTGATGGCAAAATTTGGAACATCAGTTCATTACATTTATGTTGTTCCTAGTCAGATGCTCTACCGACCGAGCTAAAATGGCCCTAAATAAAGTCGATTCCAATATTAGACTTTCATGATGGAGAACAAAAGCATTTTCTAATTCACTCTGAAATCTGTTTTTAGAGTCAAGGATAAAACTTGATAATTGCAAAAATAACATCACCTTGGATCAAATCCAGATGGTTTATATCTGGGTTTATAAGTAAAACTTTTTTCTCAACTTTCCAATGATAAAAAAAAAAAAAAATCTGATTTACTAGGCACAGGGATAGTCTTTTGGATTTTACCAAAAAGACATTTTTATAATTCATAAATTATACAATATGACTTTCATATTTCCTTTATAGAAATGTTATGTATATTGTGGCTATATTATCATTGGCATGAGTTTTTTTCTTACATAATCCTCACAGATCTCAATTGAGGAAAATAGGATTAACAAAACAAGCGTTTCTTTATCCCTTGAAAATCTCAACAAAATAAGCCCATTAAGGAAGACAGCTGGCCTCCTCCTCCTCCTCCTTCTGTAAGACTTTCAGTATAAATGAAAACGAAATCACCTTGAGAATATCAAAATGCACTAGAGTAACAAGATTAAGAAAGATCCTATTTTCTTGAAATTCTAATTAATTCGTCTTCATGTTTTTTTTTGTTAATAAGAATATATTGCTGAAAACCTAGTTCAAAATTAAAGCTCAAACTGAGTCACAGATTTTATATAAAGATAAAGAAGATGAATTACCAAGGAATAAAATATCGAATTAATCGCAACATCAACTATCAATACAAATATTAACTTAACAAGTCAGGGTTATAAAGAATATAAAAGTGCTCAATATGTGAAACTTAAGTAGATTATCTATCTATATATCTATATCTATATCTATCTATATATATATATATATATATATATATATACGAGGTAAAAATGAGTAAAGAAAAGAAATGTAGATGGATAAAATGATATATATCCAAATCATAACGGTCTATCTCAACGTTCTATCTCAGCGTTCCAAATTTTTTTTAAAATTCGATTTTCGAATATTTCCAAAAATCTGGGTTTTTTTCCCAACGAATTTTTTCATTCAAAATAAATGTTCACTCTGATGAAGGTCGATTCTTCTATGTGTGCGAAATATTTTCACACACATAAACTGACCGAAACACATGTGTAAGTGATATCGATTAAATTCATTTTATCCATCTACATTTCTTTTCTTTACTCATTTTTTCCTCATATTGTCGGATTCAATTCCTTTTCCATTTTCACATATATATATATATATATATGCGTGTGTGTTGAAAGATAAAAGGAAGGAAAATGTATGCATAAAAATCATTTATTGGAATGCCGATATGTTTTGACCAAGAGTTTGTACTTGTATATATTGTATTCTATTCATTATTATTTTAAATAAAATAATAGAGAAAACAAAATTTAAGTATACAAAAAGTGGTCATTTTCAGAGCTATATATATATATATATATATATATATATATATATATATATATATATATATACTAGCAGCGGCTATCCGGCATCGCCTGGGTAGAGGGGGATTTTTTAAAGTTAGATCCATTATTACTGAATCATGAGTTGAATCCTCGTGGGATGACCCATTTAAATCCCTATGTAAAAAAATGACTTTGCATTGATCCAGCTACTCTGAAAAGAATCTTAATGTCTACTATCTAAAATATCAAATGAAAAAAAAAATCCATGCTGTTATCATTTAAATTTTATTTTTTAATTATCTTCATGAATATAAATCAAATCTATTATTTTTGCTCAAAAACCAAGCCCTGGTGATATTTAATGTGTATATATATTTACTTTGTCGTTAATTGTTTTATTTTCAAAGTTTCCTCTGGACATACACATACACACAACTGCCCTTTACATATGTATAGATATAGATAGATCTATGTATGTATGTATTATATGTGTGCGTGTGTATAAAACCCCAAAAACTATTTCATGAGATAAATTTATTTCAAATAAAGTTGACAAAACATTTCGTTTTTTAAACCTTCATGAGGACATTGGGATGAAAAGATTGTCTAAATAGAAATGAAAATATTAAAGAAAAAAGAAATGTTCTGATGAAGATTTAAAAATAAAATAAAATAAAAATTTAAAAAAAAAAACGAAATATTTTAATGTCAATTTCACCATGTAAAATAAATTCATCTTTTTGGAATACTTTTTTTTTTTTTTTTTTCATTTTCTACATACGATTGGATTTATTTCCATACAAAGTCAATTTCTAAAGAAGAGTTTAACAGGTTTGAATTCAGTGTTTTCCTTCTCCTAGACTAGCAGTATTATCAATGTAAAAAACCAGTGACCCTACTATTTACTCATAGCTGGAGGGAGAATAGTTGGATGTGTACCTTTCCCAAGGGTATTAGCATTATGTGAAATGCAAACAGTATTTTAAACCTATAGTTATAGAAAAAGAAAAAAAAATTACTAGTTCAAGAAAATACTATTTTTTTAAAAATAAATCAAGCGATATCCATAGCTCAAACTTAAAATCAAATGTATACAAAGACAAAAATTCCCTAGCTTATTAAAAATGAATAACAATGACTGGGTGAATACCAATGACAATTATTATGGAATTAAAAAAGTAAAGTAAGTTGTCAGAGTGGCCTATTGTCAGTATCAGCCGGACAGCGAGGGAGTCTATCTCCTTTTCACTAGCGCTAGACCAGAGGGAGTATTTTTGCTGAGGCAGAACGCCACACCTACCGTCAGCTCCCCACTTATGGAGTTAGACAAGGTTACAATTACTGGTAGTTTACAGCATGTGAGTAAACATTATCCTATCAGAGGCCTAAACATATTGTACATAAGATCCGGAAGATATTTTTAAACCATTTTTTGGGAAGAGGAGAGGAGGGTCTTATACCATTAAATACAGTATATGAATTATATGTATTTATCCAACCCATTAACAAAAGCAGGATGTGACACAATGTCAATTTTTAAGAATTTTGAATTCAGAGTATTCCTTTTACCATAGTTAAAGAGCCCAGTCTGCCTTACTATTTTCCCATAGCTGGGGAAGAACAGTTGGATTCATACCTTTCCTAAGGGTATTAGTGCTGTGTGAAATGCCAAACAGTTTTATCCAGAATTTCAACTTATGCCACCATGTCCATTTCCTATTATAATAATCATTACATGATGATTACCTAGTTTGTAAATTATAAGTTATAAAAATATATAGCCTTTATAAGTAAAGAATTTTTTTTTTTTTTTTTGACTTTCAAAAAAATAAAAACAATTGAAAAATTGGTTAACTTTTTTAAGATAATTAGTTGCATTTTTTTCATTTTATCTTTTTAAAAAAAAAAAAAAAAAAAAAAATTGTTCTGTGTATGAAAATGTCTTGATTGAAATTTAATTAACTTTTCACCTACAGTAAAAATTCTAAAAATAGTGTTTTAACTCAGTGTCAGGGAATCTCTCCATCAAAAAAAAAAAAAATTTAATTTAAAAATTTAGAAAAATACATATGCATATATATATATATATATATATATATATATATATATATATATATACACACAGAAGGTGTGTCAAAAAATTATCAAGATTTTCGGTATTTTTGACAGGTTATATTCTGAAAAAAATTAACATTCCATTCATTCTTCATTTCTATCTTGGTAAATACAGCTTTAAAATCTGTACTTTTTGACACACTTGTATTCTGAAAAAAATTAACAATACATTTATTGTTCCTTCCTATTTTGGTAAATACAGCTTCAATCTCAATACTTCTTTGACACACCTTGTATATATCTTCCCATTCTACTCAGAAGAATGACATCCAGGGCAATGACTGGGAATAACCAAGCAGATTTTGAAAAGAAAACATCTTAAATACACGTGATACAGTCATGTGCCATGTGTTAGTGTATAATCTCTTCACAACAAAATCTCTGACCTTGTGCCACAGTTTGCAATTCTGGGATAGCAAATAAATATGAGAAAGTCAAGGGAGACAATCCGTCGGGTCAAAGGACAAAATATTGCATAAGTGTCACCTTTTGTATAATACTGAGCACGCATAGGCACACGTGTTTAAGCGTAAACAAGAATGGAAGAAGCTAGAAAAAGTCATAGGATATGGATTTAACAAATCACAAGTGTTTAAACTGATTTGCTTAATCCGATTGGGCAGTTTAAATCTTGGAGGAGGAGGAGGGGGAGGGAAGAAAAGTTATGATTGCAGTCAAGCAGAAACAAAAAAAAATCAATAGGTCAGTATTAATTGTTGACCATTTTAGAAAAATATCCTGAAACTTTTTCACCTGTGAGATTAATTGTTATGTAAATGCAACAAAGAATATAAGCTATTGTATGTGTATTTAGGCAATTTTTTTCTTCCTTTTATTAAACTTTTAACTTTTTAAGCTTAATTAAAAAAAAAAAAATAAAATAAAAATAAAAATAAAAAGTAAAAATTAAATAAAATCACATGGTAATTTCCTGTAACCCTGTCAATGCCATGTGAGACTATATTCAATATCATAGCCCTGTGTCATATATGAGACTATATTCAATATCATAGCCCTGTGTCATATGTGAGACTATATTCAATATCACAGCCCCATATGTGAGACTATATTTAATATAGCCCTGTGTCATATGTGAGACTATATTCAATATCATAGCCCTTTGTCATATGTGAGACTATATTCAATATCATAGCCCTTTGTCATATGTGAGACTATATTCAATATCATAGCCCTGTGTCATATGTGAGACTATATTCAATATCATAGCCCTTTGTTATATATGAGACTATATTCAATATCATAGCCCTGTGTTATATATGAGACTATATTCAATATCATAGCCCTGTGTTATATATGAGACTATATTCAATATCATAGCCCTATCATAGTTATATATAACACAGGGCTGATAGATTAATGAATAAACAATATAATGCACCAGTTATTTTATTTGAAAACTTTTACATTTTTTCAGGTCAGTTAACTTTGAACCACGTATCTTTGAGGCATAACACTTCACAAACATACATGGTTCAAAGTTAATTGACCCGAAAAAATGTAAAAGTTTTTAAATAAAATAACTGGTGCATTATATCTTTTATTCATTAATATATCAACACTGAAAATTTTATTAAATTCGGTTACCTCCAGGATTTTTTGTATTTTTAAAAATTTCAACAAGGTGACATACAATGACAGAATTTATGTCCGTTAAGTAGGATTTAACCGATCATCCAACCTTGCCTTAAAAGAGTTCAGAGATGGAGAATTCACTGTCTGGCTATTGTCATCATCTTTATTTTTAACCGCTGTATCCTCCAACTCTCTTCAGGTATTTTTTGACATAGTAACCTTCGTTCTTTTTTTATCTATACATTTACCAATCCCTCCACACGATTACCCTCTGGGGTCTGGTGTACGCGCCCGCCCCAGGTCAAAATCACGGGCGTCGATCCCAGGGGGCCATCCCCCCAGGCAACACCTGCCCCCTCGATTTAAAGGGGTAGGGCTGGGTTTATTGCCCAGTGCCTGAGGCACCCCCCTTGAGGGGGAATGCCAAGGGGATAGACGCAATTTTTAACCCCGCCACCAATGAGTCTCGGCTTGTAGGTGGTCCCACATTAATAGGGCCTTGTGCCTAACCTAGTACAAGTGGGGTACGAGGATAATACTCTCCACACGATTAAGATGCAATGCAAGTTCAATTTCTTAGGCAGAGTTTAACAGGTTTGAATTTAGAGTTTTCCTTCTCTTAGACTGGTTGCCTAACCAAACTTAAAAAGATGAGTCTACACTATCATTTACTTATGGCTGAAAGGAAAATAATTAAATACATGCCTTTCAGCACTATGTGAAATACAAAAAGCCTAGGACAGGATTTGAACTTGGCTTGCCGAGTCCATTTCCTTTGACAATTACACCATGCGCCTCCATGTGAACCTTTTATTTAAACAACTGAGATATCAATTCCACCACCCATACCTTCAGCTATATATATTAATTCACCTTATTTTTTTTACTCTTTCTTTTAGAAATTAGGCATGAAAAATTTCAATGACAATAGAAGTTATGCAAGTGTGCTTTCTTATATGTATATTATATGTATTTACCCAAACCCTTCTGACAAGCAGGATGCGACACAAGGTCATTTTTTTAAAGTGGAGTTTAACGGGTTTGGATTCAAAGTTTTCCTTCTCCTCGGCCGGGTGCTATATCATGGTTAAAGAGCCTAGTCTGCTCTACTATTTACCTATATCCTGGACGAGGCTGTTTCCACTTCACATAGTGCTAATACCCTTGGGAAAGGTATGAATCCAACTACTCTCCCTCCAGCTATGGATAAGTAGTAGGGCAGACTGGGCTCTTTAACTTTGGCTAAGTAACAATTCTAGGAGAAGGAAACCTCTGAATTCAAACCTGTTAAACTCCACTTAAGAATTTGACCTCGAGTCACATCCTTCTCATGCGGATGGGTTGGTAAATATATATAGCTGGAGAGATATTAATTGGATGCATTCCTTTCACAAGGGTATTAGTGCTATGTGAAATGCAAACAGACTTATGCAGGATTTGAACCTGGGTCACAGTCTCCATTACCTTCAACGATAACCATAACAAACAAGCGCCTCATGTGGATTAAGGGTCTAAATGTCCACATAAGAAATGTTAACATGAAGAGGATATGAAATTAGATTAATTATTTAGATCAACAACATTTGACAAGCAAAGATTTTCTGTATGGAGACAACATTATTGAAGTGATTATTGAAGGACAAGTGTGTGCGTGCAGTTTGAGGATTTTATGTAATTGGAAAGATATGGTCCAGTAATTGGATTCATTTAAATGAGATATATAAATGGTCAAGTATGGCCAGGAAGAATTTGTTTGGTTATGCAATTAATATAAATACAAATTTATACACACACACACAGCCCAGCCTTTGTGTAGTCATTGATTTTGAAATCTCAGAGGAGTAACAAAATTTGTCTTAATACCAAAAACCTATTTGCACAAAATAACTTTTTTGTACTTAAAAGAAGAAAGTTGGCATTTCCAAATGTCTACAATTAATGACGATACACTATGTGTATCGTTTGAAGTGACCAGATAAATAAATATGTGTATTACATTATTTATTGTGCATAAAGCTGTTATATATATATATATATATATATATATTGCATGAGAATTTTACTGGCCCTGGATTTCATGCTTTAACACATTC
>CM042150.1:51840806-51845806 GCA_023376005.1 Doryteuthis pealeii
ATGGTCTACTATTATATACAATACCAAAATGTATGTCTACAATCATCTATACATATATAAAGGGCAGTTATGTGTATATGTATGTCTGGAGGAAACTTTGAAAATAAAACAATTAACAACAAAGTAAATATATATACAAATTAAATATCACCAGCTCTTGGTTTTTAAAAATCCCCTCTACCCAGGCGACGCCGCTAGTTTTAAATAGGTAAACATTTCATTATCTCAAACAGATCTATTTGACTAATTGATGGGACCCTAACACAACAGATACTACCACATTGTGTCAGAGTGGACCTGGAAACAAAGGCAATGAAAGGAAGACTTCACACTGACCACTGGATGCAGTTTAGTGTCATACCCAGGACAGCCTTTTCTTGTGGTGGTGGGGTCTCACCATACTGCAGGAGACAGTGTTGGCATATTCAAGGATGTGTTGCGTAGCGCCTTCTCTACTCTGAATTGTATACGTTGCTGGTATACTGCGGGTATCTAACCCTTAGACGATATATGTAGTGGTCGCTTAATGAAATCACAAGGCATGCTGTATGTAGTAGGAGATTGACTTTTTATTTCTTCTCGGCTGCACGTGGTGGGCGGCGAGCTTGACAATGGGAAACTGCCCAAGGGTTGACAATGCGTTGGTGAGGTGAAGGGGGCTGGTGACGTCTCACCGCCCTTGGTCATACATATATACAATATATACATATATATATGGAAAGTCATGACTCCAATAGGCAACCGTGTCCTCTGTTATGTTGTGGATGAAGCTACACAACACACCAGGTTATAGTAGTGGTGTATTTATCATTGACAAGTTGATTTGCCGAGTTTCATGTGTGACATGGTCCGGTGGCCTACAGATAGAGGCTCTGGCTCTGCGTTCTCCGGTTCGATCTCAGTCGGGGGGGATACCGAGGTATACACAGCTGATAAAAAAAGCTGCCCAGTGAACCACACGCTGCATTCGCTTGTGATAGATAGATTAGACAGCAGATCTGAGGTACAGACAAGATGTATGTTTGACGAATGTGTTAAAGCATGAAACCCGGAGTCACAAAAATTCCCATGTAATATATATAACAGCTTTACCACTGATATATAGCACTCTACTAATAATACTACAAAAAACTTGGTCCACCACTAATTCACCAAGTGAGCTAGTGATAACCATATACTATTAGTATATATTGCATCAAACTAAGCTAAGTAAATGATTATCATTTATAGATGCCACTGTATCATCATCATCAGCAGGTCATATTGGTAGCACAGATATCCATAACTCGGACCATATGACCTTTAGGCACCCCTTTTTCAATCTTGTTTCATCAGGACATTTTTTTATTTACACCGTTAAAATCCGGTTGTTGGTTAGGGTTAGGGGTTAGGGTTATAATTAAAAAAAAAAACTCTAAAAATCATCTGTTAACAAACAACCGGATTTCAACATAGAGCCGATTGATGTAGGTCTTTGCTGGTTGGCCTACACTGGTGTGTTCATGTGCAGGTGTCAACATAAAAACATCAGTTCATCCTTGCTTCCTGCATTTCTTATGCATCTTATTCAGATGGTTTGTGTGATAGGCGGCAAGTGGCTGTACAGATGCTTTCTTATAGGGTGCTGTTTCCAAGATTTGTTCAAGACAGCATGTAGCATCCTTGTGTAGTTCTCATCTAGTTTTTTTCTATAAAGGAAAAAGTCGTCGGGGTGGCCTAAAGTCAGTATCAGCCAATCAGCGAGGGAGTCTATCCCCTTTTCGCTAGTCTAGACCAGGGAGATTATTTTCATGCATCTGAGGTGGAGTGCCACACCTACTATCAACTTCCCACTTTACCACACAGAAGCTATGCTACTCATACACTGAGTGGGCGAGGTCCGGTATCGAATGTGGTTCCAAGGCTAGACCAAAGAGATTGTTTTGCATCTGAGGTGGAGCGCCACACCTACCATCAACTGCTTACTTTACTGCACAGATACCTGTGCTACTCATACGCTGAGTTGGTGAGGGCTGGTATCAAACTAGGAACTTTGTGGTTTCTAGCTGAACACTCTACCGACTGAGCTAACCAGGCCCTTATATACCATTTATCATTTAGTGGTACTTACGATTTTAAACAAAAATTAGAAATATTGGGAATATTATTACTATCTATGATGGCAACATAATTAGGAACGCCAATCATTATGAAACTTAAAAAGTTGGGAAAATGTTCAAAAATTTTTTACCTATGAATTAAAAGATTTTTTTTTAAAAAGAAGGTAAATATAACTTTATAATTATTATTGTTTCACTCTTCAAAAAGTTTGATGAGCAATTCAATCTTTGACAGAAAACAAAATTGATTGTTTTTTTTGGGTTTTTTTTACACTAGTTCAATATTATCATAATTTTTTATAAGACTAGACTATTGGCTTTAGCAGGGCAGGAAAAGAAGTTGTTTTTAACACTTAATGTCCTATGCCACCACATTCCACCCAGTCGAAAATCACATTCATTTTCCTAATCTACCCCAAATTAAGCCTTTGTTTAAATGTAATAAACATATTTAAAGTCTTTGATTTAAGGGAAATAACAAGGTAACTCTTAATAAAAGCCATTTTAGCCATTTTTTGATAAATGGTTATAGGAATTGGGCTCTGGACTTAGAAAACTCTCAACAGGATGTTAAGAGTTAAATTTAATACCTGAGGAATGTTCAGAGAATCTGTGGTACACAGGTGTACTATCTTTCTGTTATCAATTTACAAAAAAATATGTACCTGGTCCTCATTAGCCTTCTGCATTATAAACAGATCACCTGTTTAGTTAATTGCTTAAGCTTCAGCTAAGTTAATGGTGGTCATCGAATCAATCGACAAATGTTATTTTAGAATCAAAGATGCCGATAGGTACGTGTCCTGCATCCCTGATGCACAAAAATCTAAAAGGACTCAGTAAAATAATATCCATGCATCCCAGTGTTTTCCTTTTTTCTTCCTTCACCATTTCAAGCTAACTGTAAATACATTTCAATAGTTTCTTAGAAATGAATTACACTGGATAGGTTACAAGGTAGGAGTTAGTGGCTTTAGTTGGGACCCATAAATTTCCCCGGGGGCTCATTCAAAGCAAATATGTGCGTCCCAGGACGCACTAAATCAAAAAGCTATCAACATCAATGTATAATTATTTAGTGTACATATTGTAGAATGTTTTTATTTCAATATATTAAAGAAATGTATCAACGAGATTAATCCCAAAGGTGAAAAAAAGTAAACAGAGTGGCCTATTGACAGTATCAGTTGACAGGGAGGAGTCTATCCCCTTTCCACTTGCACTAGACCAGGGAGATTATTTTCATGCATCTGAGTTGGAGTGCCACACCTACTGTCAACTTAAATTACCACACAGAAGCTGTGATGCTCATACGCTGAGTGGGCGAGGTCCGGTATTGAATCTGGAAACTTGTGGTTCTAAGGTGGACGCTCTACCGACTGAGCTAAACTCTCCAAAATATTTAGAAATCACAGAAATACATCATTTTAAAGTTTGAACATGTATCTATTTTCTACATAATTGTCATGTCATTGAGAACTTCATTGTCGCTGCAAACTCCCTACAACACTTAAACATTTTTGACATCCAGGCACGACTTGCCATACACTTCTGTCAATTGGTGATTAATTTCTATTTGTTTAATGATTTTTGTGTTCAAAAATCAAATAACAGTGCGAACTTCACACTTGGTAGTAGCGCCCATTGGGAGTTCCATCAGAAATATCTGCCAAGATTTAGTGTGGCAGCAAGGCAGGTGCAGTTACATGCACAACAAATACAACAGTGTTGCTGTATGGGCAGTTTCCATCCCCACCCCATGTCCCCCACACTTTGGAGACTTTACTTTTGGGATTACCCTTGTATTTAAGAGATTTTAGCTGATTTTCTTAAACAAGAGTTAAGTGATTATTAGACATCATACACAATATGACCTTCAGGAATGCAAGAGAAAAAAAATACGGACAAAATAAAGAAGGTGAGTGTTTGTTAGTAGAAGCAAGAGGGAGGGGAGGATTATTGCAAGTTAGAAAGGGGGAGGGGGATTATTGCAAGTTAGAATAGGGGGAGGGGGATTATTGCAAGTTAGAAAGACAAGCTGAGCAGATTTTATAGGATTTACATCAGCAAATCTCCTACAGTAAAAGTGCAGATTAAAGTTTGCGTAACAAATTGATAGAAAATTACTTTTAACTGCCAACTAATAGAGAAAATTGCCACCAGTTGCCTCGTGACTAGAACAGGTTGATTAAGGAGAGGAAAAAAACAAACAGGGAGTGGGTCAGAATTAAATTCTCAACAAAGATCATAAATAAATAAAATTAGATTGAAAATTAGGTGAATAAGAAAAGAATAAAAGTTAGTCTGGTTGAGCTGTTTTCATAAATCTATGACTAACCTTGTTTTGCATAGGTCAGATTTATAGATGTGTAGACTCACATGCACAAACCATTAAAAAAAAAAAAAAAAAAAAAAAAAAAAAAAAAGCACTTAATATGTAGGTAATCACCTTTGAGATCACGCTGCAGATTTTTTTTTTTTTTTAAATTCTCACGATTCTAGAAATTTCCTGAAAGTTTATAAATATAACCTACTAACAAATTAGTTGTTTATTAACCACTGCTTAGTTTGATACAAAAGGCCAAATTAAGGGGGGGGGGGTGCTGTCAGCTATTGAGGATTGAACTCATTAGCAAATTGATCTATAAAACAGGTTTCTATCAGACTTTAGTAGGTAATGTCTACAATACTTTAGCATATCATTTTTTGATACCGACTGATCTAAAGTTGTCTAGCCAGTTTCAATTCCTCCTCAGATTTCCAGTTACCCAATTCTTTAGGATTGTTTTGAGAGCTCCAACTATGATTGGTATCACTGTCACTTTCATGTTCTACAATATTTTTTTTAGCTCTCTAGTAAGGTCTAGGTACTTATTCATTTTTACTCTCTCTGATCAGCTG
>CM042150.1:51850806-52041081 GCA_023376005.1 Doryteuthis pealeii
CAATATCTCATTTATTGAAAACAATCTGAGTGTGTAACAGTGATGCTGATAGCTTTTTGATTTAGTGCATCCTAGGATGCACATATTTGCTTTGAATGAGTCCCCGGGAAAATTTATGTGTCCCAACTAAAGTTTCTTAATAGATTGTAACCTATGTGTAATTCGTTTTTAAGAAACTAATGAATTGTATTTACAGTTCACTCGAAATGGTGAGGTAAGAAAAAAGAAAAACATTGGGACACATGTATACGATTTTTCTGCATCCTTTTAGATTTTTGTGTGTCAGGGATGCAGGACACGTACCTATTAGCATCTCTGGTGTAATAGATTTGATAATGTGGTTTGACCTCACATGATAGATATCAATGTTGTTCAGCAAGATTGGAATATGGTCCAATGAGAACAAGATTCAAACAGGTCATATGAAATTAAGTCTTTTTGACAATGATCAGATGTGAAAGTGGCTCTTCTGGCCAATTCAGAATTGGAGAAATTGGTCAAGGGAAACTTGACATTGAGCCATTAAGACAGTTGACATAATGGGCATCGATGTGAGCAGAAATGCAAATGAGATTTCCCTTGGGTCTTGCTGGCCATATTACAGGTCGATAATTTAACTGAAGAAGAGATCACATTCCTTGTTCAACAACTCATTTTCTTTAACTAAAATCTTCAAGACCTGTTCTCACTAACTTGGCACATGGGTAGCACAACTTCAGTAAGCAAGGAGCTGATGGTAGGTGTGGTAAACACAATCTCCTGGTCTAGCACTAGTTAAAAGGGGATAGACTCCCTCGCTATCTAGCTGATACTGACAATAAGCCACTCCGCAGACTTTACTTACCTTTATATAATTAAAAAAAAATTTTCTGTAAAGAAAAAAAAAAAAGATGGTGTCATTTGCACACTAAATGGCAAGCATCTGAAATCCATAGACCATTTTGAATACCTTGGTAGCAATATCTCATATATATATATATATATATATATATATATATATATATATATATATATTCCCTGCATTTCTCAGTGGGTGCATTGTCTTGATGATAAGTGCCTAACATGGTGCTTTGAAACCAATGGTAACAATACCACCTTAAATGTATTGTATACTATAATGAATAAATAAATACAGCTCATAGAATGGTTGATTGGTTTGGTTTCTTTCTGTAATGCATATAAACTTTCATGGGTTATCTAATGTCAAAGCTATCCTTATAGTAGTGCTACTATTTAACCCATTGCTGAGAGGATGAAATATTTCATGACTTTTCAAAGGGTATTAATCTGAAAGTGAACATAATAGTGACTAGAGTTAGAACTCACTTACTCACATTTGAGCAGATTAGCCACCCTGCCATGGGGACTTGCCCCTTAGAATGGTTACATCATGAAAGGATAATCACTTAGCTTGAAGACTTTCAGACTGTGAGAGAACACGTCAATTGAAAACAGCTTAACTTTGTTCAGCATTTAACAATGTCATACTGGTTTATTTCTCTTTGTCTTCAACAATGTAGACATTATAATTGCTTTATACTATGACCCTGTGGAATTTAGCAGAACTGATAGAGCCATTACAATAACTTCTTTTAATAAATAAAGGCTTGATGTAATTCTATAAAAAGGTCTCCTGTTCTCAGCTAGTTTATACTTATATGTGCACAAATATACACATGTGACTGGTTATTTATTAAGCTTATCTCAAAACAATGACATGCTGTGAGGATCAAACTGACATTGGAAAGCATCACCAAAGCTTGTGTATATATGCATGATTGAGCTCTTGTCAAGGATGGTTATGAAAGTAACAGCTTTCAGCTGTTATTGCTAGGGTTGGTTGGTTGGATTTTACAGCATGTCAACCCATTGGATCATTTTATGCCAAAGATGTTTTTGTTTTATTCATTCTTGATGAGTACTCAATTAGTTTTAAACATATTTTGTTCTATTTAACCCATAAATGGAACCCTAAAAGGTACTACCAATCCAAGTCGGAGCGGACATGGGAACAACAGTGATGAAGGGCTGCTCCACATTACCCAGACCTCCAGAACTGGAACCTTACCATCAGATAGAGTTTAACGTCATATAACCAGGACACTAAGACCCTCAGCCACTGCCTTCTAGCACCCATATGATAAAAAGGGGTTATGGATTGCCATAAGGTCAATAGGGTTGGGGCAATCACATAGGTGCTAGGGCTTGACATGACTAGCCTATTGATCGAAGGGGGCATGGTGTTTAAGTCTAGCTTGCTTGACATCACACCATGACATGCACCACAACTAATTGAATGCATACAAGGTTGGATCAATAAGTCTGTCACTTGATCCAGTTATCAACTAAATTTTGATCTAAAGTTTTCACTGAATAAATATTTGGTCTATTGATTAAGTAATAAAATAAAATCATGTTTGTCCATCAGCGTCAGTGGTAACCATTAATTGAGCTATAAGTAAAGTAGACAGTGTGGCCTAAAGTCGGTATCAGCCAGAAAGTGAGGGAGTCTATCCCCTTTTCACTAGTGCTAGACAAAGGAGATTGTTTTTTTAGTATCTGGGGTGGAGCGCTACACCTACCATCATCTCACTTTACCATACAGATCCCTATGCTACTCATACGCTGAGTTGGTGAGTTTTTGGTTGGTTCTACAGCATCTCAACCCTTATTTAAAAACTTTTACATTTTTTCAGGTCAATTAACTTTGAACCATGTATCTTTTAGAATCTATGTTATGCCTCAAAGATATGTGGTTCAAAGTTAACTGACCTGAAAAAATGTAAAAGTTATTAAATGAAATAACTGGTGGATTATATCTTTTATTCATTAATATATCAACACTGAAAATTTCATTAAATTCGGTTAATTCTCTGATTTTTGGGGGTTTTTTTTTTTCTTCTTTCAGCGGGGTGACATACGATGGTGGAATTTAGTCCGTTAAGTTTGATATAACTGGTTATAGTATGTTTAGAATACCCAAGTAAACATGGTATGCTACATCAAAGTCTAGACTACATTGTTTATGGTATTGTATTGATTGTTTTACAGTAGTTTTGAGAGCTTTCTCTTTATGGCATTGGATGCTGAAGAAATATTTTTGAAGGCTAATTACATGCAATATAAATGGTGTGGCAGATATACCTCTCACATTTTAAACTGTCACCTGTTTGGTGCGAGTGAACTTAGGAAAGTAGCAATGGTAGCTCCATCTAGCTAATATCATATCATTTTATTTTCATATACGGTTATGATCATGGCCTTGACCAGTGCACACTATGCGGTTACTGTTGAAACATTTTTTTAAGATGAGTGAATCTGTAATTACTACAATGAGATTGTTTTTGTTATCTATCTCACAAATGACCAACCCATATGTTAAACTAGACTAGAATAACTCGTAATATTACATACTTCCCACAAGCAGTTATACTGTATACATTAACAGCAGATACTTTATTTTTTATGGCAAAGTCATCATTTTTATCTCACTTAAGAAGTCAAAGTACACCATTTATCGACATAAAATGTGTTAAATCAAAAGAGGTACAATATATATTATATATTATATATATATATATATATATATATATATATATATATATATATATACATACATACACACACACACACACTAGCTAAAGTACCCAGTCAATGACCAGACTAAAAATATTTTAAGAACACCAGAGAGTGAGTGGGTAATAGAGAGAATAAGAGGAAAATAATTTATAGAATCAAAAACTTTACCGAGAATTTGTATATTACAATATTTATTTTTGGAATTTTTTTTTTTTATATTTAAAATATTATTTTAAAAATGTAATCCTTAATTTTTGAGTGTTTTGCAACAAATCTATTTTTCTAAAATTGTTTTGTACATATGACAAAAACTCAATTTATTTCTTAATTGCTTATTGTGTTAAAGTGATAAAAAATATTAATTCATTTTCTTTTTTACCCCTAAAAAGTAACAATTAAAAAGAGCTAAGTATTAAACTTGTGTCCTTATTTATCTAACTCTATTGGCTGAGACTGTAGAATACACCAACAGCAATTTTCTGTACATAGTGTATTTAATTTTTTTGTTATTGATTTCTAAGAAGAAAGTGTTATAAGTGTTTTAAAATCTTGATAACGTATATATTTAGTATGTAATTTACTTCACAAAAAGCACCCATTTTCGTCAAATTTTTGGCAGCCTACTGCAGTCTTGACACCAGTTCAAAGGTGCTGATGGGGGCTGGGGATTGAAGGGTCTGTTAACGGTAGTTTTTGATTTTTCTGTCTTGAGAGTTAAATAATTGACTTGTGTCAACAGTAATGGAGTGGGGGTGAAAGTGTATACTGTATTTTTTTTTTTTTTAAATTTTAATTATGTCACAATTAGAAAAAATGAAAACCAAATTTTGTGGGTTTCTTAGTTATAAGCATATTAATCTTAATGCAAGATTTTGAATCTGAGTGACATCTTTTTTCTGAGTTATAAGTTATATATTCAACCCATAGATGGAACCCTAACAGGTACCCCACCCTGGGTGAGAATTGATCAGGGAGCAATGGGGATAAAGGGTGCTCCACATTCCCCAGACATCCAAAAATGGAACCTCACCATCAGATAGATTTAAAGTTATTCCCAGGACATGTAGACCCTCAGACCGCTTCGAGCACACATATGATAAAAATGGTCGGGGTTCACCATAAGGGCAATAGGGTTGGGACAATCATATAAGTGCTAGGGGTTGACTTGACCAGCTGATTGATCAGAGGTGGTCCCATTGGATGAGTCTTAGCCCTCTACAGTCAGTGTATTCTAACACCCCAGCCGACAGGACAGTAAATATTATAGAGTTCATGATTTTTATATATATGAGATAATATAATATCACTTTAGTACAAGTAAGGATAGCCTTACTTGTACTAAACTGTGGTTGATACCAACAGATTAAAAAGAGAGGTGTGGTTATTATGTCTGATGATTGGCCTAAGTGTGTGCATGTTTTGTAACAAGATGGTCAGCAAGCTCAACTCTCAAACTGATGGTGTAAGGAGTTGGACCCTCAATGATTAAAAGTGAGTATAAAATATCTTAACACATTTATTTTGTAACATAAGGCACAAAGCTATGCAAACATTCATCATTATCACCAAAATAGATATGCAAATGTTCTTAATTTGTGCAAGGAGATACTGCCATCTTGCAAGGGAATAATGTTCCATTGAATGAAGGGTTATCTTATCTATGGCAAGAAACTGAAAAGTTGTTAAGAATTATCTTGTTCGTAACTGTGAAGAGGTTAAACTAAAATCTGTATACAGTGGTACTTTTGACTTATGAGTGCCCCAACATGAGAGAGATGAGAGAGAGAGAGAGAGAGAGAGAGAGATGGAGAGAGAGAGAGAGAGAGAGAGAGATGGATGGAGAGAGAGAGAGAGAGAGAGGATGGAGAGAGAGAGACAAATAAAAATAGATAGATGGAGAGAGAGAGAGAGAGAGAGAGACAAATAAAAAGAGATAGATGGAGAGAGAGAGAGAGAGAGACAAATAAAAAGAGATAGATGGATAGAGAGAGAGAAATGAAAAGTGAAAAAGATGAATGGAGAGAGAGGGAGAGAGAGGGAGATAGAGAGAGAGAGAGAGAGAGAGAGAGAGAGAGAGAGATTTTTCTTTTTATTGAAAGCTAAAAATGTTAGGTACGAGTGTGTTTCAGATATGCTTATGTTAATAAGTTCACTAAAAATATCTGTTTCTAAATTTATCACACCAAAGAAATATATTATTTATGAAAAAAAAAGATAAACATTAAATATACCACAGCCCATAATTCATTACATTCTATTTTATTATGTTTTTATACAATACAATGCTATTTTTCTTTTTCAAAAAACTTTTTTTTTAAAGTAGGGTGTTTGGTAGGGTTGGAATAGATTAATGATATTTAAGTCTATTTCAACGGAGAAAACTGATTTGATATGAGGAAATTGAGTTACAAGCAGAATGAATTAAACTTAATTGTTGGGCTAAAGGCCTAATCAACAGCCCTTCACAGTAGCTAACTTGATCCTCACTGAATGCTCCATACTTGTGACTTTGTATCCCATCCTACCCATGTCAAGCGAGTTGGGTAAATATCTACAATGGTGATATTTTCAAGTTCACACAATTGATTTTTATATCAAATTAATGAAAATAATATTTTAGATTAGCAAATTTATGTACATTGAACTGTTTGATGAGATATTTTACCAAGAGTTTCTTTCCCCTAGAGTGGTTGATAAGATATTTTGCTGATATGATGGCCTACATTGACAGATCCTGTAATTATTTATTTATATTAGCAAAAAAAAAAAAAAAAAAAAAAAAAGAAATTGAAAATTAAAAAAACAACATCTAAGCAGTGTAAAAATTACTTTTTTTTAAAGATATTGATAAGAGTGGGGAGGGATTAAAAATTCAATGTTAGAGAGTTTGTATCATAAGTAAAATCATCCAAATTAATTATTAAAGGAGTAAACAAAATAAAACAATTTCAAATGGAAACTTAGTTCTGATAACTTTAAATATTTATTAAAATAAAACCAACTATATATAAATACTGGGCACATATTTGTAATGGTTAGAGTCGACCAGAGTTCAAATCCTGGATGAAGCTGCAGTTCACATAGTGCTAATACCCTTGGGAAAGGTATGAATCCAACTACTCTCCCTCCAGCTATGGGTAAATAGTAGGGTAGACTGGACTCCATAACCTTGGTTAGGCAACCAGTCTAGGAGAAGGAAAACCCTGAATTCAAACCTGTTACATCTGCGTGGGATGGTCACTACTAGAATAGGCTCAGTCCTAATTACTGATCTATTTAAAAAAAAAAAAAAAAAAAAAAAAAAACCTGTTTTAAAAAACAATGAGGACCGTCTAAGGTTGCATGCTCAATTTTGAGTGTATTTATTGTATGTTATGATGATTCTGGGTAATGTGACATAAGCATTTACTGACAAATAGACCTAATCTCTATTAATAGATATGCATATGCATTCTCAAAATAATACATGATAACATGAGGTGGGGGGAATAATTTACCCAACCTGTTCACCATGGGTAGAATTTGACACAAGGTCACAAGTATGGGGAATCCAGTGAAAATCAAACTCTTTTCAGTAGTAATGGATATGCGAGACTAGCTTGCTAACCATTACACCACAGAACAATGTATGTGATAACAACATGAATATCTTTAAAATGTATGTATTTACCAACATCTTGACACAAGGTCTATTTTTAAGTGGAATTTAACAATAAATTGATAACTTTAAATATATATTAAAATAAAACAAATATATGAAAATATAATAGTCGTCATCGTGGCCTAAAGTCGGTATCAGCCAATCAGTGAGAGTCCATCCCCTTTTCACTAGCACTAGACCAAGGAGATTGTTTTTGCGTCTTAGGTGCAGCGCCACATATACCATCAGCTCCATACTTTACCACACAGATCTCTGTGCTACTCATATGCTGAATTGGCGAGGGCCGGTATTGAACTAGGAACATTGTGGTTTCTAGCTGAACACTCTACTGACTGAGCTAACCCGGCCCATAAAATATAATACTGGACATATATTTATTAAAAATGGTTTAAAAAAAAAAAAAAAAAACCAATGAGGATTGTTTAAGGTTGCATGCTCAAATTTTGAGCGTATTTATTCCATGTTATGATGATTTTGGGTAATGTACCGTAAGCAGTGATATAGTTTCGGTTACAGATAAATAGAGACCTAATCTATATTATTTATAGATAACTGAAAATAGTTGACTTTCAGGTTATGTCTTAAAAACAAAAAAATGAATAAATACTTTCATATAATTTCAAATGGTGATGATAGCGATGTCCATCACTGGAATATGTGATTTGGACTACACCTTTGAAATAATAACCTGGTATAAAAAAATAAAAATTAGATAATAAAAAAATGTTTGTGCACATGAAGAAACACCATGTATAGGTTTCAGAGGCATGTGGTGTAATGGTTCTCTTCAAAGGAAATTGACTGTGACAAGTTCAAATCCTAGACAAGGCTGTTGGCATTTCATATCACACTAATACCCTCGAGAAAGGTATGCATCCAACTAGTCTCCTTCCTGTTATGGGTAAATAGTAGGGCAGACTGGGCTATCTAACCTTGATTAGGCAACCAATCTAGAAGGAAAACTATGAATTCAAACCTGTTAAACTCTGCTAAAGAAATTTACCATGTGTCAGATCCTTCTTGTGCAAAGGGGCTGGTACATATATATATATATATATATATATATATATAAGATGATCTAATTAACAGATTGAAACACTGCAGCGTCGGCCAATAAACTCACCACTTAACTCCTTTAAACCTGTGTTTTTTCATTCTTTCTTAATTATATATATATATATATATATATATATATATATATATATATATATATGTTTTAGGAAAAAAGAAAGAGAAAAAAAAAGATAATTTACAAGTTCTAGATTTTATATTTTGGCAATAAAATATTGATTCCAGAAATATTGTAAATGGTAAGGAAGGCAGTAAAAACAATTATTTTCTTGGGGTGAATGATTTAAGTAAAGTTAGCGGAGTTGCCAATTTTCGATATCAGCCAGACAACGAGGGAGTCTATCCACTTTTTTGCTAGTGCTAGACCAAGGAGATGGTTTTGCTGATAGAGCACCACACCTACTGTCAGCTCCCCACTTTACTACTCAGATTACCCCAGATGTGCTACTCATGCGCTGAGTTGGCAAGGACTAGTTTCAAATCCAGAACTTTGCGCTTCCAAGGTGGATGTTCTATTGACTGAACAAAGTTGGCTCCTGGATGATATAATTTTTCACTAATATAACTCCATACACAGACATTGACAGAAAACTTGAATTTAAAAAGACAAGGAGGAAAAATTTTATATATATATATAATAAATAAAGAGAGAGAGAGAGAGAGAGAGAGAGAGAGAGAGAGAGAGAGAGAGAGAGAGAGAGAGAGAGCTTTTTAGGAGAGACTTTAATAAACTTTCACCACCAGCATAATGCAATGATCATCTGTTAACAGATTTGACCTCTCTGGTGATTATACAGTATATACACAGATGTATGTATTTAAAACAATGAAAACACAGCTCCTTAATGGCAGCTGGTGATGGCCTAGTGGTTAACGGATCGGGTAGACGTAAAGTCAGTCGGAGTTAATTGCTGTCTCTAGCCACACTGATGAGACGTAAAACGTAGAAACAGTGTCTGTGGATGACATTTTATATATATATATATATATATATATATATATATATATATATTTATTAGTTGAATGTAATCATTACAGAAAGAAAAAAAATTCAGGACAAAATATTTTTATTCTAATTTATAAAAAATCAAAAAGGACAAAATGATAAAAATATTCAAATTCAAGATTTTTAAAATGCTAAAAAAATTCTTTGTAGGCAGCAGTCAAAACAATCCTGTAGTTATTATAGATTTTGAGACCATCAACAGCACAAATCATTTTTTATTCCTCAGTTTTTAACGAGAGTTAATTTGGGTAATTAATTCTAAATAAAGAATTATTATACTTGGAATGAGTCACTTGCACAAGAGTGAAACTTTAAATATATTTTTATCTTAGGTTAAGTGAGCAGAAAATACTTAAGTTAATTAAGAAAAAAAAAAAAAAAGAAAGAAAAAAAAAAAAAAAGAATTTTTGTTGGATTTTTAAAATGTACATCTTTAACATTTTCTTGTTTTGTTTTCAAAACATTGAATAGTAAAATGGGTGTGACAATTATTTGATGAAAAATTCAGATTTAACCAAAGGAAAATGGAGAGAGAGGAAGAAAGGATATAATAGCAAATGAACCAACTAAATTCTTTAAGTCTTCCAGCAGAAATACACTTTCCAGTAATATATATATATATTTTTAAGGCAATTACAATGCGTATATTGTATAAAATTTGATAAATTGTTATTCACCGGGTTTGCTTGTCATGATTATTTTCAATAATGATCAAATTTTATACGATATACGCATTGTAATTGCCTTAAAAAAATTTTTTTTTTTTAAATAATAATAATAATATACTTTACATAACAATGCTTTCAAATTATCAAATTCCATTTACAACTTACACCTGGGCATAGGCCTAATTTGCAATTCCCTCAAACACTCACTGTACTATGTATAGTAGTGGTGTGTTTATCATTGACAAGGTTAAATTCGGCATGTATCGTGTGCTAAGCGCCAGTGGCCCAGAAGTAAGAGTTTCTGACTCTGCATGCTTGTTCCCGATTTCGATTTCTGTCGGAGGGAAATCGTAGGTATACACCACTGATGAGACTTAATAAAGTTGAAACAGCTGTACGTGTTCCATGTGACTCACATTATTTGCCGGGTTTGCTTGTCATGATTATTTTCAATAATTATCGAATTTTATACGATATACGCATTGTAATTGCCTTCAAAAACAAAAATATAAATAATAATATACTTTACATAACAATGCTTCAAAAAGCAAATTATCAAATTCCATTTATATATATATATATATATATATATATATATACACACACACACTTACAATTTTACTTTTTATCCTGCTTTAACTCATTTTCCTTGCATATCAAATGAATTTTCCCCACCCATTGAAATAAACTGCATTGCCATTCATTCCAGAACCCTACCCCTCAAAAAAAAAAAAAAAAAAAAAAAAAAATCATTTTTTTTGTTACTTTCTTTTTAAATAACAAAAATAGCACTGCATTATATAAAAAGATAATAAAATTAAATGTAATGAATTATTTGCTGTAATATGTTTTAAGTTTCCAAATTTATTACACCAAAGAAAAATGACTTATAAAAAAAAAAAATAAACATTAAATGTTTTTAGTGAATTTATTAACATAAGCATATCTGAAACTTGCTCATACCACAAATTTTAGCTCTCAATACAAAGCAAAAAAAATCAACCAAGTGATAACTTGTAACTCCAGGCACTTGTAAGTCAAGGTACCACTATTGTATATATATGTTATAATATATATATATATATATATATATATATATATAATTCATACAAATGCTACTGCAAAGACAACAGCAATAGTGCCACATCAACACTGGAATTAGGCATGGTTTCAGGGCCAGAACATCATCTCTAACCCAGGGTGTCCCAGCAGTAATGTATGATACCACCAGGCTTTGTTGGTTTTGCATTACAGTACAGTAGTATCAGATTCATGTAATTTCTACCTGATCTTGGAGCCTCTGGATATATTTCCTTTTTTTTCTGTTGGTGACAAGCCAAGTTTACTATGATATGCATTGGCAATAAAACTTTGGCATCCAACTTCAATGGGAAATATATTGGTAGTCCAACAGTTTTTTTGCACATTGCTCTCACCACAGATCTTTGTCATTTTATATATATATATATATACATACATACATATATGTAAAAGGAATGACTTACCGGTCTCAATATTTGGTTGGTATAAGTGTTACTTGGATAAGTCAGCATTATAACAAATATAAAGTGCTCAATATATATATATATATATATACATATATATATATATATGTTAAGAGTAAGGCAATGAATTCGACAGTATATGTATAGATAAAAGGGTATGAAAACACACAAAGGTTGTAAAATGAATATATTTTTATATCATTTTCATTGTCAATATTAACAATGAAAATGATATAAAAATATATTCATTTTAACAACATTGTGTGTTTTCATACCCTTTTATCTATCTCTCTCTCTATATATATATATATATATTTTTCCTATCAGGACATTAAATCAAACTGATGCTTTCATACATTATCAAATTTTCGTTTTGCAACAGCTATTACCCTTTTTCAATTGGTGAAAACATCAGCTTGTATGTATGACATTCATATATAATAATTATTAGTTTACTAAACTGAATAACAAGGTTATTGTGGTGTAATGGTTATCATTGTAGGAAATGGACATAGCAACCCAAGTTCAAATCCTGAACAAGGCTGTTTGCATTTCACATAGTGATAGAACCCTTGGGAAAGGTATGTATTTACCCAACCCATTCACCGCGGGTAGGATGTGGCACTAGGTTGCAAGTATGAGAACTTCCTGGAACTTCAAACCGAACTCTTTATTCAATCCGCCAGGATAGACTGTTTCATTCTGTTAACCATAACCAGGTACAAGTGTTAAGCTATGTTAAGTATTCTGCTATTGCCATTGGTCAGGATTGAACCAGCAGACTCATTCATGCTTAACTTTGATGATCTCACTAGCTGTACAGGGTGCATCAACTATTTGAAAACACAACATTAAAGAACCATAAGTAAAAAAAGTTGTCGGGGTGACCTAAAGTCGGTATCAGCCATACAGTGAGGGAGTTTTCACTGGCACTAGACCAAGGAGATTGTTTTTGGCATCTGAGGCGGGTGCCATACCTACCATCAGCTCCTCACTTTACCACACAGATCCCTGTGCTACTCATACACTGAGTTGGCAACAATTGTAAAAGACACCTTATAAAAACTGGTCTTCATCAGAGCACACATTTTGTTGAATGAAAAAAGGAGGAAAATTAAACTGTTCACACAAGAGGTTCAACAAGATTTTTCATTCATTAAAAATATGTGCTCTGATGAAGACCAGTGTTTACAAAGTGTCTTTTACAATTGTCTTCATTTTAATTTTAAAATCATTTCAATTGAATTACACTTTATAAACCTGTTTTGAAAGGGGGAGCCAAAAAGATTTTAAAATAAATACTACTCTAATTCTCTCCCAACTGTAAGCAAAACTTCAAATAATCTCCGTCCTCAGCTTTCAATCTTCTCTTCTAACCGAACACCCTTTTTTCCTCACTCGCTTTGGTTATTTTAAGTACACACAAAAACCAAACATCCGGGCACATGTCGAACCTCGCATCCGTCCAGTACCTAGATTGCATTTGTTTTTGCATGCGGGCGGATGCGGGTTCGATCCCGGCAGGCAAGACAAAGTCTTACTCTTTTTCATTCTCCGCCACAAAACCCCACAAGTAGAAACAGATATCTGTTAGCATTCATGTTTAATATTTATTTTTCTATTTGTATCAATCATACTGTCGGATTTATTCCATTTATTATAAACTTTTCATATCAACCTATGTATTAATTTCAAAAGCCATATCAAAACTGACAGTAAAAGACTATCTAATAAAATCACAATGTTTATGTAAGAATACGAGTACCAAATTCTATAAAAATATATTGTGTTTTTCTTCTGAATATTTGTTTTCTCAAATCAAAATTTTGTTGTCAAATAGCTGACACACCCTGTATATGGTGGTTGTCTTAAAAGTAACTATTTACCCAACCCGTTCGCCACAGGTAGGATGTGATACAAGGTCACAAGTATGGGGCATCGATCGAGGATCGAACTTGCTATTCAGTAGTAATGGATCTGTGAGACTAGCTTACTAACCATTACACCATGAGGAGACACCCTGGTTGTCCTAAGTGTATCATCAGATTAATGCTTAGTGCATTTAGGGACTTGTAAAATCAGCAGGATTTAGTTGAGATATGGGTCACTTGACTGAAATGCACTTAATCAACTTAAATAATTGTCGATTGCATATCAGAAAGATAAGTATTTGTAGGTAATCTGGATTAATAGACACAGAGTTGAAATATAGGTATTAGCACTTACAAGGTAATTCAAGTGGAAAGTTCCCATATTTATCACAGGAATGACAAATAGATCTACATCATACATCCCTTAATTAATATAGTTATTTACTAAGGTTAACTTAGTATTAATAACTTTATTAATACACATGTAGTTAATGGAAAATCTATCAGTTACCAAGTGCTGTTTTGATTTGTGAGCAAATAGTTTGTAGGTAAATATTTTTGTTTGGTTATATTAAGTGTTAGAAATAATAGTAATTTATGAGGAAGTGCGTCCCGGTCTCCTGCCTCAAAAATTGCTACTCGGTGACTATTAAAATAACGACCCAGCTCAGTCTATTCAAAACTATCCATCTTCATATCTATCTATCTATCTCAATTTGTTCATATTTATCTATATTACTTTAAATACTAAGATTTTTTTTTATTCATGTTTGCTTAATGTCTTGTTTTTAGTTTAAATAAACAAGAATTACGACAAAAAAAGATGCAACCCCCCCCCCCAAATACATTTACTTGTCAAAAATATCTATCTATCTCCATTTGTTCATATCTATCTATATTATTGTGTTTGTTTATCTATCTATCTCAATCTATTCCAAACTATATATCCATCTTCATATCTAAACAAAAATTACGATAAATAAACAAGAATTACGACGAGCTGGGGTTGTTATTTTGATAGTGACCGGGTAGCAATTTTTGAGGCAGGAGACCAGGACGCACTTCCTCATAAATTACCGAAATAATTTTCATGATTAATTAGTATTAATAAATTGGTAGAAATAATTTTTTTCTGTTAGATTTTCCATTAATTTCTTGTGTAGTGACCCTCAGTCATGCCTTCTAGCAATAGTTTGGTTTACGGCATATCAACCTCGGGTTGACAAGTCCATTTCCTACAACTAACTATTACACCACATGCCTCCTATCTTAACTTATATAACCTAGCAGAAACAGCACATCACAGCAAGATTTTTTTTTTTTTTATTAGAGCTATACACCTAAAATGCTCTTAGAGAATAAAGCAATTTTCAGTCCAATTTGCAACTCGATCATTTTGTGGGGTCTGTTTGCACTGGATATCCTTTTTTTTTTATTCATCCAAGTTTTGATATAATGGAGATAAGTATGGTAAGTAATGCTATTTAGAATCCTTCACCATTTTCTTAATAGAAGCATTAATATGATCACAAACTGCTATTACAATTGGAGCCCAAAAGGTTCACAGGTCATCTAGAATAATACATAATATGAGAGAGAGAGAGAACAAAAACACAGAGTAGATTCATTTCTTTACTAACAAATTTTGTCAGAAGCTGTGATCTTGGTGTTTTCAGGGGCTAACTCTCACTGCAGTTCCCTACTTCTAAAGTGATTTTTCAGTGTAAACAAGTGCCAGTGGCTTACAGTAGGATCAGTGGTGGCAGAGTCACTGTGAGTGGTTTATAGAAGGGGTTCCCAACCTTTTTCAGCTCATGGCCCACTTTGAAACCAGAATTTTTTTGTGGCCCATGAAATTATATAATAGAAAAATTTTAACCGCTGTAAGTTCATTATCTTATTCAATTGGCATATATAAAGTTAATATATATAAAACATAATATGGGGCATATCAGGGGCGTAAATTTCTCCTCACTCTCCCCTACCGTGAATTAGTTGACATCTTACTTTCAAGAAAATATAAATTTCCCACATATATGTATATAAAAAGTAAGCTCTGAAATCATATAGAATTATAATATTTCCTTGGCCCATCCAAAATTTGCTGTGGCTCATTTTAGCCACAGGTTGGGAACCACTGGTTTAAAGTAGGCAAAAAGTTAAAAAAGGGGTTTATTTTTTCTTCTTCTTGTTTGTATTTTTGTCTTTTATTTGCTTTTCATTATGTTTTATACTTTTAATTAGTTTAATTTTTTAATTTTTAAAATTATTTTTAAAATATATCATTCATTTACACACTTGTTATATTTTATTTTCGTTTAGTTTTGCTAATAGAAAATGAGGAGTAAAATTTTTTACACCCCAATCCAGACAAAAATAGGGCGTGAATTTTATTGAACTTTGGTATTTGCTGGTATCAACAATTTTCTTTATATAAGGATGTTCGTTTGTTCATTACACAGGCATACATACATATAGAATCTTTCTTTTATAGATACATAGAAAAGGAGAGAGGGGAACACACATACACACACCTCCCTAAATGATACATATAAATAACAATCACATACACAAATGCACATAGTAATTACAGTCATCTAACTTAGAGGATATATTCATTTGATAGATTGACACTTGACCACATCCAATCTAATGTAATATTTATCACAGTCAATAAAGGGCCATTGAATTCTTGAAGTGTGCATTTTTTATATGAAACATTAAATGGAACAGGATTTATTTTTCTACGACTTAACTACTTTGCTATCTCCTATTTAAATACACAAACATAAATAAAAAAAACAAAACAATATAGCTAATACATTCTTGAAGAATAGGGCAGGTTTAGCTCATTCGGTAGTGTGTTCGGCTGGGAACCACAAAGTTCCTGGTTTAATACCGTCCCTCGCAAACTCAGCGTATGAGTAGCACAGAGATCTGTGCCATAAAGTAAGGAGTTGAGGGTAGGTGTGGCGCTCCGCCACAGATGCTAAAAAACAATCTCCTTAATCTAGCATTTGTGAAAAGGGGATAGACTCCTTCACTGTATGGCTGATACCGATTCTAGGCCTCCCCGACGACTTACTTTATTCTTGAAGATATTGTTTTCTAACTTTTCAGCCACTCTACTGCGATTCAAAAGTCTTGTCACCTCTACAGTCGCCCCCTCCCCGAGGTAAAATAATTCCATAATACATGAAATTCAAGAAAATGATTTGATTTTTTTTTAATTTTTTAGAGGTAAAATAATTCAGTAACTGATTTGAACATCTGAATTTTATCTTGAATAATAAAGAAAAAAAAATTTAATCTGTAAATTTCTGACAAATTCTACAGGGTGGTCTCAAAAGTCTTGTCACCCTTACATATTTTGGTTAAATCAAACGGACCTAAATTCCACCATTGTATGTCACCCCACCAAAAGAAAAAAAAAGAAAATATCAAAAATCAGGGAATTAACCAAATTTAATGAAATTTTCAGTGTTGATGAATAAAGGATATAATGCACCCGTTATTTTATTTAAAAATTTTTTACATTTTTTCAGGTCAGTTAATTTGAACCACATATCTTTTAGAATCTGTGTTACACCTCCAAGATACGTGGTTTAAAGTTAACTGACCTGAAAAAATGTAAAAGTTTTTAAATAAAATAACTGGTGCATTATATCTTTTATTCATTAATATATCAACACTGAAAATTCCATTAAATTCGGTTAATTCACCGATTTTTGGTATTTTTTCTTTCAATGGGAGGGGGATATACGATGGTGGAATTTAGATCCGTTAAGTTCGATTTAACCCATATCTTTTAATTACATAACAACCTGAAATTATTTTCCTTGTTAACATACATACATAGATAATATAGATTGGTATATTTATAAGTAAATGGCACTCAATATCGTGGATAGAGCATTTATATCTAAGTTAGGGTAGTGTGGACATGGAGTCAACAGCACTTGGTTACTGACAGTTTCTCACCTATACGATTTTTCAAACTACTATTGACTCCATGTTCACACTACCCTAACTTTATATATGTTTAAAGTATTTTTTAAAAGGAAAATTTCTATTATAGCTACTAACTTCAAACTTCAACCGGATATAGTAAATATAATTTAAGATATATTATATATAAGGAAAAAAAAAAAAAAGGAAATATTTGACTATGTCTAAATTTATTGACAAATTCAATATGTAAGTAGCATGTACGGGTTTTGGACACATTAAAAAAAAAATAAATAAATAAATAAAATAAAAAATTTAAAAATTTTTTTTAAATGAATAAAATGTTATTAAAATAAAATTTTCAATTCATGATTAAATTCTATTAGAATTATCAATTTGCCAAATTCTGTCACCCAACCAGAGTTTGAACACAGCCACTTATCCACTTAGAGGGACTCCTCCACTCAACCAGAGCATGCCATGCACAAATATGGGCCTGTGTGTTTTGACAGCTGTGTATAAATAGTTAATATAAACCCCTTCATATGCCCAGCTATGGGTTGAATAGTACAACTATTCTTTTACAAGGAAAGATTTGACATTAAATAACATATAAAAGGTTGATATACCAAAGATGGGCCTGTGTGTGTTTTGAACAAACATTGAATTTCTGGTTGGCATGTGTAAAACTTTTCACAATTGCAAAGGAGCTTTTATCTCAAGAAGTTCTTAGAGTGATAATTAACCTTTATAACAATAGAATGAGATATCAAAAGATCTCCAATGAACTCCAAATTATAAGATATCAAAAGATCTCCAATGAACTCAATATCCTTATCTTAGTATGATTAGAGCCATCATTTGAAAATGGAAGCAACATGACCTGATCTGCCTCAAAACAGGATGCCCTCATAGATTAAGTAAATTGCCGCTACATCCATTTGTCAGGAAGTAATTTGAAACCCCATTCACTATCAGGGAAGAACTTCATAAGGAATCGGAAGGCGGCTGGGACAGAAGTGAGTAAAGATAAAATTAGTTGGACATTCCAAGAACTGCATTCTAAAACTCCTAGGAAAACCTTTTCTTTTGAAACCCAGTCATATGAAATCTTATCTAATCTTTGCTCATGATAATCTGAAGGAGCCATTTTAATTCTGGGATAAAATATTAAGGTCTGATATATAAAAAGTAGTCATCAGGGTGACCTAATATCAGTATCAGCCAGACAGCGAGGGAGACTATCTCCTTTTCACTAGTGTTAGACCAATGAGATTGTTTTGGTGTCTGAAGTGGAGTGCCACGCCTACCATCAGCTCTTCACTTTACCACACAGATCCCCGTGCTACTCATACGCTGAGTTGGAGACAGGCCGGTATTGAACCTGGAACCATGTTGCTCCTAGTCGGACACGCTATCGACTAAGCTTAACCAGCCTTATGGTCTGTTATACAAAAATTAAACTTCAGTTAATTGCTTAGTTAGTGTTTAATGGACATATTCACCCTTGTAAGTTATTTAATGACAAATCTTTTTTTTTAATACAATTTCATGTAATTAAGTATAAAGTTTTTGAAAAAACAAAAGTCAAAGACTGACTTACAGAAAGCTGACACTTAAGTGTTTCGGTTTTAATCAAACCATCAACGGGACTCAACTTGGTTAATAATTATAAGTCATGTGAAAAGAAATTGGTATAAAACAAGCAACAGCTTGTGAGCCTTAGTTTACAATGTTAAAAAAATAAAAGGCTCAACAGTAAGTCAATCTTTGACTGTTGAGCCTTTTCTAGTCAGAGTGGACCTGGGAGTAATGGCAATAAAGGTGTACTCCACACTCCTATGATCTAAAACTGAATGCAGTTAAGTGTTATACTCAAGACACCTGTTTTTTTGGTGGAGGATTTTACCCTTCTGCAACAGATGCAGTATGGGTATTTCAGGTCAGGGTGGGGACATTTGTAATCAATACCTTATTAGCATTTATGATAAGAAATTTCAAATATAAAGGTATTAATTTTATAATCAGAAAATTAAAACCCGAGTACGAAATAATTTGGGGGTATTAAAGAAAAAAAAAAAGGATTGTTACAACTATTGATTTTAGGTCATGGCAAAAGGTTACCGTCCTGTTTTGTTCTATCCTCTTGCAGTATCTTATCTAGTACATCAGCACTATCAATTGATGAGGGGGATTAGATACAAAAACCTATTTTGTTTTACTTATCACCCAAAAATATCTGGTGATTGGAAAGATCAAAACGTTTATAAACAAAGATAGATGAATCATCTGTACAATTTCACATATATGAAAAGAAAAGTTGCTAATCAACATAAAGAAAGAGAATTGATATTTACTAGGTTTCACAAAAGGCAAAATAGAGACAGGAAGATTGCGTTATATCTATCTTCCAAGTGAGGAGGTTTAGTTTGGTTTATGGCATATCAACCTCAGTGGGTCATTTAATGCCGATAAAGTTTTGAAATAAAGTCATTCTTAATGGATACTCAATTTTTTTATGAACACATTTTTCTATTTAACCCATAGATGGGACCCTGACAGGTAGTACCACTCCGGTTCAGAGTGGACCAGGGAGTAATGGTAATGAAGGGGTGCTCCACATTCCACAAACTTCCAAAACTGGAACCTCACCATCAGAGAGTTTAACGTCATTCCCAGGACATGAAGACCCTTAGCTACCGCTTTCTAGCACCCATATGATAAAAAGGGTTGGGGCAATCATATAGGTGCTAGGGCTTGACATGACCAGCCAATTAATCAGAGGGAGCCTCTCCGACCGCCCGTCTAACCCAAGAAAGGGCCAAAGTGGATCATTGCAACCACCTGGGTTCTATCCTTAAGCATCACGGGTCGCCACCCACGGCTAACAGGTGGCCCGATTGGGGGAGTTTTACCCCACTGCAGAGGTGCAGTCGGTGAATTCTAACGCCCCAGCCAACAGGGCAGCCAAGTGAGGAGGGTCTGTGTCTGGAAAATCAGCATTCAAAATAAGTGTTTTTTTATACCCAAGATTGAACATCAATCTGCCACTAGGGGAAATATGTAACTATTTCAATAAAGGTTAAAAAATTTTTTTTTTTTTAAATTCTCTTATTAGATACTAGCAGAGCTACACAGTGTTGCTTGAGATTTAAAAAGTTAATAAATCTTTATCTATATATATATATAGGTTAATAGAAATTATTTTTCTATATATTTGTTTTATTATTTTTATTTTATATATTCTTGTTTTTAAGCTGTTTATTTTTATTCTTGTTTGTATTTTTTCTTATTCGTTTGTTTTTTTATTGTTTTATCCATTATTTTTTTAAATTCTTTATTTAATATATCATTGATTTATACCCTTATATTTTTATTTAGCTTTTTTTATAGAAAATGTGGAGTAAAACATTTTTTTTAAACCCCTCTCAGACAAAAATAGGGTGTCGATCTTATTGAACTTTGGTCTTTGCTGGTCTCCACCAATTTTCCTCAGTTGTTGTACATACAGAATCAATCTTTCTTATATATATATATATATATATATATATATATATATATATATATAAAATTTAAAATGAAATACTCCTGATATTCGATTTAAAGTATTGTATGAGTTATTTCAGAAAATATGTAATTCAAAAAGTAAAAATAAAGTCTATGGAGTGACCTATTGTCATTATCACCTGAACAGCAAGGGAGTCTATCCCCTATTCACTAGTGCTAGACCAGGGTGATTGTTTTGCTGAGGTGGAGCAGCACACCTACTATCAGCTCCCAGATACTTTACCACACAGCTGTGCTATTCATGCAATGAGTGGGCGAGGACAGGAATCGACTTTGGAACATTTCAATTCCTAGGTGAATGCTCTACCAGCCCCATGACTTGATTTATATCATAATTTTTATGAATTTTTTTAATGAATTTTTTGAAAATTATATAATCAAAACCAAGTCAGACTCTCAACTGATGACAAGGAACAGCCCAGATCATAGATAATAAAAGATGAATCCTCAGTGAGATTCAAACTCACATCTCCTTTATGCCTCAGGAAATCTAGTTAAACATACCAATTCTAATTGAATTATGAAGATCCATTAATTGACAGAAGCCCAAATCAAACCTTTTAAACTTATCCTTTATGCTATTCTTGACCTCTCTCAGCACCTCACATTTTTTTAAATTTACTCTAGCTGTAGTTAGTAGCATTTTTATTCATTTTTAAATGAAGCATTATCTTTTTTATAAGCATTTTTTTTTTCATCTTAATTTTTTTTTAAATAAAAAAAGATTAACCAAAACTTTAAAATCAAAGTAAATTATTCAAAATTAATAATTGACAATGCTTCACCTAAAAAATGATTTTAAAAAATTTTTTTTTTTTTTTTTAAAGTTACTGCTTGCATATTTGAGAAAAAAATTACAAAAATCAATGAGTCTTTGGGTTGTAAATATTCCACTCTCATTTCCTTTGTGCTAAATTTAGAAGATCTTATGGATTTTACAAGAACATAACATATTTGAAACAGATATTAACCCGATAGTCATTAGAATTATCATATTTTGTTACATATAAGACATACCTAAAATTTAACCCACAAATTCAGGCAGCTGTTAGGTAGGTACTTATCCAACTTGTCTGCCACAGGTAGAATATGACACAAGGTTGCAAGTATGGGGGCATACAGTGGGGATCAATCTTGCTATTCAGCAGTAATGGATTTGCGAAACTAGCTTGCTAACCATTACACCACGATGGAACATCCTAAGTAGGAATTTACCCAGCCTGTTCATCACGGATTGGATGTGACACAAGGTCGCTACTAGCTTACTAACTATTACACCATGATGGGATGCCCAAGGGAGCAGTTAGGTAAGTATTTACATAACCCATTTGCTACAGGTAGGATGTGAAAAAGGTTGCAATATGGGGGCATACAACGAGGATCAAACCCGCTATCAGTAGTAATGGATCTGCAAGATTAGCTTGCTAACTATTACACCTTGAAGAGGTATCCAAGGCTGCAGTTAGGTGTGTGGGGGTGGTTAATCTTGGATTTAGGAACCTTCCTTAGTGGAGACTAGGGAGGAACTAGGAGGCAGGTTATAGAATATTTTCCTCAATTTTTTTTCTCACAACATTTTTCATGGCAAATTTAGGAAGTATCTTATTTACTGGTGAATTTTATATGTGGAAAAATATGGTCATGTTTTTCTATTTCTCAAATGGTTTTACTTTTACTTGAAAAAAGTAAACATATTTTTCCTATTTCTCTGAATTTTTTAGATGAGGCTTGATAATTTGTATTATTTGGATTCGAGTCCGACAAGAAATAACGGAAGAAGGCTGGAGGGCACATCAGCCGAAACATTATGCAGATAACAATAAAGATGAGAACAATAAAGATGAGGACAATAGTCTGAATAATCCAAATTTTTTTTTCTGTTAAATTTTCCACACAAAGATAATGTTATCCATTCAAAAATTTCATTTTTTCCTTCAAACAGAATTTAATCGTCCACATTATTGAAATTATGAACAGTGAGTGGAGGAAGGAGTCCCTGTGCCACGGTGGTTAACATGCTGGACTGCAACATTGTAGTAAGGGAATTGGAATTCCAGTCATGTTCTTATGTTTACTTTCAGACTAATACCCTCAGGAAAGGTACGAACCCCCTTTATCCTCCAGCTAAGGGTTAAATAGTACCACTACTGTTGTTCTACAAGGATGAGTTTGGCATTAAATAACCCATGAAGGTCGATATGCTTTTTAACAAAGAAACTGAAACCATTAATTTGGGGTTTTGGGTTCAATCCTGTATAATGTCTCCACGCATGAGATTGAGGGAACGTGGGAAAATAAGATGTATGAAATATATCCAGTCTCAGTGTTCATTTGTAAAAACTAAGATGACAACGGAAATAGTTTAAACCCAACCCAACACAATCCAACCAGCATAAAAGATAGAAGAAGAAGAAAGAAAGAAAGAAAGAAGAAGAAAAGAAGAAAGGGAAGAAGAAGAAGAAAGGGAAGAAAGAGATTATGCAACAAATTATTCGGTAGTTGAAATAAGTTTGGTTTGGCTTGGTTTGTTTTGTTTTGTGGCATATCAAGCTCAGTGAGTCATTTAATGCAGACAAAGTTTTGAATAAATTCATTCTTAATGGATAATCAATTTCATTTATAAACTAATGTTTTTCTATTTAACCTATAGATGGAACCCTAACAGGTACTACCACTCCAAATCAGAGTGTACCAGGGAGCAATGGTGATGAAGAGATGCTACAGATTCCCCAAACCACCAAAACTGGAACCTCACCATCAGATAGAGTTTAATGATTTATTTCTTACTATAAAATACTGATATTGGCTGCATAATCTTTTTCTGAGGCCAGGGGTGGTTCTTGCTGCAGGGGGGGGGGCTAACGTGCTGGACTGCGGCATCGTAGGGAGTTTGAACTCTAGCCGTGCTATTATGTTCACTTTTGGACTAATACCCAGGGGAAAGGTATGAACCACTCCCACCCCCAAGCTACAGGTTAGATAATACCACTACTACAAGGATAGCATTAAATAACCCATGTAGGTTGATATGCAATTAAACAAAGTTGGTTTGTTGGATTTTATGGCATGTCAACCCTTGTTGAGTTATTTTATGCCAAAAATATTTTGTTTTATTCATTCTGGATAGGCAAACAAATTTTTTTATTCATTATTTTCCTATTTAACCCATAGATGCTACCCTAACAGGTACTATCCCTCTAGGTTATAGTGGACCTGGGAGTAATGGCAATGAAGAGGTACTCCACACTACCTAGAGCTCCAAAATTGGAATTTCAACATTAGATACAGTTTAACGGCATACCCAGACCCTCAGCCACTGCCTTCTAGCACAGCAATTAAACAAAGAAACCAAACTACAAACTATGAACAGTGAGACTAAGAATTTTTATTTTTAAGACAAAAATTGTTTTCCTCACAATGAATAATAAAAATAGTTAGTTGGTTTTATAGCATGTCAAATCTTTTTTGAAAGCAATGATATAGTTTCAGGTAACTTCCTAACTATATATCAATACGCTTGTTCTTTAATCTTCCAACCATTATCATCTTGCAACACCCTCTGGTTAAAAATGAGACTGACCTAATCATGAAAGATGAAATACAAAAATGTAAATCCTGATTATCTGTTGTAGCTTATCCACCGAATTCTTATGAGTGTCATCACCTCAGCTAATAATGGAGCACTGTTTTTATTATAAAGAAAGAGAGGGAAGAAAAAGGAAATGCAATACAGAAAAATATAAGAAAAAAAAAAGAGTTGGGGAAAAATAGAGAGAGGCAGAGATGCTGATAGGTATGCGTTCTGCGTCCCTGATGCACAAAAATCTAAAAGGACGCAGTAAAATCTTATCTATGCATCCCAGTGTTTTTCTTTTTCCTACCCTCACTATTTCAAGCTAACTGTAAATACATTTCGATAGTTTCTTAGAAATGAATTACACAGGATAGGTTACAAGGTAGGAGTTAGACGGCTTTAGTTGGGACCCATAAATTTTGCACTAAATCAAAAAGCTATCAGTATCACTAATTAAATTATCATACTGTGGTATATCCACTGGTTCTGCGAGTTTAATAATAATTTGCTTATAATTATATATGTTTAATTAACTATTTCTACCTAATACTAATCTACAATCCTTTATATAGCTTTGGGTAATTCCTATCTAATACAAATGATTTGTACACAATTATGATTTCCTGTATTCCTTTTTAATACTGATGATTTGCAAACAATTAAATGTTGTTCACAATTATTTCAAGCAGGTAAACACTTCATACTTATTAACATAAGTATGAAGTATCTACCTGCTTGAAATGATGATGAGAACTAGTCTTAGTTGCGTGTGGAAGAGGTGTTAGGGATGTGGTTGGGTACCAGTGGGAGGTCACCTCCCCTAAAATTTCAGCTGCCAAGGAACCACTAAGTTCCAAGCTTGATACCAGCCCTTGCAAACTCAGCGCACGAGTAGCACAGCTTTGTTTCTGCTCAGTAAAGTGGGGAGCTGATGGTAGTTGTAGTGCTCCACCTAAGACGAAAGAACAATCTCCCTGGTCTAGCACTAGTGAAAAGGGAATAGACTCTCCCACTGTCTGGCTTATACCAACAATAGGCTACTCTGTAAACTTTATTCACTATTTAAATATCAAGGGAATATTCTATTTACCAACAGAAACAGATTTTCACCACAATGAATCCAATAAAAATGGACGCATTTTAATATTGACTTTTTTATCCCTCTGAATTTTTGAGATGAAACTTGGTATTTACCACATACCCCACGTGTACAGGTTAGGCACAAGGTCCTATTAATGTGGGACCACCCACAAGCCGAGACTCATGTGTGGCAGGTGTAAAAAATGCGTTGATCCCGTCTGCATTCCCCCTCAAGGGGGGCGCCTCAGGCACTGGGCAATAAACCCAGTCCTACCCCTTTAAATCAAGGAGGCAGGTGTTGTCTGGGGGGATGGTCCCTGGGATCAACGATGTTAGCTTGTAAGTTCCAGGGCCGAAGCCTCTGTACCCTGGCTGGGCCATCTTTATCTTTATTGTTATCTGTACAATGTTTCAGCCAATGTGCCCTCCGTCCTTTTTTGGGTATTTCTTTTTCGAACTGGGGAACCTTCTTGTTATAATAGGGAGCCATCACAGAACATTAAACCCAACCCTTTATTCATGAATGAGTGGTATAAGATGCACAAAAACAAATTTAACCAACATATTTATTTTCGACAAGAAATACCTGAAAAAGGCCAGAGGGCACATCGACCGAAACGTTGTACGGATAACAATATCAAGTGAATATTTTATTTACCAACAGACAGTGATTCAATGATTGGAGACAGATTTTCTGCCACGATGAATCCAATAAAAGTAGACGCCTTTTAATATTGACTTCTTTGTTTGCTATCCGATTTTATTCGCTCTTAATTGCTTTCATGAAAGAAAATCTTCAATAATACAAATATTAATAACAATCTTCTCTAATATTAATAGAATTAAACATGAATGCAGGTGCTCGAATGTTAGATATTGTCATCACCTAAATAATGGACCATTCTCTTCTGATTGTGAGACAAAAAAATAGGAGGAAAGAAAGGGAAAAGAGAGGAAGCAGTGGTTATACATCAGATGATTATCGTCTGCTTTAGTGGAATAGAAGGAAGGAGGGGAAAAAAGAAAGGGAATATATAGAGAGAAAGAAATGGGACAGATATAGATAAATAAGTAAAAAGAAAAAAAGATTATGGACTATTAGGAGGAAAGAAAGGGAAGAGAGAGGAAGCAGTGATGTTATACATCAGATGATTATCGTCTGCTTCAGTGGAATAGAAGGAGGGAGGGGGAAAAGAAAGGAAGGGAATATATAGAGAGAAAGAAATGAGACAAATATAGATAAATGAGTAAAAAGAAAAAAAAGATTAAGAACACTTATGTTGAAAATTTATTTAGTACTACTAAACTGAATAATAAATAATCTCTAAAGAAAGCCAAGCTTTTACAAAAGAATTTACGCCACACCTACCATCAGCTCCTTACTTTACCACACAAATCCCTGTGCTACTCATACGCTTAGTTGGTGAAGGCCGGTATCAAACCCTGACCCTTGTGGTTTATTGGCTGACACTCTACCGACTGAGCTAAGCCGGCCCTATATTTTTTACTAATAATATAAGAAAAATTAAACTCCATCCATTGTTGCATTGATTATCATAAAAATCTTTAACAATGAAGCAATAATTGTAAATTTATGTATCAAAATAAAAAAGAAAAGTTTACTGCTAATTGTTCTATGCATGTTATTGTGACACAGCAAAAAAAAGATCACATTGTGGAATATTTCAACATGTTTCTAACACATGTGGGCATGCCTACAAAGTCAGAAAACAGCATAGCTCACATTACTTTCAGAAACATCTTTTCACACTCAGAGTTGCTGAGGCATGGAATAAACTGCCTTCATCTGTTGTAGGTTGCCGAAACACTGCATCTTTCAAAACCTCCATGCTTCCTGTAGTCTGCCAACACTATACCTGATACCCCATACACACACATACATGTATATTATTACTGTACACTATTCATTTTCCTGACACTAATACACTATTCTATGTACTAGACATGATATTTGATGAGTTGTGGTGCATCTGAGCACTGTACACATACATGTATATTATTACTGCACGTTATTCATATTCCTGACACTAATAAATTATTCTATGTACTAGACATGAGACTTTGACGAGTTGTACAGTGCTCAGGTGCACCACACACAATAAATTTCATTATCATTATTATTGCACTAACAAAAATCCTGCATAGAGAATAAAGCCATTTCCTATAAGTAGTTATTTATTTACCTCACATCCCACGTATGTGGGTGTGACACAAGGTCTTTTTAATATATATATATATATATATATATATATATATATTTATGCATTTGTAAGTATATGGAGGATAAAGAAGGTCCTAAATAGAAATATTCCCGCCACCAATTCATCTGGTCCATTGGAATTTCATATATATATACACATACATATATACATTTTTGATTAATTAGGGACAGTTAAAGCTGAAGCTCATGGGATGGTGGGTGAAAAAAATGCATAGATCCCATCAGCATGCCCTCTCAAGGAGCGCCTCAGGCACTGGGCAATAAACACAGCCCTGCCCCTTTAAATCAAAAAGGCAGGTATTGCCGGGGGGGGGGTTAGCCCCCTGGGATCTACGCCGTTAATTAATTAACCGGTCCAAGGCCGAAGCCACTGGAACCCTGGTATAAACCAGGTAAGTATAAGTATGTGAGAGCCAGTGCTGGACTTACCTATCATATGTGGTGTAATGGTTAGAAGGCTGGATTAACAAACTATTGTTAGTGATTTTGATTCTCACTGGGTGCCTCATACTACTGGCTTGTGCCACATCTGGGCAAAGCAAATAACTAACTTAAATAAGCTATAGCTTAAGATAACAACCTGGATGCCTCATTTTTTTAAATATTTCATTTCATTTCATCATTAGTTTTTAGACTTTAATTGTTTTTAATCTAAAATTTACATACATAGAGATGTGTGTATTAAAACAGTTAAAATCCCCTTCGCATTCTGTGGATGACTATAGCCTAGCTAGATTAAGCTGTCTGACTGATGCTGAATCGATTGGAGTTCTATCCTGGCTGTAGGTAGCTCACAAAATGTCTAGTCACACTGAAGAGACTTGATAAGTCAAAACACGTGTCTGTGGATGACCATATATATATATATATATATATATATGAAATTCCAATTAACGAGATGACCTGGTGGTGGGAATATTTCTATTTAGGATTCTTTATCCTCTATATACTTACAAATGCATATATATATATATATATATTTGCGCACCCTGAGACACATGAAGATTCTTTCAAGTCCTCAGGAGAGTTCAATGCATTACTATTATATCATTTTATACAGAGCAATATTTACACTTCCATAAAAGTAAAAAATTGGTAAGTTTTTCACTTATATATAAAAATAATTTTTTTTTCTTTCTTCATCATTAACATTAATATATAAAAAAAAAATCTTTTTTTTATTCAATTCTTTTTAAAGAAGGGCCAAAATTTTCAAATAGCTTAGGGCCTCGGACAGTGAAAGTCCAGTTCTGGCAAGGGTCAGTATTCACACTCAACCGAGACCAATGTAAAACTATGAGGTTTACGGTGGTGCCAGCTCAACCCAATAATTAATTTGTCAAGGGAGATAAATTAAATACTAATTATAGAGTATTTCTTTTTATCTATTCATCTATCTATCTATTTGGAATTAATGATAATATAAATTCTATTAATAGTATGTGACTTGATGACCGCCAAAGGTGACCTTTAAGTGAGCAGCAGCAAAATAAGGCTAATCCTGGAATCCACCATATTAAAAAAACCAAATATTAAAAAGAAAAAGAAATGCTAGCAAGAGATTAATAGTCGAGTAGGTGGGTAGTGAAATTATAAAAAACTAATTTTAAATGTCAGTGGCTTAAAAGGAAGCGCACACGTGCACGAGAGTAAGTGAATAATGGTAGGTAATTAACTGTAAGAATAGAAATTACATTTCAGATTTCTTCAGCGAAAGACATTAGACAGCTCACGTTATTTCTTTTGTTAATATTTTATTGAGAAATAGACATAAGATATATTTAACAAAAAGGAAAGAAAAAAAAAAGTGCTTGTAAGAATAGCTCAGAAAAGAAACGTTATTTCAGTGGTAATATTAAAAATTATATAGAAATGTAATGCAGTGTTATGGACCATTCTCTTCGGATTGTGAGGTAAAAAAAATAAGGGAAGAGAGAGGAAGCAGTGATGCTATATATCAGATGATTATCGTCTGCTTCAGTGGAATAGAAGGAAGAAGGGAGGGAAAAAAGACTTACAAGTTTTCAAGTTACAAGCAGTCACTGGGTTGATTTTTTTTGCTGTGTTGTGAGATAAAATTTGAGGTACAGGCAAGCTTCAAATACGCTTATCTTCTTATTATAATGGAGATTATGTGTTTGTCTGTAACCGAAACTATATCACTACTCAAGTCACAATTCCCAGAGTTATTTACATTACATTCTCCATGAATTTATTTTTATTTAAACCTCCATTAATACAATTGTTTTATATCATATATACTGTTGACCATATCTACATACTAATAACATGCAATTGTATTTATATATACAACAAAACAGTAGTTTACAGTGTGAACAGGAAGGCTAATTTGCATATAGATATTAAAAATTTGATTTTGGGTTTAGACTACGCTGACTGTATCCCCTCATACTGGGTATGACACTAAACTGCATCTGACATTGAGGCTCCAGTTCAAGAGCACACCTTCTTTTCTATTACTTTAATCCATTAACCTGGAATGGTAGTACCTGTTGGGATCCAATCAAGGGATCAAATTGATCTGTTAAATATTAATCGTATTTGATAGGTCATATAAAAAGACTCATAAGAAACAACTATACAAAATTGTAAATATGAATGCGATTCTCTAACCTCTAGGCATAAAATAACCCTAGACAGATTGACACGCTGTTAAAAATTAATCTAAATCATTCAGGAGTTTTAAAAATACATGACAAATTAAATACACAATATATCCCAAAAATTTTAAAAGTTTATTTTAACTCTTAACGTCCTATACCACATCATTCCACCCGACCAGAAATCTCGTTCGTTTTTCTTAATCTGCCCCAAATGATAGCCTTGTTTTAAATGTAATATTAAACATATATTTAGAAGTCTTTGATTTAAGGGAAATAAACAGGTAACTTTAGATGCAAAGGTCATTTTTAGCCATTTTTTATATATCCTTATAGGAATGCTCTGGACTTAGAAAATTCTCAACAGGATGTTAAGAGTTAAATTAGGTTTAAACTTTAGACTTCACTAGAAGCAGCTACCTGGCATTTTCTGGGTAGAGGGGGGATAATAAAAAGTTAATCTCACAGATCCATTGATTGTTTTGGTCTTACATAATTGATATATGTTTTAATCCCAAATGCAACCAATAACTTTCCCTTCTCTTACTATTCAAATCCTAATTTCACAGATATAAAAAAAATCATTATTTTTGCAAGAAAAGCAAGATATGATGATAGTGAATGTGTTTGGTATTAATTGTTTTATTTTCGTAGTTTCCTCTGGACACACACAGATGCATACACATCAACTGCCTTTTATGTATGTATGTATGGATGTATGGATAGATAGATAGATAGATGTATGGAGGGATGGATAGATTACTGATAAGTCACAAAATGAAATTTAAAAAAAAAAGATTTTAAAAGCTTATGTTTCTGTCTATCACTGACTTATTTTATATTGAATCAAGGTTCAATGGTTTTCCATTCAGAGACTAAGCTCTATTTGAGATTTATACAATCAAATCCTTTTTGAAGCCTTCAAGGCCATAAAAAATAAAATATTTTTTTAAAATCCCACAATTTAAGGTTAATAATAAAATCCTTTTTAAAACAGTTATATCCCTCACTACACTTGTTTTAATTCTTTATCTACTTTAAACCGCTCACAACCGCTCTTATACCACTGCGATCTTACTGTAAACCACTGCACAAAAACTGATGGTTAGTTCATTATAATTGAGCAGAAGGGTTCAGATTACAATAATATGACTATTTTAATAGAATGAGTTCTGAAGTGAATGGATAGTGAACTTTGAAATATCCTATCATACAGATAAAAATAAGTATACCCAACTAGTTGAAAAATCCCTGTTTTTACAAAACAAATTTAACCCCCGTTGGAAAAAAATTACCAAAAATCAGGGAATTATCCGATTTTAATGAAATTTTTAGTGTTGATTTATCAATGAATGAATTTTATAATGCATAAGGATTAAAATTATTTTGTAAACATGGATTTTACGGCAACTTCAGCAGCCATGTTAAGTTATATTTGAGCAAAATTGACCAAAAAATAGTTCTAAATGTATTAAACATAAATTACGTGTAATATTTTTTTCTTTTCTTTTACTGATGCTCATGATGTTACTACTTTTCGACTTCGACAAAAATTTGACCTTAAATAATTGATTTAATTAATTTAATTCGTTTTTAAAATGAAAAGCAGACGTGAAATTGGATATACCTAGATAATACCAAGAATATTTGGTACAGTGGTTGGGGGGGGGTAGGCAAAGAGTTAAGAGTTGTGTAGTCACGTAACAGCCAATATCTATAGCAGTCATTCTTTTAATATCGATTTTTTCTTTGTTGATATTTTGGTTGTTTTGTTTGTTTGTTTTTTACAACAAAAAACAAAACAACAAAAACAAGGGATTCTGACGGATGATGAAGCTTAAATAAAATAAAAGAGGGGAGATTAATTCATGCTTGAAAATATTTAATGCTGTCAAATTCTCTAAATAATAGAATTACGGTAAGCAGATTTTTGAAAAAATGTTATTTAGACGGGGGGGGGGGCTGTTCGTTGTAGTTTAAATTTACAAAATTTAAATATTTGCTCTCAGGGACACACAGGGAAATGTATATACCAAACAACCTAAGGACCTGTTGATTCCCGTTATAGCAGCGATACATGATGATATTAATGCTTCAATTTGGGAAAGGTTCTAGCATTTAGTAAATCTCTCTTACAGAATTTGAATGGTTAAATTAAATGTCATGTTCAGGTTGTAAATTGGACTGAAAATTGCTGGGTTACGTTTATAAACATGAGAATTTTATTATTATACTTAAAATATTTTTTAATGTATTCAACTCAATTATTGTTTGTTTTTTTTTTGTTTTTTTATTTTTTTTATTCTTCGTGTGTTTTATTTCATATTATTTTTAATAAATAGATTTTTGTGTCAGGCGGGAAGCATGAGCAAAAGGAAAAATTTGTTAGTGGTTATTTTTATTTTTTTATTTTTTTATTTTATTTTGTTATGACGAAGTCTATTATTAGATGTCTTTTTTCTTCTATTCACACCTTCGGACTTTAGTCTTTTTATTCAGTTTCGAAAGTAACCCCACCGATATTTTGCGCCCCAAAAATAAGGGGGGGGGGGTCAAAGTTAAGTGACCTAAAAAATCAGAAAGTTTTGAAATAAAATAACTGATGAATTATAAAATCCATTCATTGATAAATCAACACTGAAAATGTCATTAAAATCGGATAATTCCCTGATTTTTGGTAAAAATATTTTCAAACGGGGTGGGGTTAAATTTGTTTTGTAAAAACACGGATTTTTCGACAAATTGGATATACCTAAAGTCCTTTACCAAAATCATAAGTAAAATAAAAAATAAAGTTTTTAAAAAGAACTAAAAAAAAAAAAACAAATAAAAGACAATCTTATTTTCTTGAATATCCTGAATGTTAGCTACAAACGTACAAAAAACAACATCGAGTGAGAAACTTCACCTGAAGAATTATCTTTTTTCTTGTTTTTGTTTTCCCCCTCTCCCGTCATTCCTTCAAGCAATCATGCATGATGTTTATATCAACAATTAACTAACAATATACAAACTAAACGAGAGAAAGTAGAATTTTCTATTCAGGTTCAAAAGAAATGGCACAGTGCCGGCGGAAATCTATATGTATATTTATAGTACAGAACGAACGACTTCCAGGTACGACTGATTATTATTTATGAACGACGACGTAGCTCAAAAACACTACATCTTTTTCTCTTTTTTTAGTAATTTGATACCTGGGTTTGAAACAGTGGGGGAAAAAGGGTGTGTATACACTTTGGATAGCCTCACTGCAACAATATGTAGTTGTAAATATCGCATTATCAAGTTGTTACATAAAAGAGGGAGTAAATCTTAAAAAGCAACTAAATTTTAGATAAAAGAAAAAAATATATAATTAAATAAATGACATATCAGGTAAAGGGGTCAATTTTACACTAAAAAGGAGTATGCTATTTTAAAAAAAAAATTTTGCGAACATATGCAAACTTAAAGACCTTGAGATAGATTTTTACATCTCGTGTTCACTTTAAAATCAATATATTAGTGTACTTGTAAAATTGAATACCGATGGGAGACTGTCTTGATCGACAGGTTGAAAAAAATCGCTACTTTTATAATAATAATAACAATAATAATAATAATCACAAGAGCTTCAAGGAGAAAAATACGATTCTAGTAAAGCAGAGAGAGAGAGCGAGAGAGAGCGAACATTTTTTTGTTTTGTAGTGTAGTGGCAGAGATTACCAATAGTATTACTATTAATTAATTAATTGATACAATAATATTTGATTTAGATTTAGTAGTAAATTGGTCCATTCATCGAAGCACTGAAGCAGAAGTTTTATTTTTATTTTATTTATAGATCTGAAGTCAAACCATAGGAAAGGTAATCCCTCAGACCCAAAAAGATAAAAACTTGAGACAAATTAAAAACTTTCTCAGGTTCACTTATTTTTAATCTTTTCTAAAGAGGTCGTTGCTATTGTCAAATAAGGACCTCACACCTGAAGAAGAGAAACCAGTTTTCTTTCTTTATATCCAGTTTTTTTCTCGGAAATCAAAATTCGATTACAAGAAACTGAAGTCCGTAAATGTAGGTATTTATTTAACTAAACCGAAGACCCAAAACAAAAGAATGAAACCGGAAAGCCCTTGCTGCGATTATTATGAACTTCACCTCCGTTTGTTGAATGCTAATATGAAGCTTTGATTTACTTAACATTAAAATAAAAGTCACGGTTTCTAGTTTTTAATTGTGTTTAACATATACACCTTTTCTTTCTTAAGTAGAACCTTCCCCTTCAAAAAAAAAAAAAAAATACAAGGACTTCTCACCTCCGTTCCGTGATGTGAAAAAGAACACGTTTTATTTTTGTAAAGACTTCTTGAATATCAATGAATTAAACCAATAAAGACAACTTATTCTCGTAGTTATAGTGAAGCTTAATCTTTGAAAGATTTTTTTTAAAAACATTCCCTTTATTTACGATGTTTATGTAGTATTAAATCTAGAGTAAAACACGAGGCAGGAGGTGTGTCTTGTCACGTGACTAACTTGTCATAAAACCTACAGGAGGTAATCTGCTCCGCACTAGTTATTTTTCAAAGTCACTTCTTTTCGCTTTTCCTTTAAATACCCACAACCTGTAAAATAAACACCTTTCAAACAAGCATCTTTAAAATACGAGATGCTCTAGTAAAATTTAAATTAAAAAAAAAGTTGAGCGCTAAATTTGAGCAGCTAAAAGCTAAAGAAATCGGTTTAAAAAAAATGCAACCATAAGATTTTTATTTTTTCCTTAATTAATACTTCTTTCTTTCAAGTGAATAAAGATCAAATTTAAGTTTTAATCTTATACCCAACAATGTTTTTAGAATGATAAAATAACTACATGAAAATAGATAATTTTTGTCAAATTAAAAAAAAAGTTCCAGGTGCCATGGTCAGAGTTCAAATAATAATAATAATAAACAATATTTTGAAAGCTGATTTTCTAGACAACGTCCAAAATTATAATATTGGTTCAACACAACCTCCTCCCTCATTGGCCCTGTGTCATACGAAGTGAAGCTTAAACATTAAAATGAACTAGAGAGAAACCTTGAGAAATAATGTTTGTAGTACTTACTGTAGTGTTGCCCTTCACTAAGAATCTAGTTATCTCAAATTTCAATTGAAAAAAAAAATGTTCAAGTAATATATATATATCTATCAAATCATATTGAATATCATCATCTTGTTTATTTTAAAAGTTTTAAAATGAAATAAAAATTATTCGATTGAAGAGAACAGATACTACACTTTGATCGTTAACTTAAACCACTGAAACAAATCCAGTTATTTATTCCTGATCCTTGCCTATATCTCAGTCAGTCTGCCATGTTTCTAAGTGGATCTAAGAATTATTCAATAAGTTTAAGTTAACGAAAGCTTGTTTTCCTAAAGCCACAAGACAATCGAAGGTTTGAAAAAAATGATTGTAATTTTAAATTATCAGCGAAATAATCGCTCTTTGAGAATCAAACTAAACCAAACCAAAAATGACAATTGATCAATTTTAACTTAAGGAAGATAGTAAAGACAAAAATAAGAACATTTTAGATGCAAGAAGAAATGACCAGTGCTTAGTCCGGAAATGTGGACAGTGTCCACTGGACATAAAATAAAAATAAGTTATTCATTTAGCAGTACCGGTTATTATCTCTTTTTTTTTAAATAAATGGAGTTGTGTAACATTTTTTGGCAAATTTAAATAAACATTGGGGGAAAATGAAACTGCTTAGTTTATTCACGAGAAGCTAAGAAGTTCAGTTTGTGTGAAAATTAAGACTGATTTCTTCAAATATAAATAAAGCAAGTTTGACTTTCATTTTCTTAATTATTTGGGGGTGGGCAGACACTTTTTAAAAGACAGCTATAAATTATAAAAATAAATAATTTAAAAAAGAAGAAAGCTAGTCATCAGGTTGTTGAATATATTTTAAACGTGTTGGGAATTTTAGAGTACTAACAATTTTAAACGTGTTCTCAGAACACGTTTAAAATTTAATACTATAATAAATTGCTTTGTATTGGATTTCAAAATATTACTTCTCGAAATGTACGAAAAGGTCTATTTGATAGTAGCTTGAGTGTTTAATTAAAAAAAGTGTTATGAACAGAATTCAAGGTGTTTCTGTTTACTTCATCTGACGAAGTTCAGAGAAAAACCTCTCGAAACGTCATAATAATAATAAAAAACAATAACAACTTGATTTTTTGGAAAAAAGAATAATGGGTGACCAGAAAAAAAAGAAAGAAATAGCCACACATCATAATCATTGGACTTAGTTGAACGAAAAGAAAAGCGTATGAACTTAATAAATGTGAATATATTGCCAAAAAGGAAAAAGGAAGTAGTACAACGAAGCATCTATAGTACTCATGCCTCAATAAGAAGAGGAAGAAAGTGTGTAGGGGGGAGCTAATGAATGAGTGACTGAATTATTAGCTAAGAAAAACATTTATTGAAGTTAAATATAGACGTAATTAAAAAAAAAAAATAGAATAAAAAATAAAATAAAAAACAAACCTCTTGTACTGTGAGGGGCATGCATATTCTATATTCTTTCAAATACATGGTCGGTGCCTGTTTGTGAGTGTCGCTTTAAAATCAATCTGTGGTCCCAACTAGAAGAGAATGCAAATCGTTGTTGTTTTCTTGCTCGACGGTAAAGCTGGAATAAAAGTTAAATCCTAGAGAGAGGGATAGAAAGAGTGAGAGTGGAGCTTTTACAGTCACACACGCATTTACAAAAGCCAGCCGTTGGTAGAAACCACACGACAGCCTTTTGTACATATAGTAATAATAATAATAATAATAATAATAATAACAACAATACTCAGTTGAGTACTACTGGTTATTAGAGAGAGAGCAGAAGAGAGGAGGAGAGAAGAGGAGTTGGGGAGAGAGAAAGTGCGTAGGGGTGACGTTGTGTGGGTGCATGGATGTACACGCGTGTTTTCAGTTACACACACACACAGATTTAAGATCGGATGATGATGATGAACCATTACCTTCCTACCCGACCGACTAACCGTTAAATCTCAGCTTCTTCATCTGGTCTGGATGTTTATTAACATTTTATAATAAAATCAGTGCCATCGACATTGTCATTTATTATTTAATGTAATTTTATTCTCGACATGTTCCGACCGTCATTTTTTCTTTCTTTCTTTCTTTTTTTGTTATAACTTAAATAAATAAAAAGTTACATCTTTTTTTCTTTCATTCTTTTTTTAATTTTTTTATTCTATTCATCATTATTTTACTACTTCTTTCTTTCCTGCATCTTTCCTTTCTTTTTCAAAAAAGTACACACGGGATGATGACGCCATGTGACGCAAACGTACGCACACACAAAAAAGATCGCGCGTCAACAATATTTCACAAAAAAACAAAAAAATTGTACATGACACAACGTATTAATTGTACAATACAGTTTTAGGGTTAACAATATCGTAAGAATAACGTTAAGTACTTTATACCAGCACATTTCTTTTTTCTTTTACTCGTGAGTGCCAGGTACTTTCTTTCTTTCCATCACTTTATGCACAAAATTTAACAAGGTGCCCGCAAACAGCACGGGGCTATAATTACAGTCGCCGTATTTTGCAAAATAAACAAATAAAATTAAAATAAAACGATGAACTGTGAAAGAAAAAAATTAGGAGGAACATTAATTTTTTTTTTTTTTTTTTCAATATCGACGTTTGTCGTTTGATGTTATTGTTATTTCTTAAACATTTTTTATTAAATTCCCCTTAATTTTAGACTAGAACTCCCAAAGGGAGTTACGAAATTTTTCTTTCTGTTTGGCGCGAATTTTTTTACTTACAAAACGCGAACAAATTTATGTAAGCAATATTCATTAAAACTAGTTAAAGGATTTTTTTTCTGGCCTCATATTGCAAAAAAGACTTTAAATTTTCAGTTGCAGTCTTTAATGAATTAAATAATAATGATAATAAAATAAATAAATGAATGAAATAAAATAAACAAGCAATTATGAATTTTCCTCATAGCAGGACCCCCCCTACGTTTCCTTTCAACACTTTTGTATTTTGCAAACTTCAAAAAGATCTAGATTTCTAAAAGAATTAATTATGTTTGGTAGGTAAAGTTATTAATTTACAAATTTGTTAACATTTACAAGAAATATTGTAATTTACAACTGATATAATAACCCTTTTTTTTTTTAAAGGGAGGTATGCTAAGTGAGCTGGTCCCAACTATAATGTGATGACGTATGTGCTGACGTTACACAGAAATGTGCAGACCTAACAATTTTTTTAATTTTAGACAGTTCATACCTGAATAATAAAAGAATGAATAAAACTTGTGGGGTAGCAAGAGGTTTAATGTTTTAGGTTAAAAAGGCAGCTGGTTATTCTTGGTGTGTGTTCCTAGGGTTTGCTTTTAAACCCATCTTATTTGATGGTCACACTGAAAAGGAAGGAATTCAAGGAACGAAAAGGAAGAGACAAAGACAAAAGGTGGTTTTATGATTTAGGCTTTATTCACAGAACATAGCCAGCAGGGGTAATTTATGAGGAAGTGCATCCCGGTCTCCTGCCTCAGAAATTGCTACCCAGTGACTATTAAAATAACGTCCCCAGCTATGTCGGTGTTACTTGAAAGAAAACAACCAACTTAGGGCGTTAAATGTATTTTAGAGGGGGGGCTTCTCTTTTTTGGTGTAATTCTTATTTATTTATCGTAATTTGTCATAATTCTTGTTCATTTATAGAAATTTGTCGTAATTCTTGTTCATATATAGAAATTTGTCGTAATTCTTGTTTATTTATCGTAATTTGTCGTAATTCTTGTTTAGATATGAAGATGGATATATAGTTTGGAATAGACTGAGATAGATAGATAAACAAAATAATATAGATAGATATGAACAAATGGAGATAGATAGATAGATATTTTCTACAAGTAAATGTATTTGTGGGGTGTCGCTTCTTTTTTGTCGTAATTCTTGTTTATTTAAACTAAAAACAAGACATTAAACAAACATGAATAAAAGAAAATCTGAGACAACATAGCTGGGGACGTTATTTTAATAGTCACCGGGTAGCAATTTCTGAGGCAGGAGACCGGGACGCACTTCCTCATAAATTACCCCAGCAGGTGGCAAGGAAATATCTCCCTGGCCAGTAATGGTGTCTAGACGCAGTTAAGGTCTAAGTCAGAATGCCCGAGAGATTATCTTCAGGGTCAGAAATGGGCTCTTTTTCCTGCACATTCTTGGAGGGTTCTTCTGGTGAAGGCTCATCGGAGTTTGTTATTTTAATTTTATTCTAATTTTATTTCAATTTATTTTTTAACCTATCAAACTGAAATCCATAATTCCATCCATATGAATGAAATCTAATCAAGTGAAGTTTTCAATTTGTTGAAATATGGTGGACTGCTGAAATTATTCTGATAAATAAAAGAAGCTATCTTATTTATTTGCTATCATCATTGAGTTGTTCTGATAACACAGATTCCTTTGAGTCTCTCTTGCCATCCATTCATATTCTCAAAAACATTTGTGGGGATTAAAATTTAAATTTAAATTTAAAATTTTAAAAAAATAATAAACTCCCATGAGCCTTCACTGGAAGAATCCTCGGAGTATGTGTGGGAAAAAGGACCCACTTCTGACCCCTAAGAAAATCTCTCAGCCATTCGAGTTTAGGCCTTAACTGTGTCTAGACACGACTACTGGCCAGGGAGAAATTTCATTGCCATGTGGTGGCTATGACTTGTGAATCAAGCCTAAATCATAAAACCACCGTTTGTCTTTGTCTCTTCCTTTTTCTCTCCGTGAATTCCTTTTCAGCGCGACTACCAAATAAGATGGGGTTAAAAGCAAACCCAAGGAATATGCACTAGGAATAACAAGCTACCTTGTTAACCTAAAACACAAAACCTGTTGTAACCCCACACATTGTAAAGTATTTTTACTTCCATATTCTTAAATTTCCCTTTTTTGTTTTCACTGGAAAAACAATTTATCAACTTTTTTCCCATCCCATTGGCTGGGATTGTAGAACACAGCAACTGCACTTCTGTAGGAGGGTAAGATCCTTCCAATGAGGGCCATCTGTTGGCCATGGGTGGCAACCTATAATGCTTAAGTGTAGGAAGCGCGTGTGTAATGGTTAAAGTCATGGGAAATGGACTTGTCGCCCTGAGTTCAAATCCTGGACGTGGTAATTGCATTTCACTTAGCGCTAATACCCTTTGGAAAGGTATGAATCCTACTCTCACTCCAGCTATGGGTAAATAGCAGGGCAGACTGGGTTCTTTAACCATGGTTAGGTAACCGGTCTAGAAGTAAAACTCTGAATTCAAACCTGTTGAACTCCGCTTAAGAAATTGACCTTGTGTCACATCCTGCTTGTGTGGAGGGGTTGGTAAATATATATAATGCTTAAGTATGGAACCCTGGTAGCTGAGATTATGGAGTCACCCCTTCATGGCTCTGACCCAAAATGTTTAAAAATTATTCAGATTAGATAAGAATACCTGATTACAAATAACTATGCACAAATTATTTGTAATGAGAATAGTTACTTGAAGCTTTAATTGTTTACTAAGGATTATCATTATTAGTTATTTGAAAACATATAATTGCTTCCTAATTACTAGTGTTAGAAATACTTGAAGCCCATATAATTGTGTGCAAGCAAATGATTATTATTAGATACAAATAGTTACTTTAAACCATATCATTATCAAGGCATGCTGATGTCATTGTTAGAATCTTTTGGGCCATCATGGAGCCCTCAAGCAAGAGCGCTTGTCCAGTGGAATTGGATCCTTGGTAAAGAGTCCTTCAATAATGAATCCTTTGGTTCCTCTGGTAAAGAGTCCTTAGTTACTGGTAAAGAGTCCTTCGATAATGAATCCTTCGGTTCCTCTGGTAAAGAGTCCTCAGTTCCTTCGTCAATGGTTGCAAGTATACTGTGAAAGAATCAGTGCTTAAGAAATGTATCAGTCACACAGTATGGCCAGTGATTGGCTAAGGAATAGACCACATGACCTTGCCTAATCTATAAATTCTGGTGGGGAATTAGATCACACCTTATATATAAAAAATTCCAACAGTCATAGATTCCCTTGATTCTCCCTTACCATCTGTCCCTATCAGCCATCACTCTTGGTAAGTTCTCTTGAGGCCATCCAGGGTCCGCACAGAACTGATGAATGTAAGTTTTAGCTGGTCAGCCAACACTGGTATGTCTATGAGTAGGAGTACATCAAACCATATAAAATAAAGTAAAGTCGTCAGGATGGCCTAAAGTTGGTATCAGCCAGACAGCGAGGGAGTCTATCCCCTTTTCACTAGCACTAGACCAAGATTGTTTTTGGCGTCTGAGGTGGAGCCCCACACCTACCATCTGCTCCTCACTTTACCGAACAGATCCCTGTGCTACTCATTCACTGAGTTAACGAGGACCGGAATCGAACCCGAAACCTTGTGGTTCCAAGTCTGACGCTCTACCGACTAAGCTAAACTGGCCCATATAATTATATGTAAATTATTAGTATTAGATAGGAATACATGATACCATATAACTGTACAAAAATTATTTGTATTAAGAATAGTTACTTGAAGCTATGAAAAAGCTATATAAAGATTATTTGTATTAAGAATAGTTACTTGAAGCTATGAAAAAGCTATATAAAGATTATTTGTATTAAGAATAGTTACTTGAAGCTATGAAAAAGCTATATAAAGATTATTTGTATTAAGAATAGTTACTTGAAGCTATAATTATTTACAAATTATCATTAGTTACTTTACCATATAATTTGGGAGGAGTCTTCATAGCGTAGTGTCTCAAGTGCTAGACTGCAATATAGTTCTAAGCGAGTTTGTACTTCAGTACCACTATAATATTCACTTTTTGACTAATACCCTTGGGAAAGGTATCAACCCCCACATTCTTCTAAACTATAGATTAAATAGTACCATTACTGTTCTTCTATAGGGCCGGCTTAGCTCAGTCGGTAGAGTATCTGGCTCAAAACCACAAGGTTCTAGGTTCAGTACTGGCCCTCGCCAACTCAGCGGATGAGTAGCACAGTGATCTGTGCAGTAAAGTGGGGTTTTGTTTATAAAAGAAACAAACAAAAAAACAATGACTTTAGCAATAAATAACCCAACAAGTGTTGACATGCCATTAAACCAAATAACCAAGCCAAATCATATATTATAATAAGAATTACTGGAAAATGAACTATATAATAATCCTTTTAGAAGTCCGTTGCAGATGATGATGACGTCACTCCATGCTTTCAACAGTTGTGGATCCTCTGGTGGCTAGTTAGTCCAATTCTGGACTTGCAGATGCGGTCACACACATTGCAAGGGAAATTCCCATCTGCATTTGGGATTTATGATGACAAAGAGGTTGCTGCTCTGCAGCCCTGTTAATCTCGATATTGAGCTACTTATCTCCTGTGCGGCACACGGCATGCCAGCCCTGTCTTTTGGAGGCCAGATCTTTCAGGCTTGAAGGTGTGATAGTGCATTTCTTCTGTATCGTCTTAATATGGTCTTTGAACTGCTTTTGGGGCCTCCTATCCCCCATGTCCCATATCTTTACTTACAATATAATGTTAATATAACTTATAATTTTTTATGTGAACAAGTTTAGGAGAAGGAAAATTCTGAATTCAAACTACAATTTGTTTCATATAATGTTAGTATAACTTATAATTTTTTATGTGAACATGTCTAGAAGGAAAATTCTGAATTCAAACTACAATTTGTTTCATATAATGTTAGTGTAGCGTTTGTTTGTATTCGCCTGGTGGAGTTGTCTGCCCCTTTTAGTTTGATGATGCCCGCTAGGGCACCAGTATTTAAGTGCCGGTTTGAAACACTTTCGCTCTTTGTAGTTTCAGCAACTACGAGCCACATGGGGTAGATTCTATCTAAACCCTCTGGTGGGGCTCCGCCCCCCTTACATTACTGTAAGTCCTCACAGCATGGACTATTCCTAGTCTCATGTCTGTGCCTTTTATCGTATATTTGTATCATTCATGAATGTGTCTATCTTTATTTGTGTACCTCTTTTTATATGTACTCTTTTATTATGAACGTTGTATTCTACTGTTATCCATGTGCTGTGTTATTAAATGTTTGTCTATTAACCTTTGTTGGAGTTATTTGTATACAAAGCATGTTGAACTTTACACCAACGTTACATTAGTATAACTTATAATTTTTTATGTGAACATGTCTAGAAGGAAAATTCTGAATTCAAACTAGCTTACTCTGCATAGAAATTGCCCTTGTGTCACATCCTGACCATTGGCTGAGTAGATACATATATGAGTATTTATATATGGGTGTGTGTGGTCTAATGGTTAGTTGTAGGAAATGGACTCTACAACCCGAGTTCAATTTGTGGACGAAGCTGTTGGCATTTCACATGGCGCTAATACCCTTGGGAAAGGTATGAATCCAATTCTCCCTCCAGCTATGGGTAAATAGCAGGGCACACTGGACTCTTTAACCATGGCTAGGTAACCAGTCTAGGAGAATGAAAACTCTGAATTCAAACCTATTAAACTCTGCCTAAGAAATTGACCTTGTGTCGCATCCTGCTCGTGTGGAGGGATTGGTATGTATATATATATATATATATATGAGTATTTATATTCAGTATACTAAATTTCATATACTAAATATGGCAACTATGATGAGATAGTTAACAATATCTGGTCAAACACGATGTCACAATATTGAAGCATCTATTAAAAGTTTAAGTTCTCTAACAATTATAAGTTAATATAACTTATAATATAATGTTATAATAATAACATACATATCAACTAATTAATGTCTGCATCTTCATGATCTGAGTTGATGGTCCAAATCCAAGTTGGTTTACATTTTGTTCTTCAAAGTAAACATGGCATCTTTGCTTGCTTGGTTGATTTTAACAGCCTATCAACCCCAGTGTTTGGATTACATCTCTTGACTAATAGGGACATGAGAGGTAATTACCCCCCGTGTCTGCCGACACATTTTGATAACACCTTGTGAGTTCTTAAGTCATGTTCTCATAAAATTTAAAAAAAAAACAGAAAAAAGAATAGATTGCACCATTTATCTGCAGATAAAAGAAATATATATATATATATATGAATAAGATATAATGAAAAAACAAACGATGTTTACAACTGAAATAGGCTCATCAGAAGAGAAAGTGTGCAAACTGTTTCGGGGCCTAATTCTCTTGACGGTTTAAAAAGCAACACTCGGCCCATCCTCAACTAATATGAGGACCCTATTGCATTATAATGTATCAACCGCACATGGGTCGGTCATCAACAAAATATAAGACGGGAAAAAGACCGTTAGTAAAAACAGAACGCTGCTAGTCAAACGTTGGAACTAATCGAAAAAAAAAAAAAATTGTGCTGTCTGCATTAAAAATAATATCGATTTTATTTTAAAATAAAATGAATTTTATTTAAAAATAAAATGAATCTCATTTCAATTTTGAAAATAATCAGAAGCATTATAGTAATGAAATAAGACTCAAAAAAGTCTGATGTAAAGTCATAGAAAAGTGTAAATATGTATAAAAAAGTGTATGTGGAATATCAAAATTATTGTAATACAATCCAACTGTAAAATAAGTAGCCCACATTTATAGGTAAATCCGTGGTGTTAATGGATATCATCAAAAGGGTAAACATTCAAATGTAAAGTTTTTTCATGGACAAGTATGTGAAAATAAAATGGAAATTAATCCGACAGTATGAATAAGATATAATGAAAAAACAAACGATGTTTACAACTGAAATAGGCTCATCAGAAGAGAAAGTGTGCAAACCGTTTCGGGGCCTAATTCTCTTGATGGTTTAAAAAGCAACACTCGGCCCATCCTCAACTAATATGAGGACCCTATTGCATTATAATGTATCAACCGCACGTGGGTCGGTCATCAACAAAATTTACAAAATTGAAAATGAGATTCATTTTATTTTTAAATAAAATTCATTTTATTTTAAAATAAAATCGATATTATTTTTAATGCAGACAGCACAATTTTTTTTTTTTTCGATTAGTTCCAACGTTTGACTAGCAGCGTTCTGTTTTTACTAACGGTCTTTTTCCCGTCTTATATTTTGTTGATGACCGACCCACGTGCAGTTGATACATTATAATGCAATAGGGTCCTCATATTAGTTGAGGATGGGCCGAGTGTTGCTTTTTAAACCGTCAAGAGAATTAGGCCCCGAAACGGTTTGCACACTTTCTCTTCTGATGAGCCTATTTCAGTTGTAAACATCGTTTGTTTTTTCATTATATCTTATTCATACTGTCGGATTAATTTCCATTTTATTTTATATATATATATATATATATAATATATATATGTGTGTGTATATATATATATATGTATATATATATATATGTATATAATAGAATTTCAAGATGAGAAAAATGTAAATACTTATTATTGAAAAATAGATTCAAACTGCTGGGTCTGAAGATCGCATAGGCGAAAAACTGTCAGTAACCAGGTACCATTGACTCAGTGTCCACGCTACTTAACTTATATATATATATATATATATATATATATATATATGTGTGTGTGTGTGTGTGTGTGTGTGTATATAAATATAATGGAGATGAACATGAAAAGTGTAGCATATAAAGATGCTCAATGCTGAAATAGCAGAGCAGAGCAGATTTTAAAATCATAAATAAAAAATATCATGGTATTAATTTTTCCTTAACTATAGTTTCATGCATATTATACAATCTTCAGGCAGTTATATATATATATTATATATATATATATATATATATCAGCAACTAGGTCATCAATGGTACTCAGGCTCTAAAACCAAAATGATATTTTCTCTTTACCTGTTGTATTTGTCAAATCAAATGTCTTTGACCGAGATTAAGTGCCAGTCCCAATCACCACTAGAATCTTTGGTGTTAACCACTCAATTGATTAAATTTATCCTTGATACAAAAAAAAAAAATTAATATTATTACAGATCTTACAAGTTGCTGCCTGATAACTTCATGATTAAAATTATTTATTTAATTTTTTTTTTTTTTAGTTGTAAAGCTCAACTTAAATTAAAATTATACAAGAAACATTTGAAAATCAGAGGGAAAGAATTCAACTGAAAATAGAACCATTGAGAATATTTTAGATATGAACAATTATTTTTCCTAACTAGTTTTTAGGTTTATTTTTCGATTAAAAAAGTCCATACAGAATTAGGGAAAAAATTGAAAATTGCCTTTGAAAATTGTATATTTAAAAATATCTTAAATAGTGGTACATTATTATATACAGTAGACAACATGGAGCATCTTTGTGTAGTTCCCATCTACCCTTTTCTCTAAGCATTTTGTTAGAGTCCAAGTCATGCAGCCATACAGTAGTACTAACATGACTACAATTTGAAGAAAAATCTTGGAAGCAACACCCCGCAAGAAAGCAACCACTTGCTCCCTATCACAAAAACCATCCAATTAAGATGAACAAGACACTCCTGGAGAAGCAAGGACGGGCTCATAAGTGATGTTCTCCAGTAGACACCTACACATGGACACATCAGTGTAGGCTCGACTAGCAAAAACCTACATCAATCAGCTCTGCACATATTCTTGATGCCGTACGAGAATACTGCCAGGGGTGATGTCCAATAGGGACGTTTAGTGAGAGAGATTTATGGGGTAGTAAGAGGTTTTGGTTTTAAAGGTAGCTGGATATTCTTGGTGCGTGTTCTTTGGGTTTTTGCTTTTTACCCTATCTCATTTGGTGGTCGTGCTGAAAAGGAATTCAAGGAATGTAAAGGAAAGAGACAAAGTCAGAAGGTGGTTTTATGACTTAGGCTTTATTCACTGGGCATAGTCGCCCATGGCAAGGGAATATCCCCCTGGCTGTGGTAGTGACTACACACAGTTAAGGGCTAAACTTGAATGACCAAGGAATTATCTTCGGAGCTTGGAAGTTGGTCCTTTTCCCCGCACATGCACGGAGAGTTCTTCCGGTGAAGACTCATGGGAATTTATCTTTTTTATTTATTTCAATTTTATTTTAACCCCCCACAGATTCATAGGTATCCATGCTGTCAGTGCAATGTGGTGATTATTTACAACAACAAAAAAATCCCAGACGAAGTTTTAAAGGGAAGTAACTCTTGATTCCTCAGGAATACTAATAATTTCTCACAAAAAAACATTAATTATAATTTATGTCAGTAAATTTTACACTTAATATATTTGTTCGTTCATTAAGAACTTTTTAACGATCAACCAGATATCACTTTACTTATATTTTGATTACGATATCAAAACACCGAGTATTGTAGGATTAAAAAAAATTCTATTCAAATTCAAGCGAATAAAAAAGAAAGACTTTCAATGCATTTTTCTATTCAACTAACAGAATGTTTTATTCCTATTGAAAAGAAATTTCATTTTGATCTGGAATATTGGAAATACATAATAACGTCTATTTAAAAAAAAAAAGTTCCCTTAAGTCAAGACGTTGCACTCACTCTATGCAGGGTTTATAAAACATCACTCTGGCGTAAACAGATAACGTCAAGCAGACAGAGTTATTTCCCTTGGAAAGTTTACTCTCTAAATGACAACTCTATTAAATAAAAGAAATAAAAATGGAATATTGATCTTTCTTGTTATCAACGACAAAAAGATTGAAAAGTCACCGGGTTTTCCTCAACAGAAGCTAACAAACTGCTAGATAAGAGAATATTTTACAATGGTTTCTTGCTGTTATTTTTAGTTTACCATTTGGGAAAATAGCTTATCAGTTACAACAATGTACATAGGATCCAAAGGAAAGTTTTTTTTAAATTAAAAAGTCAATTCTTTAATTTAGCATAACACTAAAAAGATTGATATTCTTCCAATGTTATTTAAATGACAAAACAGAATACTAAGTGAAATTTTTTTTTTTTTATATATATTCAGATTTCTTTTAATAAATTTCTCTATAAATTAATTTTTTAAATATATTCAGACTTCTTTTAATAGATTTTTCTATAAACTAAAAAACTAAAAAAAGTTATAATAGATTGTGTGTTTTCTTTCTGTAACCAAAACTATATTACTACTCAAGTCACAATTCCCTTAGTTATTTATGTCACATTCTCCATGATTTTATTCTAATTTAAACCTCAATTATTAATAAAATTGTTTTAAATAATTAATACTGTAGACCATATCTACATACTAGGATATTTACCATGTACCTCATGTGTACGGGTTAGTCACAAGACCCTATTAATGTGAGACCACTCACAAGCCGTGACTCTTGGGTGGCAGGTGCAGAAAATGCGTTGATACCGTCTGCATTACCCCTCAAGGGTGGTGCCTCAGGCACTGGGCAATAAACCCAGCCCTGCCCCTTTAAATCAAGGGGGAAGGTATTGCCTGGGGGGATGGCACCTGGGGATCAACGATGCTAACATGTAAGGTCCAGTGGCTGAAGCTCACTCGACCCCCGGTCAAACCGGGGTTTGATATATTGGACATATCTACATATTAAAAACATGCAATTGTATTTATATATACAACAAAGTAACGGTTTACAGTGGGAACAGGAAGGCTTATTTGCATATTGATATTAAAAACTTGATTTTGATAAATATGTGCTTAGTATTATTGATTTCTAATGGTTTGGTTTTATCTTAATGAATATGAGCAAAAATCTTGGGGATAAATATTTAAAGAAATCCATTAACTAGAGGAAATAACTGTAATTTTATTCTTTACTCCCTATTTTAACCAATTAGTTAAATTAGGATAAACGGGAGTGATGGAAAAGTAAGTTTCAGTTGTTCTATTTTTTAATAATAATCTTTTTATAATAATGAAATAATCTTGTGCATCACATGATTAGTTAATTTCAACCGGACTTTGAAGCAGAGAGAACGTGTTGAATCTCACCTGCGAATAAGAATGGGCTAAATAAAATCTTGATCAAGAAATAAAAGTCTTGTAGGTCATTTAATTAAATACAACACTTGGCATAAAATAACCCTGGACAGGTTGACATGCTGTTAAAGTCAATCAATCAATGATATATGATGACTGTGTTATGAGGGTAGCAGGAGTTTAGCAAATTCTAATCAGTTTTTTTACAAAATGTAGCCTAATATCTAATAAGAGGAGCCTTCTGGATAATGGTGATAAAAGGTTAATGCTGAAATGAGTAATAAATAAAACAAATAATAGGAGGTGGAGTCAATCAGACATTATCTTTTTAAGTAATTTTTTGGTAATCTATCTATACATATGTAAAGGGTAGTTGTCTGTGTGTCTGGAGGGAACTACAAAAATAAAACAATTAGTGACAATGTAAATATATATACACATTCACTATCACCAGAGCTTGATTTTTGTGCAAAAATAATGAAGATTTTATTTATATCTAGGAAGATATTTAAAAATTAGGATTTGAAAAGTAAGAGAAGGGAAAGTCATTGGTTGTGTTCATGATTAAAAGATAAATCAATTATGTAAGACCAAAACAATCAATGGACCTATGAGACTAACTTTTTATTATCCCCACCCCATACCCAGGCAATGCTGGGTAGCCGCTTTTAGTAAGCAATAATTCACAAAATGCTTTTGTGTGAGTATTTTTGTACAATGTACAAGAATGATTTTAGTATTCTTTTTTAATTGCTTACTTGTGAATTTGTAGGGATTAAAATAAAATTAGAATTAAAAAATAACAAACTCCCATGAGCCTTCACCGGAAGAACCCTCTGAGCATGTGCAGGGAAAAAGGACCCACTTCCAACCCCCAAGAGAATCTCTCGGCCATTCTGGCTTAGGCCTTAACTGTGTCTAGACATTACTACTGGCCAGGGAGATATTTCCTTGACACATGGTGGCTATGATCCGTGAATAAAGCCTAAATCATAAAACCACCTTTTGTCTTTGTCTCTTCCTTTCCTCGCCATGAATTCCTTTTTAGTGTGACTACCAAATATGATGGGATTTAAAAATAAACCCTAAGAACATGCACCAAGAATAACAAGTTACCCTTTAAACTTAAAACATTAAACCTCTTGCCACCCCACAAATTCCTTTGTGAATAAAACTTGGTTATCATCATGAAATTCGGGGCTGATATTTTTTGGTTCAGTGACTGGAGAATCTAATGTCTTCTCCAACTGCTGGACTGCTACTGAATAGGAAAGGAATAGCTGGTGTTAAGACCCAATAGATTTTGGTGGCAAAATAGGGAAGAGTTATTTTTCAAAATTTATGACACATGTAGCTCTTTTTTTATTTTTAGATTTTGTGAAACACTTGGGTCACAATCACGGATAGTCTGCGCCCCTCCAAGTCCAGAAAGTTGGGAACGGAGTCAAAGGCTGTTTTGTCTAACATGATGTCAAAACTCCATTCCCCGCGCTTACCGTCATGTCTGGCAGCTACCAAGTCACCATATTTTATGAGGTAGCTGGCCACGTTCTCATCTATGAGGTAGCTAGGCACCTCATATACTGTTACCGTGGTCTTCCGCCGCCCAAGGTATTTGACCCTTATGATCATACCTTTGACCCCAAGGTGTTTTTTGGTGAGGGCGACGGCATCTTTGGTGGTCGGCAACAGCACGTCCCACATAGCGTAAGAGGTGCCAGCAATAATAGTCTGCACCTTTATGCCCAAACTTGAGAGAGCTTTAATCATCAAGTCCTTCGAAGTCTTAAGTATTTTTTTTGTATTACTGTTGACCGCGAAGACAGACACCGTTCTTTTTAGATGTTCAGCTCTGAGCTCGCCCAGGTTGTACAAAAGACCATGTTCATGTTCAGTTTTTAATTATGTATTGCTTAAAAAAATAAACACCAAAAACCCCAAATTACTATACATTTAATCAACCATTGAAATTAATTATTGAATCTATTATTGAAACAGTTGTTTGTGTTAGTATTGCAATGTATAATTTCAATTAAACTTAGTTTAAAAAAATATTTTTCAACATTAAATGTATAGTAATTTGGGTTTTTTGTTGTTTATTTTTTTAAAGCAATACATAATTAAAAACAACCTTAATCCCCTAAAACCGTAACCCAATTCGCAAAATGTTAATTCATAGACTGTAGTTAAACTGTCATTGGGGACCACCAAAGAACTTTCCGTTTTAATTTTCCGACCTAAATCAGAAGTCAGCCTATATAACTATAAAATAAAACAGGGTAAAAACTCCTAGAAATCAGCTATTTGAAATTCAATTGTGAGTTTTTACCTTTTTATTTCATAGTTAAAAATAACATATCTCTCTGCATAAGTAAAAGTAAAGTCGTAGGGGTGGCCTAAAGTCAGCCAGACAGTGAGGGAGTCTATACCCTTTTCACTAGCGCTAGACCAAGGAAATTATTTCTTATGTCTGAGGTAAAGCGCCACACCAACCATCAGCTCTACTGTACAGATCCCTGTGTTACTCATACACTGAGTTGGTGAGGACCTGTATCGAACCAGGAACCTTGTGGTTCCTAGGCAGCTACTCTACCAACTGAGCTAAACCGGCTTGCATAGACCACTGTATTTTAGTGATTTTAAAACGGTTTTAGCAATATATATATAGATATAGATATATATATATATTGCTAAAACCTCCATATCATTCAAACGTAGCAACAAGCAGCCAGAAGATTACTACAATTCACAGTCTTGAAGAAGGGATGTCACGATCCTGAAAATTTACCACTACGTCTAAATAAAAGAAACTAAAAAAAACAAAACTACGAGTTTTCTTATATTTATTCCTAGATTAACATATTATGATAACAACATTATCATAATGTAGTGCTTTAATGCTTCACACCAATGCCCAAACCTGGTATATGTACTTCCAAAAAACGGATACAGATACAAAAATATCTATATATATATATATATATACATACATATATACACACATATGCTAGATCACCTGTGAACGTGTGGAGTTCCCATGGTGATATCAATGCTTCTATTTAGGAAGGATTAAAGGATTTTAATTAGCATTTCATAGTTATCTCCCTTATATTCAGAATTTGGTGGATTTAAAAAAAAAAAAAGACGTTCTCTTGAAGAAAGACTCCACAAAATCATCATTGCAAATTGGACTGAAAATTGCTTTATTCTCTAACTCGGAGCTTTTTTTTATGCATATTCCTTTAATAAAGATCTTGCTATGGTGTGCTATTTTTTGCTGGCTTACAGTTGCATACAAACATAATTTTAGTAATACATAAATTAATCAACTCAAAGAAAAATATGAACACAAGATTGAAATCCACTTACAAAACTTAGTGTTTGGATTTTCTAACAGAGTTTTAAAAATTAATCAAACACCACAATGGTTTGGTTTGGTTTGGTTTTACGGCATATCAACCTCAGTGGGTAATTTAATGCTGACAAAGTTTTGAAATAAATTCATTCTTAATGGATAATCAAATTTTGTTTATAAACTCATGTTTTTCTAATTAACCCATGATGGGACCCTAACAGGTACTACCACTCTGGGTCAGAGTGGACCAGGGAGCAATGGTGATGAAGGGGTGCTCCACATTCCCCAAACTCCCAAACTGGAACCACAATGGTAATCTGACCAGATACTATTAGGAATTTTATACACATATGCTAAAATGAAGGCCTGCAGTATAGATGAATCTTTAATACCATTATTGTGTTCAATCCTTACTAATTTATGAGCAGTTATAAATTATGAACGTACCTGTAGTTAGAATTTTGAATTAGGGTCTATTAAACTTAAAAATGACGGTGTCCATGGAAAGTTACTGGAGCCATGAGTGACAATGGTGACATTCCAACTGACCTTCCGGTATACAGTTTAGATGTGGGAATTAGTTTTAGAATAGATGTGAGCTGGCACCTTATCAGAGAGGATGTCTCTTAGGGTTCACAACTTCCCTAAAGCAGAATCAAATGGGCAGGGTTGCATAATAAAGCTTTATTATCATAAAACAACCAAGTCTTGTTGTGTGAATTGATTATTAAAAACAATGACCAGCCCAGTCCAAAGAAGAATCAACGAAGAAGAAAACCAACCCTTAATAATCCCAACCAGAGAACATGGCGTCCAGACAAGTAGACAAAGTAAGCAAAATGTAAAGTAAGATTATCATGTCTATTCTATCTCTCTGTCTATTATATACCCGAGTATGTTAAAAGGGTATATAACACTTCTATAGTGAGCCTCATCCAAAGGGAACTAAATGCAGTAGATACACATTCTATGGAGAAAGAAAAATATAATCCAATATTTGTTGATTTCATGGTTAACAGGTTTGTATTTTATTAATTCTGAAAAGAGATGTCAACATTGTGTATAATAAGTTGTCTAATTTTAGAAAATAAATTTATATTGCTAAGATAAAAAAAAGTATAGCTGTTTACATTGGTGATTTTTTTAGGATGAATAATTCTATTAATAATGGGATTCAGTCTCTATTTATCTGTAACCGAAACTATGTCACTGCTTATGCCACATTACCCAAAATCGTCAATACATAGAATAAAGAACAACCTTGTTTGAATTAATTTGATTTTAACTGTGAGAAACTTGATTTTATTAGAAGAAAATGTGTTAACAAAAATGTATTTAAAAAAATGAGTTCAAAAAATAATTTTTAATACCCATCAAGAATGAATAAGATAAAATATCTTCGGCATAAAATAACCCAACAAGGGCTGACATGCTGTAAAATCCAAAAGAAAAAAATAAAGAATAATAAAATCAACAGTAAACACAAGGAAAAAGTTAATGCCAAACAATTGTCCAACTGAATTAGTGAAATAGATCACTAATTAGGACTGAGCCTATTCTAGTAGTAACCACCCCAAGTGGAGTTTAAGAGGTTTGAATTCAGATTTTTCCTTCTCTTAGACTGGTTGCCTAAGGTTAAAGAGCCCAGTCTGACCTATTATTTACCCATAGCTAGAGAGTGAATACTTGGATTCATACCTTTCCCAAGGGTATTAGCGCTATGTGAACTGTAGCTTCGTCTAGGATTGGAACTCGGTCGACGAGTCCATTTTCTATGACTAACAATTACACCACAGCCTCCAACAAATTATTTTTAAAATTATAGAATGTCTACTTGGATTACTATATCCGATGGAGCAGCCCCCCCCCAAAAAAAAAAAAAAAAAAAAAAAAACCCTACTTTCATTCAAGTTTAGAAACCTAACAGCATTCTTAATAACCTACCAGTGCTGATAATTTCAAATGTTATCTCTGTACAGATTTTAATGTTCACATAAATATTTTTTAAATATATTTAAAAATAAAAATATATTTTTAGAAATAATATAAAAAATATATTTTAAATTATATTTTTAAAATTTTTCTTAAGTTCTTTTTTTTTACAACTGAAATTCCCCCTCAAGTCTCTGAAAACTGCACCACATTACAAGAGAGAGAGAGAGAGAGAGAGAGAGAGAGAAGACTGTTCATTAGGAGATCTTACTTTCTTATACTTTGATTGTTAAAAAAATAAATAAAATAAAAAATAACATTGGTAATAAAAGTTACTTTTCATCTTGCTAATAGCAATCCTGAGCACCTTTTTGATTTCCATTTGTCTAACACACATGGGCATGCCTACAAAGTCAGAAAACAGCATAGCTCCCATGACTTTCAGAAACATTTTTTCACACTCAGTTGCTGAAACTTTGAACAAACTACCCGCATCAGTTGTTGGCTGCCGAAAGACTGCATCTTTCAAAACCTCCCACTTCCTGTAATTTTGACAATACTATACCTGATATCCCCCCTCAATACACACATATATATTATAACTATACACTGTTCATTTTCCTGATATTTGTACATTATTCTATGTACTATACATGCACCTTTGATGAGTTGTAGTGCACCTGTGCAGTGTGTAATAATTTCATTATTATTATCATTATATTATATTATAATACTCTTGTTCCTAAATCTTCCAACTTATCATTTTGCAATACTCTTTGGTTAAAAATGAGGCTGTCCAAATCTTTCAAGATGAAATGCAAAAATGTAAATCCTGATTATCGGGTGTTGCTTAATCGATGGATTCTTATTTCTTATGAGTGTCATTACCTCAGCTAAATAATGGACTATTCCATTTTTATTATAAAGAAAGGTAAGAAAAATGACATGCTACACAGAACAGATATAATAAGAAAGAAAGAAAGATTTTTGGAGAGAAGAGAAATGTGAAACAAGCCAAAATATTAACAATTGCCTTTAGATCACATTGGTGTTGTTGAAGTCAAACTTTTCAGTATTATTTGGATTATTCGGACTATTGTCCTCATCTTTATTGCTATCTGTACGTTTCGGTCGATGTGCCCTATGACCTTCTTCAAGAATTTCTTGTCGGCCTCGGGGACCTTTTCAAACTTGGGAACTTTCTTGTCATAATCAGTAGCCATCATGGAACTTTGAACCCAACCTTTTATTCAATCCACAGGGGTATCCTGTTCTCATTCCACTAACCATAGCTGGGCACAGGTGTTAAGCTGTGTTAATTATTATTCTATGTTACTGTTGCCCTTGACCAGGATTGAACCTGCAGCATAGAGATAACTGTCATTTAGAACTGTCTTAACCCAACGCTTTTACCCACCACACTATGTGTCCAATTGGACACATAACATAGCCAGCTATGGTTAGCAGAATGAGAACAGGATACCCCTGTGGATTGAATAAAGGGTTGGGTTCAAAGTTCCGTGATGGTTCCCGAGGCTGACAAGAAATACCTGTAGAAGGCCAGAGGGCACATCAGCCAAAACTTTGTAAAGATAACTATAAAACATGAGGACAATAGTCCGAATAATCCAAATAATACTGACTTGATTTGACATTATCTGACCTGGAGAGGGTTGGTATGCTGTAAAGGAAAAAAACAAAACAATTTCCTCATATTGAAGTTATCGTTTGTCATTTTTATTATTATTATGATGATGATGATGATAAAGATTGCAAAGTTTCTTTGAAATCTTCTAATCATCAATGTCTTTGTAATAAATCATATTTCCGGCAACAATCTTCCATAGTTTTATGATAGATCAAAAAGCAAAGACAAGCAGAAGAGTCCAAGGAAATTTCTTGTAATTTGATGAACATTGTTCATAACAACAACAACAACAACAACACAAATCAAAAACAATTTTGCAAAGAAATAAAAAGAATGAAGAGGAGAAAGTAAATTCAATAAAATGATTCAATCAATTTTATTTACAAAATGTGTATCCAGTAATTTGAGTTGGTTGGCAACCTTCCCCTGCAGTCACAGACAGAATTTGGGACGACTTGAATGGATGTCAAGTGAAGGGGGAGCAGAGACAGGACAAGGAGGAAGGGGAGGAGAAGAAGAAGAAGTTGTGCTGAAACATCAGAGGAACAGAATTTATGACCTAGACAGGGATTTTTCATTTGTAGGAGTTGGGACTCATTGGAAGTTTAAAAAAAAAAATCTCAATAAAAAATATTTAAGTATTCTAATAAAAATAGGAAAATTCTCTCATTGTAAGAAGGAAAAAAAAAATGAGCAGAATATAACATTGGGAGAAGAAGTTGGTATGGAGAGAGTTCGAATCCAGGTAAAGGGAAATAATACAATTTTTTTCTGCCATTTTTTTGTGTGTGTGTATGTGAGAGAGAGAGTGGAAGATAGAGTAAATAATTTGGAATTTGCCCAAGGGATATCCCTGAATGTCACTTGTGCCTAAAATTCAACAAACATGGCAGAAAAGAGGGTTTTTTTTTTCTTTTTTCCCCAAGGACCCCCCCCCCCAAAAAAAAATATCCACAGGTTAAAAAGACCAAGTTTTAAAACTACATACATTGCTTTTTGTCTTATTTCTATATTTTTCTATATTGTTTGTAGGCTTCCGCAGATATTTCTAAATAGAATAATACCCCAAATGCAGACATTAAATAATTTCTTACTTTTTCCAAAAATAAACAAATAAAATGAAATAAAATAATTAAAAAGGAGGGGGGAATCTAAATTTAATCAAGCAACTTTCTTCCAAATTTTTGATCAAGTAGAAAATGGATGCATTTTTCCTTTTTTTTTTTTTGCTGATCACAAAAAAAAAAAAAAAAAAAAAAAAAAAAAAAAAAATTCCTATTATACAACCTGTTTTGATTTATTAACTAAAGGAAATCATTGTAAAAAATCTTATGAAATTAAGAAATTTTTTACTTGATGTCAACCTTTTAACAACTTTAAGTGAGGTAGTTAAGTGGTCTTGATAGTTTAAACTAATTGATAAAAATAAAATTTTAAAAAATTACAATAAGAACTTTTTAAATTTTATTTTATGAATAAAATGTAAAACTGTTTATCATTGTTTTCATTTCTTTTAAAGCTAATCCCTAGAAAAATAAATCAAACAAAGAAATATTCATCTGTTAATCCAAATTAACATATTATTTTCTAATCTGTTCTTTCTAGTTAAATATTTATTTTCAGATTTTCTTTTTTTTTTCTGCAGAAAAAGAATTTAAAAAAATGGTTGCATTAGTTTATCACAATATTTTTTAAATTTATAAAATATATCACCAAAGAAAGTTTTCATATATTAACTTTATACCAAAAGAGATTTTTAAATCATCTCCCGAAAATAGTTTTAATTTTTTTCTTTTTAATACCCAAGACATTTTTTTTTTTTTTTTTTTTTTTTGAAAACAAGAAAAAAAACTATCTTAGGTATTAATTAGAAAAAAAAGAAAAAAGAAGCTAAGCCCAATTTATAAAGAAGTTGTTTTACATCTTGCAATAATCTTCAAATGATTTCAGTAGGCACAGTCATTACGAATATGCAAACCAAACAGCAGAATATTATACCTTCCCTCAAAACAGATTCACACTATTTACAATGTTGTACTTTATTGAAATTATTAAAAAAAAAATTTAAAAAAAAAAAAAAAAAAAAAAAAAAAAAAGGTTGTTTTCATACTCAAATATAGTTTTGAATCTTTAAGAAAAATTGTAAATACCATCCTCGGTATCACTACAAAGATTTAAGTTTTACTTTTCCATTTTTATAATAAAACTAAATGGAATCATTTTTGGTCAGATTAGAAAACTCCAACCATTTGTAATAGAATATATATGTAAATGGATTACGGAAATCTTTATTGGTTATATTAAAAGAATGGAAAAGTAAAAAATAATGAAAATTAAAATTAATGAATACTATTTTACTTTTAATTTTGATATTTCAAATAGAAAAAATTATTTTTTTTTAAGACAGAGGCCTGTCTGAAATATGAAAATTAAAAGTAAGATAGTAGTCATTATTTTTCATTCTTATTTTTTACTTTTCCATACTTCTAATATAACCAACAAGGCATTCCACAATCTATTACATATATCTTTAAGAAGCATATATGGACTCTTTAACAACATATAAGACTTTATGCAATCAGAAAATAATAAAGAAATAAGTAAAACCACAGAATCTGGAGAAAAATTATTGTATAAGGAATTGTAATAATTTTTTTTTTTAAATTTCAGATCTATCAAAATGGTAACCACAAGTTGCTTGGAAGAAAAAGTCTTTTGTGATCAATACTTCAATTAAAATTTTTTTTTTGGTAAATAACCCAGAATTCAATTTAACATCACAAAGGGGAAAAGAGAGAGTGAAGAATGTACACTAATGCCGACATGGTTTTTGCCTAGTAATACGTCTCAAGAAATTTATAAATAAAAATCCAAGTAGAGAATTATAAAATTAAGTTTTATTTTATAAATGAGCCATAATTACCATTCAGGGATTTATGTTAATAACCTTAATCTTTCAGATGCACAAGAACTTTTTCAAATTTATGTATATTTGCCTATCTTCTTTAGGAGAATATCAAACTTGATATCAACACAAATATTAGAAAATAAAATTTTATAGGAAAAAAAATAAGAAAAAAGTAAGAAAATGAAATGAATTTACAGTCAAATTAAAATTAAGAGACAAGTTAAGCAGTGATGAGCCTGCTCAGAATTTAAATGGATGGCCTCATAGGAATAGCAGTTATCATAAGCAATTTTGAAGCCCTTGTGCCAGACCAAGTAAAACCGAGTAAATACAATATTGGAGGGGAAAAAAAAAAAAAAAAAAACTGAAAAAAACTGAAGCATTTTTAAAAAATTATTATTGCCACAAATTTTAATAAAACTTCAGTGGCTTAGACACACATAGGAAGTGATTATTTTCCTTGATTATTATTGTCAAAGTTCCCTTAGTTGTAGCAAAAAGTCATTTTTCTCAAAAGAAAATTCTTAGAAATACAAAAGAAAGAAAAAAAAAAAAAAAAAAAAAAAAAAAGCCAAATTTCTTAGAATTTTCTTTTCCTTTATTTCATATCCTAATGTGTAATTAATCTTTTGCAAATGACTTTGTGCTACAACTAAGGGAACTTTTATGCAACAATAATCAAGGAAAATAATCCTTTCCATTGAAGTGCCATTAAAATTTCTAGCAATAATAAAAATAGTTTATTTCTTTTTCAGACTATACTACTTTTGTTTTCTCCAATATTGTAAATTCAAAAAGGCATCCTATTGTGGTGTAATGGTTAGTAAGCTAGTCTCAGATCAAATACAACTGAATAGTAAGGTTTGTCCCATACTTATGACCTTGTGTCACATCCTACCTGTTGGCGAATTGGCTGGGTAAATACATACTGTAAATTGGGAAACAATTTACTTTTAATCCTACTTATACTGTCTTATGTGTTATTTTACAATCTTTTTTAAAAAAATCTAAAAAGTAAAAAAAATGCAAAAGTCTAGCAGAGTTGCAATTGGAAATAAGCAAAACAGACTTAGCATTTTTGATGAACAGATTCAAATGAATACAACAAATTTGCATTCAAAACATGATTTTTTTAATGATTATATAATCTCTCTGTACAATTTGGCAGAGCCATCTTATATACTGATGAAGGCAAGTGGTATAACTGTTATCATCGTAGGAAATGGACACGGTAAGACAAGTCCAAATCCTAGACAAGGCTGTTTGCATTTCATATAATGCCAATATCCTTGAGAAAGGTATGAATCCAACTATTCTCCCTCCATCTATGTATAAATATATAAACTTGGTTAGGCGTCCAGTCTAAGAGAAGAAACTAAATTCAACCCTGTTAAATTCTGCTTAAGAAATTGACCTTGTATCACATCCAACTCATGTAGAAGGGTTTGTAATTTATGAGGAAGTGCGTCCTGGTCTCCTGCCTCAGAAATTGCTACCCGGTGACTATTAAAATAACGTCCCGAGCTATGTCCATCTTCATATCTATCTATCTCAATTTGTTCATATTTATCTATATTACTTTAAATACTAAGATTTTTTTTATTCATGTTTGTTTAATGTCTTGTTTTTAGTTTAAATAAACAAGAATTACGACAAAAAAGAAGTGACACCCCCCAAATACATTTACTTGTCGTAAATATCTATCTATCTATTTATCTCCATTTGTTCATATCTATCTATATTATTTTGTTTGTTTATCTATCTATCTCAGTCTATTCCAAACTATATATCCATCTTCATATCTAAACAAGAATTACGACAAATTATGATAAATAAACAAGAATTACGACAAATTTCTATAAATAAACAAGAATTACAACAAATTACGATAAATAAATAAGAATTACGACAAAAAAAAGAGAAGCCCTCCCCCTCAAAATACATTTAACGCCCTAAGTTGGTTGTTTTCTTTCAAGTAACACCACCAAGATGACATAGCTGGGGATGTTATTTTAATAGTCACCAGGTAGCAATTTCTGAGGCAGGAGACCGGGATGCACTTCCTCATAAATTACCGAAGGGTTTGTAAATATGCATATACTGATAAGCAATTGATGGACAAGAATGATCCAATTGTGAATAGAATAAGGATTTCTATTTGAAAAGTGATATCTCATATAGCGGACAGTTAAGTAGTCTCCTTAAACCACTTAAAAACTGTATAGAGTAGATATTCCAATTTCCTAACAGGTTTTGTGTCTAGCAACTAGCATGGACAATGTTATTGCAGAGACGCTGATAGGCACGCGTCCTGCACCCCTGATGCACAAAAATCTAAAAGGACGCATTAAAATCATATTTATGCATCCCAGTATTTTTCTTTTTTCTTCCTTCACCATTTTAAGCTAACTGTAAATACATTTCAATAATTTTTAGAAATGAATTACACAGGATAGGTTACAAGGTAGGAGTTAGATGGCTTTAGTTGTTTCCCCAGATCATGAATAAAAACCCTAGAATTTATTAAGAAACTTTAGTTGAGACCCATAAATTTTCCGTGGACTCATTCAAAGCAAATATGTGTATCCCAGGATGCACTAAATCAAAAAGCTGTCAGCATCACTGTTATTGTCATTAAATAATTCAACTGTAACTCTTGACTTTTATTCAGTAGGTACCAAGTCAAGATAATAAACTGGGTAGAAAGTTTATGTGAAATTTTGCCTTTAATGTTTTGAGTCCTAAACAAAGCCAATCAAGATGAGAAAGGCAGAAATAACTATTTAAAGCAGGGTTTCCTAATCAGGGGTGCTTGCAACACTTCAGGGTGAGATATAGACTTCTAGAGGGTGTAAAGATAAGATTTCTGTTTTTTGTTAATATTAAGGCTACAGTCTGATCACATTATTTTTTGTAGGTTTATGCAACTTTTAGTTTGTAATATTTTTTTCTTTTACACATGTTTCATTTTTGTCTATGTATTATATCATTAAAAATTGATTATACAAATTTGTTTCGGCTACATTCAACTTTACTCTTATATAAATTAAAGAGTGCAAGAACATATTAAAAGTTTTAAGGGGTGTGGGACATAAAAATAATTGAGAATCACTGATTTAAAGAAATAAAGCATCATTTTTTTTTAAATTCATAATTTAAAAAAAAAAAGAAGCTTAACAAAATGTCCTAGTTTTTAATATATTCCTCATTTGAAAAAATACTAACATTCTATAGAATAAAAGTTAAGTCATTTTAATTTGAAATTTTTGAGCTAAAATTTGTGGTAATAATTAAAAAAATTTTTTTTGAAAGAAAAAAAAAAAAAAAAAAAAAGAAAAGAAAAGAAAAAAAAAAAAAAAAAAAAAAAAAGGAAAAAAAAAAGAAAAAAAGAAAAAAAAAAAAAGAAAAGAAAAAGAGCAAGGAATCATAAAAATGTCTGCTATTCTTTTCAGTACACACTTATACCACTCAAGTACAGCAGATTTTACAAGGATATGAATGTACTGACCACAGAGGGGCACAGGGAGTAAAAGACTTGCCCAAGGTCTAGATGGCCACTGCTAGACATAAACTCGAGCCAACCATTTTACCAACATGACCAAGAACTAACAAATTCATTAGATAAGCCATGCTACCCACCACACCCATGTAAATATTTATACTTCTTGGACATTACAGGTTTTATACAAGTATATGAAAATACCAATTGTAATAGACGTGGTGCATTAATGACTTGCCCAAGGTTATGATTCAGTCTTATATAGTTCAAAGGTCATTTTTACCAATATGGCTGAATGAAGTACTAGTGTTTATTTTATTATTTTTAAATTAGGGGAGCCCTCATACTTTCCTCTGCCAGTCGGTGCTGAAAGAAAAAAGTTTCATAAAAAAAAAAAAAAAAAAAAAGTAGTTAAATAAATCTCAAGAAATTTCTTCGGATTGGTCTACTCAAATTTGCTGTGCAAGTTTATTAATGTTATTATATAAGAAATTTGGTTCCTCCTGAATGTCTCATTCTCATCAGAAGGCAGATATTTGTGTAGCAGCTGATAATCCATCACATGAAAGGATAATAATAATTAATTACATATGATGAAAGTCAGAGCCATTCAATAAGAAAGCTGTAATATAGAGCAAAACAGAAATGGGCCAAACAGAGCAATGCAGTAAAAAGATATATATATATATATATATATATATATATATATATATATAGCATATGGTTATCACTAGCTCACTTAGTGAGTTAGTCCAAGTTCTTTTTTTATTGGGGGGGGGATTATTAGCGGAGTGCTCAATATCAGTGATAGAGCTGTTCATATATATATATATATATATAATAAATAAAAAAAAAATAAAAAAAGATTTCATCTCAAACCATCAACAGCTTGAGTAGCTGATTGTTGAAATAATTGAGTCCTAAAGATAAGAGAAGAAAGTACAAATTACATGGCTACTTTGTAAAAACACTCACAAATCATTATATATATATATATATATATATATATATATCCACCCATGCATGCATGCACACACACACACATACATGTATGTTATTACTGAATGCTGTTCATGTTCCTGACATTAGTACATTGTTCTGTGTGCTATATGTGGGGCTTTGATGAGTTGTGGTGCACCTGAGCACTGTACGCAATAAATTTCATAATTATTATTATTTATATATATCAATACATACAAAATTGAGAAGACGGATTTGAAGAAAATTTCTGGATTTTTTTTTTAATAATTCTTCATTTCAAAAATATGAACATATTATCTTATTATGGAGTTAGGTCCTCACAATTAGGGAGTCAGAGGTAATAAGTGCCTGGGCCTCCAGTTAAAGAAAAAGAAAAAGAAAACATGGAGGGGTTGTGTACTGGTTGAGGGGTCAGGTAACACTTTTACTCTTGAATTTTTTTTTTTCTTTAAAATCTTAAAAAGGTTTAAATTCTTTTTGTCTTGCTTCTGGGTGGGTGTGGTCTGATTTGTGTGTGAGCAGTGAGATTTAGCAACAAGTAGCCCCACTTGTAAAGGCAGCAGTCACTTAGTGGAGCGGCCTCCTAATAGAGGACAGTACTGGAATGTTGACCCCAAGAAGAAAAATATAGATTTTTATTATTATTTTTTAAATAATAAAGAAAAAGGGAAAGGGATATATTCATATTATTTTTGTGACTTGTTAACATGTCTCATATTTTGGATACATCTTTTAAAAACTTTCAACAATATTAGTCTTTTCAAGGTCATAGAAAACAAATATAAAACATAACTAAAAAAAAAAAAAATCTGTATGCTTTTATAACAGTTTTTTGTTTTGTTTGTTTTGTCTTTTTTTAAAATTGTGATACAGATATTTTCCTGGAATAGGGAATCATAATATCAAATGACCATTTTGTAAAAAAGTTTTATTTGGTCATCTTAAAATAATTTTCAGATTATTTAAGTTTTTTTTTTTTTTTTTTTCTTAATTCTTGTCTTTTATGACCTCAAAAGGACTATTTTCTCAGAAGTTTAAAAGAAGATATTTTGTAAATATGAAACCAAAGGGTTTTATGTTTTTTTTTGCCCAGTTTAAATTGGTAACAAAATCTTGCATCTTATTGTGCAAACAGCTTTAAAATAAGGGTTTAAGATAAGGTAATAAAAAAAAAAACAAGAGGTAAAAACCTTTTGATATGTTCAATTCTTATGTTTAACTTTGTTGGTTTGCATCTGCCGTTGTAGGGGGGGTGTAACTCAGTAGTAGTCCGAGGCTACTGGCAATTTGACAAGCTCTCAGCCTTCATTTTCTCCAAGAGGATAGACAGAAAAGAAGTAATTAACTGAGGTAAGATTCAAATTTAGATTAATTCCCATCCATAACTATTTTCTCACCTGCAGTAAAGAAAGTAATAAAAAAAAAAATTAAACAATTCTTATTAGATTGGATTTTACAAGCAAATAAAAGTATAAACTGCAGTAGGTAAAAATGGGTGGTTGTAAAATATTCTGTAATGATTATACTAATAAAACATTTTGACAATCAGAAGTGATTGATTTGGAGTGATCTTTAAAAATTTGATTTGGAGTGTTCTTTAAAAATTTGATTTAAAATAAAAAAAATAAAAAATAAAAAAATCTATCATGAAACAAAATGTCCTTTCACCCAAATCCAGATATTGCATTTCAGTCTAATTGGCTTGTCTTTTTTGCAATTTAAAAAAATATTTTATTAGTAGAAATACTTATTTATGGGTTATACATCTGAATTAAATAATTTTTTAAAAAGAAATATAAAAAAAAAAAAAAAGAAATCTGAATCTTTGAAATGAGGGTTAATAATTTGTATTCAGATTTTTTTTTTTACTATAACCCTCATCTTTATTGTTATAAACACATTTTGACCTATGTGCCCTCTTCAGGTGTTTGTTGAACACAACAGCCTTCATGGAACTTTAAACTGAACACTTTATTTAATCTATTAGTGTAGTTGGAAGGTTCCTGGTTATAACACGAAGAATCCTGAATTTGACAAGAAGGTTCGCAAGTTCAACAAGAAACACCTCAAGAAGGCCAGAATGCACGTCAGCCAAAACGTTGTACATTGTAACAATAAAGATGAGGACAACAGTCAAAAAATCTAAAACAATGTAAAAAAAAAAAAAAAAAAAAAATATAACTTAAAAAAAAAAAAAAAATTAATACTATGACCTTTACAGTTTGAGATGGCAAAAGGTAATCACATACCTTGATTTGTTTATATTCAAGATTTTCTTTCCAAATAAATATTGAAGGCTTTCTTTTTTTATTTTTAAGTTTCACTTCTTCATCCTTAATATATAAAAGTTAAAAGAGAATTACCTTTAAGAACATTGCAAATATCTTTGAGAAGTTTAGGTTTTTATATAACTAGAAATAATATTCCTAATTTTTTTTTGTATTAAGTCACACATTCAACTAGTGAGTAGGTGAATAATCCTTTTTTCTTTTTTTTACATTAACAAACAGAAATAATATCAGCAGGAATAAGATACACATTGTTTTAACAAGAAGAGTTTTATGTCTCCATTGGTAGCACTTTAATTGCAGTTCCAGGAATCAAACTTGGTATCACCCACTGTGAATAAAAATTTGGTCAACAACATTATGCCATGAAAGAGTCATTAAAGTTAAATGTTTGAACAAGATATAAATAATATTCCCCCAAATAATTTTTCTTTTTAACAAATTGTCTTATCTATTAAGTATATTAATGAATGAATAAATAAGAAAGCGAAATAATAAAACATAGCATAATGTAGAAGAATGCTTACTCAATTCTGTGGGGTGCATGGGAAATCGAGTTTGATTTTTGGAGTGAATTAACCATACAAGATTGCCAATTGATATGTATTATATACAAACTATATACATAAATTAATAAAAAATAAACTCTTTGTTGGTGCTGCAATGGAGGGAGATTTAAAAAAAAAGAAGTTGTGAGGTGGAGTGATAATAGACTAAGGAAAAAAGCATTGATACAGAAGATTCTCTTATCCCCATAAAAAATAATATTAATCTTTGTTACTTACAGCAATCTGATTATACCAATATTGAAAGGTATAAGCTAAAAAATAACATCATTATGGCCTATGCAAAGCGAAGATCTATAATTGTATGTGGCCAAAATAATAAGATGTAGAAAACCTTTCTTAAGTTTTTTTTTTTCCTTTTCAATATCTTACTTTCTACATGAGTATACAAGGCAGAAACAAAATTATAAATCAGATGTACAAAGACTTGTGGTGTTTAAAATGTTATTATCTTAGAAATTTAAGTTACAATATACAACTATTATAGAAAAAAAATCTTTTGTGATTAAGATAATTTATAGAAAGTGAAAAACTGCATTAAGAGCTGAATAAACACAAGACAGTTGAAAAGAAGTAAAAACAATATACCCTAAAAAACTGCCTTTGAAGTAGTTTAACTATATATATATATATATATATATATATATATATATATATATATATATATATATATATATACACACACACACAAACACATATTCTAACTTCTAAACTGATATTATAAAAAAAACAAAAAAACTCCAGGTTCTATAGTTTGTAATTACACAATACAAACTTTTACCTGGAGAAGGAGAAAAGAAAAAAAAAGAAAAGAGCAAATCATATATGCACCACTTGACAATAATCAGTTGGCACTACTGTAATGGTCAAAAGAAAAAAATACTGTAAGAGTTGTCCAAGATAAATATACTAAAGTGCTCAGAATGATCCATTAGGACAAACCTAGGTAGATATTCTCCAACTCATTAGGCTTACTTTATTATATATATATATATATATATATAACTTGGAAAACTTGTTAAGCTGAAGCACTTGTAAGTCAAGGGACCACTAATATATATATATATATATATATAAATAAAAAAAAGAGAGAGAGAGAGAGAGAGATAAATCTTGATAGCTAAACTGTATTTGAAAGCCCTTAAAAAGTTTTTTTTTTATAGTTATTGCATGGCTAATTCCTAATAAACAATAACAGTATGAAAAGCTTTCTAATGCAAAAGTCACAAGAGTGACTAAAGCAACAGACAAATGAACTAGGAATGAAAAGTGAAACAAGCAGAGGGAAAGCTAAATATCTTGAGCTAAATATTACAAAGGCAGAACAATAAGCTCTCGACTGGCCATATTGCTAAGCAAACAGAAATAAGGATCATAATGGATAAATTGGAATACAAGAATCAACTGACAAACCCTATCCAAGATTATAGCTACAGAAATCTAAAAAGTTAAAAAGAAAAAAAGATTCAGCTAAAGGAGAAAAAAACTATTTCAGATCTTGATAATCAGACAGTGGGGATAGGATTACGAGGTATGTCAAAAGTTCCAGGTTGATCGCATTCCTCGATGTGAGGGGTATTGTCCACTGCAAGTTCTTGCCACAGGGCCAGACGATCAGCCAGCATGTCTACAAAGAGATACTGTGGCGTTTTTTCTTCGTTTAGTGCACGAGAAGAAGCAAGAGATGTGGCAGGACATCTGAGTATCCGAGAGTTCCTGGCCCAGAACATCACTGTGCTGGAACAACCTCCCTACTCACCCGACCTGGCTCTATGTGATCTTTTCCTCTTTCCCAAGCTCAAGGGGGTCATCAAGGGAACCCGTTTTGAGGATGTGCACAACATCACAAAGGCTGTGATGACAGAGCTATGGAAAATCCTGAAAGAATCCTTCCAGGAGTGCATGCAAGCGTGGCAGAGAAGGATGGAAAAGTGTATTAGACTCCAGGGGGATTACTTTGAAAGGGATAACTTGTAGTTTGTGGTTTGGATTTGAAATATTTTTTTAATGACACCAGTCTTGGAACTTTTCTGATATACCTTGTATGTTCTATCAACTTAAATAACCTAATATAGCATACCATAAAACTAAACATTATCATAATACCAAAATTATAGACATAACTGCATATCAAGTCTTAACAAATCTAAATGCTGTTATGGCTAAGAAAATGTTTTTTTTAAATTTATTTTGTTTTGTTTGTCGAAGAGAAATAGTCTCTTACTAGCAGTGGCTACCTGGCATCGCCTGCGTAGAGGAGGATTTTAAAAGTTAGTCCCGCAGATCCATTATTACTGAATCGTGAATTGAATCCTTGTGGGATGCCCCATTTAAATCCCTATGTAAAAAAAAAAAAAAAAATAGACCTTGCATTGATCCAGCTACTCAGAAAAGAAATGTTAATGTCTACTATCTAAAATATTAAATGGAAAAAAAAAATCCCATGCTGTTATCATTTAAATTTTATTTTTTAATTATCTTCACGAATATAAATCAAATCTCTATTAATTTTGCTCAAAAACCAAGCCCTGGTGATATTTAATGTGTATATATATTTACTTTGGTGTTAACTGCCGTTTATATATGTATAGATAGATATAGATAACTTTTCTATAGTTTATTTTAAAGTTTTGTAGATATACTGGCAATGAGAATTAGATTTTTATAACTAGAGAACCAAAAAGTTCAATATTGTTCTCTTGGTCCTAATTGACTTTAAAAGCGTACAAATGGACTGACCAAGATATAGGATATTGTTGGATCCATAACCAATTCTTTCTAAGCAAAAACTATAAAATGAAGGGTGTATATACAGACGTATAGAGGATAAAAATATTTTGCAAATAGTTCAAGATTTCATTGACAAACAAAATGATATGATGTATTTTGATGTTTATACACTTCATGTTCTTAAGACAACTGAAGTAAACATGAAGAAAAAAAATACCATTTTTTTTTTTTTTGGTAAAACTTGCAAATCATACTCAAAATCCATGACCCCCAAAAAAACAAACAAAACAGAACCCACAAATTTTGTAATAAAACTTAATTTTAACTAGGGGCATTTAAGGGTTAGGAGTTAGGGTTAGTTTAATGGGAAAATAAATTTGAGTTCTGTTTTTTCTGGGTCACCCTGTAATATCATGGGATTTTGAGTATGATTTGCAAGTTTTACCATTTTTTTTTTTAAATACAAAATATTGATTGGTTGTTAGTGTTTTTCTTGATTATTTCTATCCTCTATATTTTAAAACTGCGCGTGGTGTAATGGTTAGAGTCGTAGGAAATGGACTCGTCGACCAGAGTTCAATTCCGGGACAAAGCTATTTACATTTCACATGGCGCTAATACCCTTGGGAAAGGTATGGATCCAATTCTCCCTCCAGCTATGGGTAAATAGCAGGGCAGACTGGGCTCTTTAACCATGGCTAGGTAGCCAGTCTAGAAGGAAAACTCTGAATTCGAACCTATTAAACCCCGCTTAAGAAATTGACCTTGTGTCACATCCTGTTTGTGCGGAGGGATTGGTAAATATATATTTTAAAGCTGCTCCAACATATTTTAATACAAAAATATTCCACTTAGATTTTTATGAGCATGTTAAAATTAAGTAAATATTGTCTCATGGTCAAGTCTGAAAGACAAGGTAAGAAACAATATTAGAAGAAATCCCCCACCCACCAGAAAAGAAGATTAATCTGTAGCGATTGTCTGCCCCCGATGGGATGGACTTGGGTCCAAAAGGGTTATCTTCCCTGGCCACCAGGTTTTCGCCAATAGGTGGCTGGGTATTTAAACAGCAGCCCAGGAAATTCTCACTCTTTTCCTCGGTCCAGCAACCACTACACATGGGCTAGACGTGTGGTGTCTCTATCCCTTAAGTGTGGGGGCTTTTGTCCCCCAACTAGACAGGCGAAATCCTGGTGGCAAGGGAAGATAACCCTTTTGGACCCAAGTCCATCCCATCGGGGGCAGACAATCGCTACAAATCTATTAGATTCTGCAATATCATACTTGTTTCAAGGATTTTGCTTGTAAAATTCAAATATGGAAACAAAAAATAAACCCAAAACAAAACAAGATATATCCCTAAAGTTATCTTACTGAGAAATGATCATAAGTGTGTATGTGTGTGCGTGGGGGGGGTATCTTGTGTCTTATAAATTTTTCGTAAAGAAGGTGAAAGCTTTAAATTTAATTCAATCAATAAAAACTGACAATAGTTTTGCTAATAGCTTATATACATAATCACACTGGATTTTACAAGTATGAAAATGTAATGACACTGCTGGGAGCTTAGAATTCAATAATGTAAATATTCTTTTTCTGTATAATGCTAATTTTCTTAAGAAACTTAAAGAATTTATGAGATTTAAAAAAAATGTATCCTTTTTTGTTTTTTATCTAAACAAATTTTGGCAAAAATCAAATACAAAATTGATTTTGAAATATGTAAAAAGATTTTTTTTAAATAAAAAAAAATGAGGTAAAAATTGGGTAAAATAGATATGTTAACCCTTAAACTAGTATTTCAGTTCTTTACTGTTCATAAGACAGATTTGCATATGGCTATTTTAAAATGAAGACAGGAGAGAGAGAAAACAAAAACATTCATTTTGCATCTTGCCTGTCTCACAATTTGGAGAAAAGATGAAGTTATATTTAAAAAAAAAAAAAAAAAAATCTAAATTAAAAATAAATGTCTTCAGACATTTCTATAAACTCAAATCCACCATAAACATAGATTCTGATTATACCAGCCAGCCCCACTGCAGAATTTTAGGATATAGAGATTGGCCATGTTGAATTAACATAGGGTCAAATCTGTTTACTAAAGACTGAAGAAGATCAGTGCAGTGAAGGCAGTCAGTAAAGACTGAGCTGAAGTTCAATTATCTTAGTTCAGAAAATAAGACTTCAATTTTTTGAGAGAAAGAGAAGAGGGGGGGGGGCGCGATAGAAAAAGAACTTCTGAAACAAATTACAAACATACTCAAAAATTTTAAATAAAAATTCATCTTAAATAGGAAAAAAAAGTTTAAAGTTTATAAATACAATGACTGATAAGGACAAAAACAAACAAAACTTAATGATCAAAATATCAAGATTATCGTTTCAAAATTATCCCATAGATAAATTAAGATTCTATAATATATAAGTAGAAATACCAAAATATAAAAATTATTTCAATTTCTATAAAATGTGGCTACAATATAAAATATTTTTTCATTGGTTGTACTAAATCACAACCTAAGATAGATGGCAATTAATAAATAAATAAAAAGTATATATTTGTAAGGAGAAGTCCAGATGGAACAATTGTTATTTTTGTGGTTGATAGTCCAAAGAAAATAGAATGATGGCTGGCATAAAAAAGGCAGTCTGGTTGGAGCTCTATGTCTTCAGGTGCTGGTATACAGGGATCTCGGCACTATGCAGTGATTATGGTGGTGGTAGTGGTTGTTTCCATACAGAAATCAACGAAGAAGAAGATAACAATATCAACAAGTATTGCACCAACAAAATACTTGGAACAACTCCCCTACATTTGGATGCAAATATGGAGGGGGTTAACATGTACAGAATCAGCATAGAAATTAACAAGTAACAAGGCTCAAGCAGTCAAACCCAGTTCAAGCCTTGTTCACATCAAGGAGTGAAGAAAAAGAAAAAAAAAAAAAAAAAAAAGAAAAGAAAAAAAAGAAAAGAAAAGAAGAAAAGAAAAGAAAAAAAAGAAAAAAAGAGAGAAAACAATGGGCTTTGGTTAGAAAATATCTCAAAATCTCTTAAAAACAAAGAAATAAAAAATTAATTTTTTTTAACTGGAAAATAATTATTAAAAAAAAATTAAATTAAAAAAAAAAAAAAAAAAAAAAAAAAAAAAATAATGAAAAACAGAAAAAAAAAAAAAAAAGAAAGAAAAAAATTTTTTTTTGTCAATATTTAAATATTATCACATTGTGGAAAAGCCTAAAATAATTCTTGTTGTTTTAATGTTTATTGAATTAACAAATATAAAATAATCACGGAGAGACCAGAATAAAAGTTAATAAAAATTAAGTTAATAAATTTCTATGACTGTTAGGCAATCGATTCAATCTCCAGCAATTTAAAAATAAATAAATTATGTGTCTTAATTATTTTCAGAGTTGCATCTAATTATAATATTGATTGAGGACATCAAAATTTAATATTGATTCAGCAGTTAACTAGTTAATATGGTCATTTAACATTTCTTTTCAACAATGTAAAATATAAAAAAGTTTCTAAGAATCTTTTCCACAATATAATTATATTTCAACATTGTTCTCAAGTTTAAAAAATTTCTCATAAAAAGATACATAAAAAGTATCCTTTAAAAATAAAAAATAAACTTTAATAGAAAATAAATAAAGAAACAAGGAAATTGTTATTGAAATGAAAAAAAAATGCTGTAAAATGATATAACATTTTTTATACAGGAAAATGCAGCAACAAATACATTTACAAAATATACAGAATTGTCTTGTTTTTTGTTTTTATGCTTTTTTTTCTTCATTTTTTTTGTTTTTTCTTTTATAGATATTTTTTTTCTCCTAACTTTCTTTTCTTGTTGATAAATAAAACAGGGGAGGGGGAGCAGAAAGCACAGGCCGAACATACCTGGAATTAAACTGATGGTCAGGTGTTAAAGAGTGAACAGCAGGATGGGGGTGGGGCTTTAGCAAAATGATTTTGAAGCATCCAGCATGTTTAACTATTTTTTTTTTTTTTTTTTTTTTTTTTTTTTAGTGCAAGACACTCTGCCAGAGTGTTTGAACACTTTCATTATTAGTACATACCTACTGAGAGGTCATCTTACATTTGTGATAGAGACTGAGAGCAGTCAAGAGATATCTGTACAACCTTGATCAAAGATCTGGAATAATACTGGCATGAATATAATTTTCTGATAACATGACTCACCTAGCAGAGTCACAGAGAACCAATCATTATTTTTTTCATGCTGCCAATAAGATGGTAAAAATACTTGCGTGAGTGTGTATGTGTGTGTAATGAATATTTACTTTCTCAGAGATGCTGATAGGTACGTGTCCTGCATCCCTGACACACAAAAATCTAAAAGGACACAGTAAAATCATATCCATGCATCCCAGTGTTTTTATTTTTTCTTCCCTCACCATTTAAAGTTAACTGTAAATGCATTTCAATAGTTTCTTAGAAATGAATTACACAGGATAGGTTACAAGGTAGGAGTTAGACGGCTTTAGTTGGGACCCATAAATTTTCCCGGGGACTCATTCAAAGCAAATATGTAAGTCCCAGGACACACTAAATCAAAAACCTATCAGCATCACTGCTTTTTATGAATAAATCTTGGCAGAGTGAATATCATCTTCACTTGTAAAGTATCTACATAAAGAAATAAATTCTTTCAAACACAAGCTAAGAATACAAATCATTTGACTAAAATATTTACTGTAAATAAAATCAGTTTGATAGATATTACCTTTATTAGAACTTCAAATCCTACCATTATTAATTATTACCAGGTAAAAGTTCAATGTAGATTCATGAAAAAAAAATCAGGCATAAACTAAAGACACTCCTATGCAAATGCTTGTATATATTATCTATATATACTTGTAAATGTACAAAATACTTATATGTAAATTTCTTATATAGACTTATATATAAATACTTATATAGACAATCTATCAAGATTGTTTTCAAGCCAAGATTTATATATATTTATTTGTTAACTAGGAATTTTAATGAAATTGAGAAACTTAAGATTATATCAAAAGTGAAAAAAAAATGTATGTAAATAATTCCCATTCAAAGTCACATTTGGTTTAAAAGGAATTGTTGTAGAGTCCATGACAGTTCTATCATTTGGGAAACACTAAAGAAATAACAGCTTCAATTGATTATAGAAAAATAATCTATGAAACAATTGATATTTTTTTCATGGGGCATTGTAACACTTACTTTGTATTTATAAAATAAGTTGTTATATAATAATCTCTGTAAATATCTGCTTTGTGTAAACAAATTAAAGCCTTCAACAATATAACTGAGTGTCTCACTCACACAGCTGGAAAAATACCCCCCCCCAAAAAAAAAAAATTTCTAATGAAATATTCCAGATTTTCAGTCAGAACTGTTGGTATGTTGAGGAGCAGAAATCAAAGTGTACAGACAAATTATCAGAAAAGTCCGAGAGTGGAGTGGTAAGGACACTTATTGATTAAAAAGATGTCCAAAATACTTTAACAGACACAAGATAAGCAGTGGAAAGATATTTGTCAACTTTGAAGTGCATTTTGAAAAGTTTGAGGGGAAGAAAAAAAAAAAAAAATCTTAAAAAAAAAAAGAAAAAAAAAGAAATAACAACTTTTGGTGGGTGTGGTGGAGAAATGGAAAACAGGTAGGATAAGAAGACCCCCCCCCTCACTTTTTTATAATTTGTAAGAAAGAAAAAAAAAAAGCTATTGGTTAGTCCACCCTCATTCTTTTGCATGATATTATGTGGAGAGACGAGTAGCAAATGCTATCAAGGCAGCAAAAATGAATGAATACAAGGACACCATTTTGTGGAACATTTTCCCAATACACACACGCACACACACACAGAGGAGAGAGAGAAAAAAAAAAAAGAGCTGAGCTGTATGAAGTCTTAAGGTAGTGTGTAGAATGTTTACAGAAAGGTATAACAAGCTAGATTGAGCTTTCCCAATAAACAAAACCTGATTCAGTAATAAACTTGTAACTAGTTCTTCGCTAATTAAAAAAAAAAAAAAAAAAAAAAAAAAAAAAGAAGAAAAATAAAGACTAACCACAAAATTTTAAAATCTAAAGCATTTTGTGGTGATATTAGGTACAGGTTAATTTTGTTTTGTTTTCATGATCATATATTATCACAAACATTAAGCAGTCTTTGTTCAAATTAATATAACATATGATATCATTTACAAATGAAAACATATCTATTGTACATTTTTTAGAATCAATATTATCACAATAATTGATAATAATAACAAGTCTAATTTGAATTATGTTGAAAATTTTAGATTTATCACATATGGCTGTATCATTAATAACGTGGCTAGTTGTATCAGTCTTTTCGGGATTTCTACCCACTTAAAAATAACACTAAGAAAGCACAATAACAAAGATATTATTTTTACCTTATAAATTAACAGATTTTTTTTTTCTTCTATTTTTTAAATAGACAATTTCCAAAACTGTAAAGATGTCGTAAAGTTTAAATATTAGTATAGCATTATATTTTAAGCAAAAAATTCATAGTAAACAATATGGCTCAAGTCAGTTCTGAGCTAGAAAAAAAAAGATTTATTTTTTTAAAAGCAACAATTTGAAGTCTTTATTCTCATCTGTATAAAGCAAAATTCAAAATATTTGTTTTAATTTCTGTTGAATATCGAGTAAAGTTTAATTTGAAATATACTAGAACAGACTGGTTCTAGTTGAAGTAATTTTTATTTGGGAATGGAGGGGTGAAAATACTTAAATGAACAACGTTATATACTTAGATGTGAAATAGTTTAGCCATTATGGCTAAGTGGTTAAGTTGTCCAAATTTTAGGACTGAGAATAAATTGCACCAAAAAGTGACTCCCCCACCTCCTTTCCAAATGTTTTATTTATAAGAAACATTTAGATCAATTACAAGTGAATATTCATAAAGTAACTTTGTCAACATGGTAAGAAAAACATAAGTATCATGAAATTATACGATACTATGTCTAACTTTATACCTTTGAAGATATGATTATAAAAAAAGAAAATAAAATTTTTTTTTGCCTACAGGCATTGAGACAATTGTTATTTTCATAGATAAACAATACAAATTTAGTGAAAGAAAGAAGAAAAACTTTTATATCGAATTCTTGTATAAAAATTAAGCTATAAAAAGATAACTAAATATAAAAGTTATTCACACATCATTATGGAGATGCAAAATTTACACTAATTCAGCAAGAATTCTTTCTCCTAATTTATGTCAATACCAATTTTCTGAAACATACCACTCAAGATCAGCAAAAGCACAAGAGCTTAGGAAGTGTAGAGACAAAGGGAGGAAGGGGGGGGGGGGAAGGGTGTGGGAGGGGCAATGGCAGATTTCTTTCTTTTCAAACAACAGTATAGAAAAATAAGTGTAATTATGAAGGAGGGCAAAAATATCTTTTTTAAATTTTTTAATGTTATTTTGTGAACCAATGGTTTTCATTGGAGAAATACATGTCTTTCTCAATTTATTTTAATTCAAAAAGGGAAGGGAAGAAGTGAAATGCCATCTAGGGTAATTTTTTTTTTTCTTCAATTATTGGAACGTTTTTTTTTTTTTTAAAGAACATACCATGAAAAAAAAAAAAAAAAAAAAAAAAACTATTTCTTTTTAAATTATCTATAATGCCATCTAGGTAATTTTTTTTCTTCAATTATTGGAACGTTTTTTTTTTTAAGAACATACCATGAAAAAAAGAAAAAAAAAAAAAAAGAAAAAAAAAAAGAAAACTATTTCTTTTAAAATTATCTATAAGAGTAAAGCGTTTCATTGTTGCAATAGACAAAACCCACCTGACAAATCAGAACTGAATATTAGAAATTATAATTCCTGAAAATATTCAAAAAGCTTGCAGAAATAAGTATGTGATATGCAGATTTATGACCGTGAGGTTGTTTCCTAATTTTAGTATAGCAAAACAGAATTGACTAATATAACCAAACCCTCCTCAAATCAATTGTTGTAAATCAATCTATTACAATCATCATTATTGCAGATTTAGATTTTAGTTTTAATAAATTTTGCATAGTTAATATTGAATTAAATTTTGGCTAATGAGAATATTTTCTGACTCATCTTCCACATAAAAAACATCACCAAAAATAACTTTAAAACTTTTCATAAAATGATATAGAATTGATTAAACGATAAAGGAAAAAAAAAAATGTACAAAATTTTCAAATGAAAAGAATAAAAGATAAAAAGCAGTTTAATAAGTAGATCTAAAGAGAAGAAATTATGTCCCTAATATTTTATAGATATGAAAGGCTCAATTATTTAATGTAAATAAAGATTTAAATACAAGCTTTGCTTCAACTTTTTTTTTTTCTAAATTAACTGTAAAAATATTTCAATGTAGAAATCACAAAATGGCATTCTTCTTCATCAATATTCCATATTATGCAATGCTACACCACACTGAGTTCTTCCTTACATTGATATTTTTTTTATTTTTAATCTGCAAGAGGTGATTGTATAAAGGCAAGCCATAATAAGAATTCCAATATAACTGAAAAAAAAAGAAACAGTTTGAAAATAGAAGTATTTCAATATTGAAAAGATTTGTTTTTCTTATAAAATTTAATAGAATGCATCACTGAGAGTGTACACTGCCTTAAAAAGATTTTGTTTTAAAGGTTTATAAGAAAAGAAATATTAAGCAATGCTTTAGAAACAACCATTATTTAACTTCATAGCAGATTTCCCCACCTCCCTAAAATGGACAGAGAAAAAGACCCTCCCCCCAAAAAAAGCATTTAAGAAATAACTTAGAATTAAATAAGAATGTTTAGACATGTGTGAATGTTGTATACTTATATTTTAAACTATTGGGTTTATTTACCACATCCCTTAACACAAATTAGAAAACGAACCTTGCATTCCAAATTAGAGAGAGAAATAAACCCTAAGGTAACCACTTATACTATTTGGGCCTTGTAAAGATTAAAAGTAGTTGAGTGACTATAAATTCATAAGTGTTTGGCTCTTGGTAGAAGCAAACATTTTGTTCCTTGTTGCAATAATGAGCCTCACAAAAGTTGTACTTTGATTGAGGTTTCCATTGTCTGCTCTACCACTTGAACCAAACCTGCAAGTACTGAACTTACAATTTGGTTTCTGCAGAGAGATCAGATCAAACGTAAATCACTATAGCTAGAAGGTGCCTTACAAATTAATTGACCTTTTATAATTAAAATCATACTGTCAATAATTATGAAAAGATTCCTTTAAATACCAGAAATGTTTTTTTTTTGACAATTGAATCTCTTATCAAAGAAGTTCAATTGTCCAAAAAAATGTCAGAGGTTACTTGACCCTTTTTTTTGTTTGTTTTTTTGTTTTTGTTTTTTGAACAAGTTAAAAAAAAGATAGGAAAATTTCAAGTTGATCAACCATTTGCAATTTGGCCATCTATATAAATTCATACCACATTGATACTTGGTCCCTTGAGTATGCAAATTGACCAGATGGTCCCTCAAGATTAAGCTGTCCAAACAGGATACAAGTTAATAGGAAATCTAATTGATTTATCAAAATGTCATGTATATGCAAGTGTTTGTTTATTTAAAAGGACTGGCTATGGAGATGAGAAAGGAAGCTTTAAAAAAAAAAATCAAAATCAGGGGAGTATAACTATTTGGTACAGATAGTATAAATGATATACACATGATGAATCAATTATTCACAAATCATCTTGTTCAAAATCTCTGATTATTCACTCATATTTGATTTTAGGTTAAAGCTATTCAAAATCCCTTATTGAAGATATACAACCTGCACTGGTCATTATAGATTTTATAAGTCTATGAAAGAACTAAGTAGTGACACAAATCAATAAAGAGATACTTTAGAGATCATATTGGATGTCTATCTTTAAAAGAAAAGAAGAATTGATTAGAGGAGATATACTGGTTATAATCACATTAATATATATATATGCTCATCACTTGTGCCAAACAGATTTAATGGCATCAAATGGAACACACAATGGACATAATTTCCTCCATTTTGCTAAAAAAGCAAAAATGGCTTTCTATGATGAAATAAAATAAAGAAAAATATGAATCAAGCAAATAACATCATTAGATTTTTTTCTTCCATTCTTAAAACTTATGATTTTTAATGTAATTTTTATTATTTCTAATCTCAAAGAATAAAAGTGAATTTTTTTTACTTGGTGTGACTGAATTAGAAAAATTGACTAAATGCTAAATTATATACACTTCATCAACCAAGAAATCTCAATATCATTAATATTCTTTAGATTCAATTTCTCATCAAAGCAACAAATTTAAAATTGTTATAGGGATGTTATGGTGCCAGTGATAATTGATTAGAATTAATTAAAATGTTAAGATTTTTAAAAAATAACAAAGTTTAATTTTAACGATTAAATTAACAAGTTAGGAATAAATAGTAAGAAAATTTAAACAAAAATTATTCTAAAAAGATAAATAAAATCTACTTCATTGTGTAATTCAATTATTTCCCAAACTCAGTATATGAAAACTGGGGATTTGCTCCTTTAAATACTGCAAATATTTTTTTTTATCTCAATTAAATTTAGAATGTTTGGATAAAATACATACTATTATTTTCTTATATCATTTCACCATGTTATTGTTGCTTTTTGATTAAAAAAATCAAGATGGAGAAAAAGTAGTAATAAAATAATGGTATTTTATCATCCATCTATTTATTAGCAGTTATCTCCATAAGTCAAATATATAAAAATTAAAATGAAATATTTCAGCAATTTAGGAAGATTTTACCTGGTACTTTTAATAATACCTTTCCACTTAAGATACATCTGAGTGTCTGTTGTAAATAAAACTAACATAATGGAATCCTTCTAATATTTCCAAAATTAAAGTAGGTGAAGAGACCTATTGCCAGGGTCTGTCCCCTTTTCACTAGCGCTAGACCAGGGAGATTATTTTTGCTGAGGTGGAGTGCCACACATATTGTAAGTTCCCCACTTTACCGCACAGGTCAGATTACCCAGGCTATGCTACTATGTGCCAAGTTGGTAGGGACCGGCACCGATTCCTAGGTGAGTGCTGTACCAACTGAACTAAACCAGTCCCTTTTATTTCCTAAGATCTCCAAGAATTTAACAGAATAAATATTTAATAAATCTAAGTCTAATTCTGATGAGGAAATCTGCTGAGAATTACATTTCAGCTGTTAAACAAATTTTAAGTTTTAATGATGAATAAAATATCTAATAGCAATAATAACATTATTCGGTTAAATCAAACTTAATGGACCTAAATTTCACCATCATATGTCACCCTGCCGAAATAAAAAATATACCAAAAATCAGGGAATTAACCGAATTTAATGAAATTTTCAGTGTTGATATATTAATGAATTAAAGATATAATGCGCCAGTTATTTTATTTAAAAACTTTTACATTTTTTTCAGGTCAGTTAACTTTGAACCACATATCTTTGAGAATCTGTATAACGCCTCAAAGATACGTGATTCAAAGTTAACTGACCTGAAAAAATGTAAAAGTTTTTAAATAAAATAACTGGTGCATTATATCTTTTATTCATTAATATATCAACATTTCATTAAATTTGGTTAATTCCTTGATTTTTGTTATTTTTTTCTTTCAGTGGGGTGACATACGATGGTGGAATTTAGGTCTGTTAAGTTCGATTTAACCCATTATTCTGTGTTTTGAAGCCATGCTCAGTTTGTAAATTTGTTTGTGGATTAACAAATGTCAAACCAAATCAAAATTAGGAATAAAAGAATAGCTCTAAAGATAAGAAAGACAAATTTGCTTTCTGGTTGGGTGATTTTTTTTTTTTTTCAAACTGTTAATGTATTTCAGTATCTATCAGGAAAATGTCACTGAATGTACATGAAGGTAAAAAATACAGTTGTGTTTGTAGCAGCACTAAAAACAAAAAGGAAAAAAAGATTGCTTTGGATTTAGCTATAAAAGGTTTATAATTATTATTTAGTCATTGGGATAATTATTTTAAAGGTTGAGGAAGAAAAGAAATTGGCAGGATTTTGTGGATGATAATGGCAATAATTAGAAAAGAAGCAAAGGGAAAAAAAAAGTTGTTTTTAAATTATAAAAAAAATAATTAAGACTTTGCTTGAAGATGAACAGCAAAGTTAAAAACAACTCACAAAGAAAAAAAAAATGAATGAATGAAATCAAAATTAGAAGTGTTTGGTAAGATGAAATACAATTATTCAAGGAAAGAAAATAAATAATTGTATGTATATTTATATGAATGACCAATAAATTAATTTATAAATAAAATAAGTCATATAGATGTCAGACAGAAACACAGCTGATTTTTTTTTTTCGATTTGAAAAAAAAAAATTAGGGATAAGAATGAAAATGAAGGAAAAAAAAAAAAAAAAAAAAAAAGAAGAGAAAGAAAAGAAAAAAAAAAGTAAAAAAGTGGGAGGAGTAGAAAGAACCACCGGTTTTGCTAGCCTGGCTTGCATTTTTTTTCTAATGGTTTAGACCCTTAAAATGGTATAATGACAATATGCTTATCTCGGCCCAGCATTTTGTGACAAAAGTGAAAAATTTCTTTAGGTAACAGAAATCAATTTCTGTTTTATAAAGAGAAAGAGGAAAAAAAAAAAAAAATTAACCATCATCAAATGAGAATCTTTTTCCCTCCTTAATTTGAATCTCAAAGGGGTTGGGAGTAAGCCATATAAAAAAAATAAAAAAGACAATTTTTTTTTTTTTAACAATTGCAAATTGAAGAAAATACTGATTCAGTGCCTTAAAAGAAAAAGAAAGATAGGAAAAAAAAAAAAAAAAAAAAAAAAAAGTATCCCCAGAAAACAAACCCCATCTAACCCTCCCCTTTCTAATTATTCAACTGCATCAAAAATCCTTTGATCATCATTGATATCATCGCCTTCATCGCCCAATGTGAGGATGAGGATGAATTCCTGCTCCTATCTGAAAGCACTGTCAATTTAAAATATCCATATTGCTTTTTGAGTGACACTGTAGCCAGGCAGGCAACCAACAAAGTCAGGCAGTGGATGGGGTAACAGGAACACCATACTGCTGTCCCTACACCCTACCCTCTACCTGCAGTGGGCTTCTGCCCTGTCCATTGCTCCTCACTCCCATGACTGGTAAAATAAAATATATCCAGACTCAGAATTCTTTTGCAGATCTGACGGAAGTCCATAAAAATCTTCTATTGTACTGGCATCAATTTTCTGAAATGATTAAGAGAGACAAAGGGAAAATTATTGTTGTTTTAGTAAATGATAATGTCACATCATCATTTGACAAAATAACTACATTATTTTTAGGCATATTGTTTTTGGAAAATACACTCATTTTGCAACAATCTAATTGTATGTAATTAAATTCAATGCATAAAAAATAATAAAATAGACAATATGGAATTAAAACAGAAAAAAAATAAATAAATAAATTAAAAAAAAAAATCAATTTTTATTATAGTCTGCAGGCTTGAGCAGAGATGCTGATAGGTAACACATCCTGTATCCCTGATGCACAAAAATCTAAAGGGACATAGTAAAATCATATCTATGCATCCCAGTGTTTTTCTTTTTTATTCTTTCACCATTTCAAGCTAACTGTAAATACATTTCAATAGTTTCTTAGTTAGAAATAAATTACACAGGATAGGTTACAAGGTAGGATTTAAATGGCTTTAGTTGTTTCCCCATATCATAAATAAAACCCCTAAAATCTATTAAGAAACTTTAGTTGGGACCTATTAATTTTCCTGGGGACTCAATTCAAAGCAATTAGGTGCATCCCAGAACACACCAAATCAAAAAGCTATCAGCATCACTGCTTGAGCCAAAATTTTCTTTCTTCAAGTAATTTTTGTTAGTGACTAAATCCAAGTTAAGATAACTGGCAAGAAGATACGTATCTACCAACCCATCCACACAAGTAGAATGTGATACAAGGTCAATTTCTTAAACAGAGTTTAACAGGTTTGAATTCAGAGTTTTCCTTCTTCTAAACTGGTTGCCTTACTATTTACTTATAGCTGGTGGGAGAATAGTTGGATGGATACCTTTCCCAAAGGTATTAACGCTATGTGAAATGCTACCAGCCTAGTCCAGGATTTGAACTCATCTTACTATGTCCATTTCTTATAATGATAGCCATTATACCTCCAGGCAAAAGGATAAAGCAATAAGAGAATTTCATTGAAACCTTTGATAAAAGTGACATTAACAACTAATCAAAATTTGTTGGTTTCATTTTCTGAATTATTACCAACTGAATTATTTTGGTTAGTTAGTGAAATAGATCACTAATTAGGACTGAGGCTATTCTAGTAGTGACCACCCCAAGCGGAGTTTAACAAGTTTGAATTCAGAGTTTTCCTTCTCCTAGGCTGGTTGCCTAACCAAGGTTAAAGAGCCCAGTTTGCCTTACTATTTACCCATAGCTGGAGGGAGAGTAATTGGAGTAATTTCCCAAGGGCAGGATTTGAACTAGGGTTGACAAGTCCATTTCCTACGTCTAACCATTACACCACAGCCTTAGTTTGTATTAATTTCCATAGCTTGGAAGTTTTCTTTTTTGATCATCATAAAGTTTCATTTGCTCTCTACTTTCTTTGTCAATTCAAGCCTCCAAACTCAGTTTTATGTGAATAGCATCTTTGCCATTTCAGCCACATTGACTAAGAATTAATCTTACAAAAACTGTAGTCAATTAACCGATTTAGTTTGGTCAAATCTTTTTAGTTTTTCTCTATGATCAACTATTAAAAAATAAATTACAATGATGCCCTAACTTACAGGTGTTTCCAAGTTACGAGCTGTCACTCAGTTAATTTGTTTTGAGAGTTGAAATTTGAGGTACGGGTAAACTTCAGTATACATTTATGTTAATAAGTTCACTAAAAACATTTAAGTTTCCAAATTCATTACGCCAAAGAAAAACACTATTTATAAAAAAATATTTAAAACATTACAGTACATAATTCATTATATTCTTTTTATTGTTTTTATACAATAGTGCTATTTTCTTATTTAAAAAAGCAAACAAAAAAAAATACGCCTTCTAGCACTCATATAAGGAAAAGGGCTGGTGTTTGCAATAAAAGCAATTTGAAGAATACGGTCAGGACAATCATATAGGTGCTTGGGCTTGATATGACTAGCCATTTGATTGGGTCAGGCCTTTCCAACTGCCTGTCTAGCCCAAGTAAGATCTAGAGTAGAGTGCTGCATGTCATGGGACCACTTAGTACCTAGTTCACGGACTGTTCAGGCATTACTGAGGTACAGCTGAACAGGACCATTTAAATTTTTATAAAGTAAACTATATCATGGGGTAAAAAATATTGCCATTGGGTAATTCCATGTAAAGTCATCCAGAAGAAAGTAAAATTGTCACCCACCCCCTTCAATTTTTCTGAAATTGTGTCCCAGTGTGGACTCTGTTAAAGTTAGACAATCCCCAAAATTTGAGCTTCCAATTCCAAAAATTGGCCGAGTTATGTTTTTTTAGCTCTCCATACTGGGGGGGGGGTATGAAAATGGTAACTTTTTGTAATCTATTTTTGTCTGTAAAATGAATTCTAGAGCTTACCTACTCCTAAAAATTGATTTATTTAAAGTTAACCAGTTTTAAGTTATTGATGATTTTTTATTTTTTCATAGTAATTGGAAGCTTAAATTTTGTGAATTGTCTAACTTTAACATAGTTCATACCTGGACAGAAATTCAGAAAAATTGAAGGGTGTGGGTGGCATAGCCTGGATGATTTGATATGGAATTACCCAATTATAAAATAATTCTATTTCTTGGACAGTTCAGGGGTTTTCAAAATATTTATTGAATTTTTTTTTTTCAGTAAATATTTGCCAGTATCATCTTTGAAATTCCAATTTTATCTAAAGTCCAATTGTTCAGGAAATAAATACAGAATAATCAAGTAGAAATAAAAATTAAAAATCTGGAAGACACAATATCATTTAACCCTTTATCTACCACTGCCATCCGCAATAGCTATGTCTCAAATGGTTGATAGACTAGTATCATATCGCTGATCCTCTACTACTAATTCATTTTTTTTATTTAAAAAAATTTTTTTTTTTAACTCTAAACCATTTTCTAAGAATCGACGATCTCTGGAGTTTTGGGGTCTGACATTTTGATTGTTGGGCGGTTTTGGGCACTCTGGTAGATAAAGGGTTAATATTCTTAAAAGTCAAAGGAATTTAGTTTGGATATATGAAAAAGAATAGATAAGTAACTCACATCAATATCATCATCAAAAAAGCAACCAAAATCCATGACTTTTTACAATGCTGATATAATGTCCTCTGTTGGGGCCACTGCCACAGTGAATGACCACAGCAACCAGGTCATAGAGACGGTAAGGATTATAGGCATCATCTGACTAAAAAAGAGAAATTACAATGGATTAGCATTACATGTTCAGTGTAATACACTCAATATTTTCAATGATTTTTTTTAGTTAGCAGATTGGGGGTTAAAAAAAAAAAAAAAAAAAAAAAAGGTAATGCATTCAAGAAAAAACTTAGATTGGTTGTTTGTGTTTTACGCCATATCAACTCTTGTTGGGTCCAAAATGTTGTGTATATAGCAATAAAGATGAGGACAACAGTCTGAAAAATCTAAATAATACAACTGAATGCAAAATATATCATATAGAATAATTGTTAATTTCTAATGTAAGCAATAAAAACGCGATGAATTAGAAATCTTTCAGGTTTGAAACAAATTGTTTTAGATATACTAAATAGAATTTACATATATATATTTACCAACCCCTCCACACAAGCAAGATGAGACACAATATCAATTTCTTAAGTGGAGTTTAACAGGTGATTGACATTACAAGAATTGAAAAAATCTGTGGATTCCATGTTTGGAAATTATCCAATAATTCTGAATATCTTGACTGCCTATTCTTCATATCTTTTACAATTCTTCTTAGACAAATATCACATGACTCAAGTGTGTCAGTCACCCTATCATCCACATTTGGCTCCCTGTCAATTTTGGCTTTTCCCAAAACTAAATTCCCTATTGAAAGGGAAGAAATTTGAGACTGTGGATAAGATTAAAGAGAGCGCAACAGGGCAGCTGGTTCACAAAAAGAGGATTTTGAAGACGGCTTATATATATTTACCAATCCTGTTGAGGACAACAGTCCGAAAAATCTAAATAATACAACTTAATGCAAAATTCAAGATTAACACTTTAAAAAGAATGATATATTTCATTTTGGTGCCCTGCTAATTCATTTTTAACCATATTATCCACTTCTTTATTATATTTTACTATAATGTGACAAAATACGTTCAGTTGATAGAGGTTATGGGATTTGTTCTTTTTAAAAAAAAAACTTTAAAAAAAAATTGAAATAGATCACTAAGTAGGCCTGAGCCTATTCTAGTAGTGACCAGGTTTGAATTCAGAGTTTTTCTTCTCCTAGACTGGTCGCATAACCAAAGTTAAAGAGCCCAGTCTGCCCTATTATTTACCCATAGCTGGAGGGAGAATAGTTGGATTCATACCTTTCTCAAGGGTATTAGCGCTATGTGAACTGTGGCTTCATCCAGGAATTGAACTCAATTTGAAGAGTTCATTTCCTACAACTAACCAGTACACCACCGTGCTTCCAAATGCATTCATATGCATTCTTTAAAAAGGATATGTTATATAGAATAATTATTAATTTCTAATGTAAGCAATATAAAAAACTTAATGAATAAGAAATCTTTCAGTTTTGAAACAAAGTTGTTTTAGATATACTGAATAGAATTTACATATCGTCTTTACCATTAGAAAATTTTATTATACAAACGACTAAAAATAAATTTTCAAAAAGAAAAAAAAGAAAAAAAAAAGAGAAGATATTGAAGAAGCTAATAATTAAAACAGAAGATGACTTACTGTATTGAATAGCCGTAATTCCAGTGGGAACACAACCCTGTAGGAGAGCTTGGTATATCGATTTAACTGTTCCATATATTTGAAACGTTTCAAATGTAATGCGAGAATCTGAGGTAATTTTTTTACTCTCATTCTGAAAAATTATTGAAAAATATTTTATTCAAGAAAAACAATTATTTAAAAACAAAATGAAAACAGACAAATTATATAAAAAAGTCACAATTAATAATAAAAAAAAAAAGATGAAGTTATTTTGAATATCATTTGGTGTTGTATAGCCGCTGACTGGACTTCAATAAAACCAGACACGTATATATAAAAATAGGACCCGTCTTTATTTTCTTCAGTGTGTGGGTGGTGAGGGGTGACGAGTGTTCACAATGAAAATGCTGGGTGGCTGGCGAAGAGCACAGGGTTCACAATGAACTGCCCGAGGTTGACGGGAGACAAGGTTATCTTCTCGGCTGCTGCTGGGGACCGATTTTACACTTCATCCGCTAGGCATTTATATACAATAAATATGCCTACGCATTTTTATCTTTTGATCTGATAACAGATATATATATTTCTTTATCTTTCTCTCCACCTCCTCACCAGAAGACTCTGCTTCCGTTTTCCTTTTATCCATTTCTTCATCTTCTCCCTGCTTCTTGACCGGAAGACCTCTCTTCCGTTCTCCCCTTTTTTTAAATATATATTTTTATCTTTCTCTTCGTCTTTTGACCAGAAGAGGAATCTTCCGTTGCAAGCTATGCAACATTGGTTGGTAATTTTCAATATTATGATTGAATACATTATACGTATTCATAGTTTAGATAATTTTCCTAATTCTAGATCTTATCAATAATGTTTAAAAATTCCTGAATTTCTGTAGATCAATTTATACATGAAAACTAAACAAAATAGAAAATAATCCTTTTATTTCACAATTCTTATGAAGAAGGAATCTGTGAGAGGCGGCGGTGTAATGCGGGTTCCGGTGTGAATCCAGCCGCTAGGGATGAGCCGAGTAAAAGAAGAATGGGTGCGAGATTGATGTCGACTGAGAAGAGGAAGAAGAAAGAGAGATTCCAACAACAATGCACGCCTACCTATGCCGCTAGTAGTTGTCTACCCCTCTGGCCCTTCATTCCTTCTTCTTCTGTCCTACTAGCTGACATCTTGTTCCCTTGGTGCTGCTGCCGTTCCTTGTCTCTCTCTCTCTCTCTACTGCTATAATTGTAGCCCCTCCGGCACACTGCCGACCTGTCTGTCTCATCACTCTTCGCACATTAACAAAGGGGCTGGTTTAGCTAAGTCGGTAGAGCACTTGCCTAGGAATTGCAAGGTTCCTGGTTTGATACCGGCCCTCGCCAACTGAGCATATGAGTAGCACAGCTTGGATCTGTGTGGCAAAGTGAGGAGCTGATGGTAAGTGTAGCGCTCCATCTCAGACCAAAAAACAATCTCCTTGATCTAGCGCCAGTGAAAAGGAGATAGACTCCCTTGCTGTTTAGCTGATACCAACATTAAGCCACCCTGTTGACTTTACTTTTTTATGAAGAAGGATAGCCTTAAGAATTAAACTGAAGTTTTGGGCAACAAATTATTTAACAGTACATATTGGAATAAATTATTCTTGTGTAACTGACATTAAACTGGTCATACAAATAAAAACTATGCCTACTGAAGTGAAATTTCCAAAACAGTTATGCATGTGTGTGTGTTTATTTGTATTTATACTTCTATAGAAATAAAATTAGTACCCAATTTCTAATTTTTATAGATCAAATCAATTACCTTATAAATTATTCTATAAAAACAAATTCAGTTAATGTTATATGATGTTGAAAGACCCAAAACTTCTGTGACCCAAGGTAATTACATCACTGATGACACCTACTAGCACCCTAAATGTAGTAAGGAGCATATATTTAAAGTAGATCAAATTATTATTTTTTTTTTTTTAATTAGATTAAATTTTCATTTTGAAATATATCTTCAAAATAGGAAACTACTTTGAAGTTGTGTAGGAAGATAACTACATTAACATCTTCAGATACAAAACTTTATTAATGTAAAAATTACAGATCCAGCACAAAAGAAAAAATTTAAAAAAGTTTCAATACAATAAAAAAAATTGAGGCTATCAATTATAAAGATTTTCTAATATAATTCCTACCTTTTTTGTGCCTCTTGCTTGCTGCAACATACTTCACAGTAATATTTGTGCTCAGCACACAATGTCTCAGTATTGCTAAAACCTCGTAGGCAGTGTGTTATGGATGTGTTCTGTTCAACATCCACAGACAAATCAAGAAAATCTTCATCCTTACTACTGACCTAAAAAACAAATCATAATAAAAAAAATTAAAAAATTAGAAGAAATTCATTTACTAGACCGTGTCATAAATAATTTCTGTTTTAGCAAAATACTATAAGTGGCTACCTGGCGTTGCCTAGATAGAGGTGGAGATAAAAAAAAGTCTTGCAAATCCATTGATTGTTTTGATCTTCCATAATTTTTTGTTTATGTTTTCATCATGAACACCACCAATGACTTTCCCTTCTCTTACTATTCAAATCCTAATTTTTAAATATCTTCACGAATATAAATAAAATCATTATTTTTGCATGAAAAGTGAGCTCTGGTGATAGTGAATGTGTATATATATTTACTTTGTTGTTGTTTCATTTTCGTAGTTTCCTCCGGACATACATACAAAGTGTGTCAAAAAAAGTATCGAGATTTTTTGTACTTTTTGACACTTTGTATTCTGAAAAAATTAATGTTTCATTCATTGTTCATTTCTATCTTGGTAAATATAGCTTCAATCACGATACTTTTATAACACACCTTGTACATACACACCAACTGTCCTATATGTATAGATAGATAGATAATTTATTCATGACTAATTCAACAATAAATTAATTTCAATCTATAGTATATTCACCATTATTTTGAATCATCTCTTGCCATTTATCAGGTAGATTATTAATTCCTCTTAAGTAAAATCAAGCTAGTTTTGAGCTTAAGTTTTCCACAAACATTTTCACCTCATCTTAGAAAAAAATATTTTGTGATTCAGGATATTTTGTAGAGAATGGAAAAAGATGGAAATTATTTGGTGTAAAGTTTTGTGAATATGGTGGATGGGTTAGAACAGCTCAGCCTAAATCCAATATTTTTTTCCTGCGTTGATTCTTGTTGAATGCAGCCTTGCATTATCATGGAGAAACATGTTTCTCTTATTGAGAAAAGCAGGACATTTTCTTAGATGAATTTAATGCACACATTGCAGCTGCACTGAGTGTCTGATTGTGGTTTTAAAAACTTAAAATGATTAATATTGATGATCCCATTATACACACAGCATAACTTTTCTTCCATTAAACTGCCTTTGGGGTAGTCTGCAGAGAGATTCAACTTGATCAATCTACTGCCTTTTGCATTGAATATTGTCATAAAAGACCCATTTTTTTGTCACCTGTAATGATATTCTTGAGAAATGGGTAATTTTTCTACCTTGGAAGAAGACTTGTCACTATGGATATGCAATCTTTTCTATTCTTCTCACTAAGAGTATAAGGAAAACAAACACCCAGTTTGCTTACTTTTCTTATCTTTTTCAAGTGGCGGCAGATTGTGGATTGGAATATGTTGAGGTCAAGTGCTAATTCTCTAGTACTTTTTCATGGATTGTATTTTCTCCATTCTATCAAAACATCTTGATCAAGGTCTGATGAGACTCTTGGTCTGGGTTCATTTCTTAATGACATATCAACAGTAAGAAACTTTGAAAAGCAGTTTTGGAATTGGCAGTCAGTATTAACACCCTGGCCATGAATACGACAAATTTTCTTAGCTGTTTCTGTCGCATTTTCGTTATTCTTAAACTTCCACATTACATTTTTTCAGTTCCTCCATTTTAGGGGTGTGAAATCATAGATTAAATTATGATACACATTCTTTCACTATTGAAATAAAAATGATCAATAAAGACATTGTTTAATGAAGTTTGAACAGTGTAGTTGCAACTTGCTTTAAAAAAAAAAAAAAAGAGGAAATTATTTATGACTCAAACCCAATATATTATATAGTTCATAAAAAAAAACAATGAAAAAAAAAAAATTTCTTTTTAAAATTACCCCCCCCCAAAAAAAAAAACAACAGTTAAACATTTTCAGGATTACTCATTTTACAATATAACAAATCATGATTACTAATGTTGTACTGTAAGTAATTTTTTCTAACTTAAAATACCCCCCCCCAAAAAAAAAATTTAGAAAACATTTAACGTGGGAATTGTAAACGACACTGTTCTGAAATATATCAGTAAAATAAACATTTAATATATTAATATATATATATATATATATATATATATATATATATATATATATATATATATATATATATACATACATACATATACACACACACACTTCTAATGTACTTGTTTAAATATTTTTCAACATGTACTTTGAAAAGTGTTACAGACAATTGTTTAACAAATTGTACACAAACACACACATCTGGTATTGGTAACATTTGTTTTTGAGTAATTTAGAAAAGTATGTCATTTCCAGCTTGTAATATACTCAAATCTTCATATAAAGAAAAACATTAATTATTTTAACATATCTCATGTTGAATCGACATCATGCAACATGTAAAAAAGTTGATATAGTCAAGAACTTGGTTAAAATAAAAATGCTGTGCATGAAAATCAAAGAGAAAGAAAAAAAAGAACTTACAGTTTCACAATTCAGACACCTGGTCTCATTTGTTAATGTTCCCTGAAAAATATCATGCACCCACGTTGATTCAGCTTTTGTGTGAATGTCAACACCGCCAACAGCCGATTTGGTCCGATTTCCCTGCTTTTCTGCTAACAAAACAGAATGGATCCAGTCAATATTATTGAACACATAAGATGATATGTTCTACAACAGCACTAGTAAATACACAACAAGTTTATCAAATAGTATTTAAATTACATTTCCCTAACTAGTTATATAAAGATTATTTTCCAGTCACATTGAAGATATTTCTTTTAGGTTTGTGACATTAAAAGCCTTGATTACAAAGACATTCCTAAAATTGTACCTGTAAACCTATTGATTTTGAAGTGAGAACAGAAAATATTAATGAACTATTAAAAAACAAATACATTGTTCTCTGTCAAAAAGCCAATAAAAATTATTATTATAGACGATAAGCATCTTCTCTTTCCTTATTCTAGTTATATTTTTTATATGTTAAAACTGAATATTCTTAAATTCATTTGAAAAGTTAATGACAAAAGCCTGTAAATATTAAATAACTTTCATTTAGTAAAATATCTAAATTTATAATTAAGTAAAAAAAAGTAAAATATCTAAATTTATAATTATCAAATGCATCCCTGACCAACAAAATATTTTTGGAAGTGTGTGGGTAGGAGGATTAACCTAGTTAGCTGCCCAGTATCTTAACACATTAGAATCTAGGGATTATAGTTATAATTATACAAACAATTAAAGAATTAATTTTTTTTTCTTTTTACTTTATTAGCTATTAGAGCACTTACAGCAGAATTAACTCCCTTGGATGTTTGTCTTTCTTCATCTATTATTTATTTAGGTAAATAACAGTCTGATTTTTTTTTTTTATAAAACTAAATAATTTACGTAATTATTTTGTAGAATCTCAGTTTTGCAGTTTTTCTTATAGAGATTGACTAGAAAGATATTCTAAACTGTATCATGTATCAAGGAATTAATGATTAAGATGCTAAACAAGCGGTTTTGTAAACGTTAAAAAATTTTATTGAAATTTTTTTACTACCAACAAATAATTTTATATTATCATAATTCTTTTTTTAAAAGTTTTATTTGTTAATCAAATTTCAAATTAAAACGAAAAGATCCATTAAATTTTCAGTGCTTTAAATGCAGTCAAGAATATCTTAGAATCTTATACTTCAGTTCCAATCCACTTTAAATAATATTATCATATGACTGCCAAGCACAATAAAGCTTATTTGTCTGAATTTTTGTGATGAGGCTTGATAATTTGTATTATTTATATTTTTCAGACTGTTGTCTTATTCTTTATTGTTATATACACAATGTTTCGGCCGATGTGCCCTTTTTCAAGTTTTTCTTGTCAAACTCTGGAACCTTCTAGTTGATTCTTGTACATTCTAGGTCAAGTTGAACACATGGCACAACAGATATGTGCCTTTTAGCCATCTTCAGGTGTTTCTTGTTTAACTTGAGAACCTTCATGTCGAAATCGTAAGTCTTCACGGAAATTCAAACCTGGCCATGGCTAACAAAATGAGAACAATCTACCCCAATCGATTAAATAAAGGGTTTTGTTTGAATGCACAATAAAGCTTAGTTGGGTAATTAATAAGGATTTATAAAAAATTAGTTATATACTCAGTTTTATATAATGTGCTTAAATTGGCATTTTACACACAAGAGCATAGAACTATTTTAATTCTGTATTAAAAGTAAAGATTTCTATTAGAAAAAAAAAAGTTCTTTTTAAAATATTGCACTTTTTTGGTAAGACCAATGCAGTGAATTTCTATAAATAGGAAATCTAATTATATTAATAAAAAAATATGGTGACATATTAATCAAGTTTTATGGTAAAATTTTAGTGGATCCATCTTTAAAGAATTATTACACAACTAGAACTGTCTACGCAGCGTCACCTGGGTAGAGTTGAGGGAGGGGCAAAAAACTTGGTGCATTGATTTGTTTACTCTTAAGATTTAAAAATGCTGGGCATTTCTAAGAAGAATTTCAATGCTATTTCTATGTATATTTTGATTTTTAAATATCTTCGATTATAAATCAAATCTTCATAATTTTTGCAGAAAAACCAAGAACTGGTGATATTCAATGTGTATATATATTTACTTTTTCATTAATTATTTTATTTTTCGTAGTTTCATCTGTACATACATACACACTAAGTGCCCTTTATATAAGTATAGATAGTAACACCCAGAAAATAAAGCAAATGAAATCGCTGTTAAGAATGAAATATTGAAAATCTTAAGTTTCATGGAAATATAAATAATTTTTCAATACTAACAGTAAGAGTCAATAAGTGCAATTTGGCAAACATTTTCATTTATGATGATTTGCCATATGAATATTCATCACTGGTAGAAGATGGTTAGACAAACAGTAGATCATAAAAATAAGTCCATGTTACCTTGTAATAAGTCTGCCACTGTGTTAAGAAGGTAGTTGAGAAATTCATGGGCATCTTGTTGCATGTAGTTATCAAACAACTCTGAAAAAAAAAAACAAATTTATTAAATAAGATAATCAACAAAACTTTTCTTCTTTTTTTCAAGATTTAAAAAAAAAAAAAAAAAAAAAAAAAACACTGGTAATTGAATTAAATTTTCCTTTGGCCACTTATAATTTTGCAGATATATTATCTGCAAAATTATAAGTGGCCAAAGGAAAATTTAATTCAATTATTTTAAGAAAGAAAAGGAAAATTTACTAAATAGAAAAAAAAAAATTAAAAAAGAAAAGAAAAATTTAACAGCCAACCAAAAAATTATAATTTTACTAAAATTGGCTACCCGGCGTTGCTTGGGTAGAGGGGTATAATAAAAAGTTAATCTCGCAGATCCATTGATTGTTTTGGTCTTACATAATTGATTTATCTTCTAATCACAAACGCAACTAATAACTTCCTTTTTCTTATTATTCAAATCCTGATTTTTAAATACCTTTCCAGATATAAATAAAATCTTCATTACTTTGGTGATAGTAAACAAGTACATATATTTACATTGTTGTTAATTGTTTTATTTTCGTAGTTTCCTCCAGATATACATACATACACACAACTGCCCTTTATATATGCATAGATAGATTGCAGATAATGAGGGATGTATTCTTATTTGCATGTATATGGAGGACTAAATCTTATTATAATGGAGATTCGGTGTCTGCCTGTAACTGAAAACTGCTTATGTCACAATACCCTTAGGAATATGCATAAGTTTACTAATGAGTATTTAATTTATAGTCAAAATCATTAATACATAGAATAAATCTTATTCATTAACAAGGTCTCTATGAATATCTGAGTTATATTTTCCTCAAAACAGCTTGTTATTAGAGTGTTTAACAATAATAAATAATTACTTGGTGTTATTGATCTCTAATATTATTGTTATATTCTCCAATGTATTAAAATAAATCCTATGAATCATTTTATATAGAAACCAATTAAAATATAATTAAAATAAGTGTAATCTTTTGATATGCATTCTTATTTAATTTAGTTGGTCTTTCTAATTTAATAAGTCTCATTACATTAAAGCTGAAATACTTATGCTCGGAGGGTGCATATTCTTGCTAGTATATGTAATTGACAATGAAGACAAGTTAAGGATGATTATTTTTTTTAAATATTTTAAAAAAAAAAAGAAAAAAAAAAAAAGGAATATATCTAGGTAAAATTGAAAAAAAAAAAAAAAAAAAAAGACTTTTTTTAAATTTCTTTTTTTATTTATTTGAATTGAATTAATTGAAGAAACCAGATATTTAATTCCCAGACATGGAAGTTAACTTTAGAAAGATTTCTCTTATTCCTTGAGAATTTTCACACATTACAAAGATAAACATGTGCAAAATAAAGTAGCCATTAGCTGCAAATTTGTCTGGCATTTATTTGCATGTCATTTAAAATTAAATACACTTTCTTTCATAATTTTTTCATACATTTTCAAACAAACAAAAAAGAAAATGCATGGAGAAACTTTATAATATAAAAATATAGTATAAGAAAATATAGTATTAAAATAAAGGGCCAGTTTCAGAGTAGAGCACTTGCACAGGAATCGCAAGGTTCCTGGTTTGCTACTGGCCCTCGCCAACTCAGCATATGAGTAGCACAGGGATCTGTGTGGTAAAGTGAGGAGATGATGGTAGGTGTGGCACTCCACCTCACACGCAAAACAATCTCCTTGGTCTAGCGCTAGTGAAAAGGGGATAGGCTGTCTACCCCATCAACTTTGCTTTTTACTTTTTTTTATATAAAAATATGTGCTAGAGTAAAAAGCTATCCGCACTTTTGCCGTAACATATCTTTACCATTTTCACATTGTATGCGTGCTTATAGTTGACACTGTTGTGGTCAAGTGATCAAAGTTTTAGCCTGATCATGCCATTTTGCTTACTGTCTTTACAGTGTAAACATGGCTGCTCCACTAGCACTATGCACCAAGGAAGTGACCCGATTTATCTGATTGGTAGGAGTGTCAGGGACTGAAATTCACCAGAGGCTTTTAGCACAGTACAGGGACAGTGTACCACCACGTAAAAGTGTGTATAGAGAAGTTTAAAAGTGGATAGACAAGCGTGATGCACGAAGAGGGAGCAGAATGCCCAACAACTGATAAGAAGATTTACAAAGCTTGAGAGATGGTAATGGCGAACTGGCAAGTTATCATCGTTGAGGCAACTTGTTCTCAGCAGATTAGTTGTAGTTCTGCTTATCAAATCATCCATGATGAGCTCTGCTTCCATAAAACAAGAGTGTGGATAATTTGTTAATCTTCTTTGTAGAACTATCTATAATACACAATCTGATTTTAAGTCAAGAGACAAAAGTATATGTGGCAAAATAAACTGAATACTAAACGATCAAATACGTGGGTTAGTCAAAAAGTAATGCAATTTTGTTTAGGGCAGGTAAAATTACCAACACAGGAACATGTATCATACATCAAAATGAAACTGGTCCTCTGTGAATCACATCCGTACTTCTCCACATAGTCACCGTTTCTCTCAATAGCAATGTTCCACCTTCGAATGAGGGATGTATCCCTGCCACATAAAATTCTGTTAACTGTTCTTTGAGCCACTACTTTACTACAGATTTCACTTCCTCGTCACTGGAATAAGGTTTGCCTCTCAAACCCTCTTTCATGGTGCCGAAGAGATGATAGTCTGAAGGCGCTAATTATGGTGAGTATGGAGGATGTGGTAAAGTTGTCCACCTGCCCGAGGCGGTTTTCTCCCTTGTCCTAATGTTTGTGTCTGAAAGTGAACATAATAGCATGACTGGAGTTCGAACTTACTACGATGTCGTAGTCCAGAGTGTTAGCCACTATGCCATGGGGACTCCTGCTAAGTGATAAGAGATATCAATTTTCTTGGAACACTGCAAAGCGTTTAATTTTAGAGCTAAAGCGAAAATAAACAAATCTTCCTTGAAAAATCTATTGTTGGTAACAGTGTATAAAATTTTTTTTTTAAATAAAAAAAATTTTTTTAAATGAAAAATAATTTTTTTTTTTAAATGAAAAAAAAAAAAAGAAAAAAAAGATACATTTGCAAAACTGTAGGTTAATTATGTATTATCAATTGAATTGAATTTCAAGATGTCCACTCCAATTCTCTATCAATTGCTCAATTCCTCTCAGTGACCTCATTTTGTTCAGCCATTTCCCCCACCCACAAACTCACCTTGAACTTTAAATGATTACTGATTAAATAAGTAAAGGAATAAAAAGGAAATAAAAGGCAATTAAATGAAGCTGGGAATTTCCTACAACATAAAGAAAACATGATTCTCATGAAATTATAATATATCTATCTCTATATATAGAAAAAAATGTAAGTAAACAAGTTTTTATTTATACTGGATTTTATGAGTTTATAGCAATGATAGTTTTTCATTCACTAGTGTTATAACAAGACTTGTATAAAAAAAAAAAAGAAGCACTGAAAATCTCAAATACAATTCTATTTTTATCAGGTAGTTTGACCAAATTGGTTAATGCATTATTAGTGATGCTAATAGCTTTTTTTTTATTTAGTGCATCCTGGTATGCACATATTTGCTTTGAATGAGTCCCTGGGAAAATTTATGGGTCCCAACTAAAGTTTCTCAATAAATTGAAGGGTTTTTATTTATGATCTGGGGGAAATAACTAAAGCTGTCTAACTCCTACCTTGTAACCTGTAAAATTAATTTCTAAAAAACTACTGAAATGTATTTACAGTCAGCTTGAAATAGTGAGGGAAGAAAAAAGAAAAACCCTGGGACGAATCAATATGATTTTTATGCGTCAGGGACGTAGGATGCGTACCTATCAGCATCTCTGCATTATGGAACTTTAAAATTTGAGTTATTGTGGTCTTTGCTTAACCATTATTGATAAATGTAATTCATATTAATTTTTAATTTTTCTTTTCTATCCCTCACCCAATCTCTTTTCCAATTTCCCATCTTCTTTCTTGTAAAAAGTTTGTTTGCATTTTTATTGTGTATATGTGAAATAAAGGTTTGGTTTCTTTGTTTAATGGCATATCAAGCTTTGTGGGTTATTTACTGCCAAAGCCATCCTTGGGTAAGCTATATGTGGCAAAATAATCTTAAGTTTGGGTTTTTGATTAATAATTATTGATAATAATACAATTTCATGTTTGTATGTAGAAAAGTGCATGCATAAAACAGTAGTGATACTATCTAACCCATAGTTGGGGGATGAGGATGTTCATACCTTTCCCCAAAGGTATTAGTCTGAAAAGTCAACATAATGGTACAACTGAAGTTCAGACTCATTATGATATAGCAGTCCAGCACATTAGCAACTATGCCACAGGGACTCTCTCTAGGTCAAATATATGGTTGGTTGGTTGGATTTTATGGCATCTCAATGCTTGGGTTATTTTATGCCAAAGATCTTTTCTTTTATTCTTATTCTTGTTAGTTATTCAATTTTTAAAACATTTTTAAAACTCATTTTTGACCTATTTAACCCATAGATAGGACCCTAACAGGTACTACAACTATGGGTCAGGGTGGACCTGGGAGTAATGGTGATGAAGAGACACACAGAGCTCCAGAATTAGAACTTCATCACTTGATGCAGTTTAATATCATACCTAGGACACTAAGACCCCAGCCACTGCCTTCTAGCACATATATGATAAATAGGGTCGCCTATGTGTCAAATAGAGAAGTTCTATCAAGTTCTACAATGTATATAGGAACTTTATAATATTGTTTTTAAAAAATGTATAGAGAACTTTTATACAGTGATGCTAATAACTTTTTGATTTAGTGCGTCCTGGGACGCACATATGGTTCCCAACTAAAATTTCTTAATAAATTGAAGGGTTTTTATCTATAATCTGAGGAAACAACTAAAGCCATCAAACTCCTATCTTGTAACCTATCCTGGGTAATTTGTTACTAGGAAAATATTGAAATGTATTTACAGTTAGCTTGAAATGGTGAGGGAAGAAAAGAGAAAAACACTGGGGAGCAACACTTTATTTGGGACCCATAAATTTTCCTAGGGACTCCTTCAAAGCCAATATGTGCGTCCCAGGATGCACTAAATCACTGAGGCTCCCAATTTCAACAAGTAACAACTTCGGCAAAATACTGTGTATATAACAATAAAGAGGAGAACAACAGTCCAAAAAATCCAAATAATACAAATTATCAAACCTCATCTGAAAAATTCAGAGAAATAGTGTAGATAACAATAAAGATGAGGACAACAGTGCGAAAAATCCAAATAATACAAATTATCAAACCTCATGTCAAAAATTCAGAGAAATATAATCTTTTGAATATTAAAGTGTTGTTTTCTTTGGGTTATGAGGAAAAGAAATTTGCCTACAACCGTTTAACACATAAGAAGCATGGTAGGAATTTAATCATTAATGTCTTCTATTATTGCTGGTTGGGAAGAAGCCACTTATACATTTATACCATTTTACTATGTGTCTATGTAAAAATGAATGCAAGAGAATAATAGACATGCAAAGCTATCTTTCTTTTTTTTCTTTTTTTAAATCAAGGAATGATAAAGACAAAGTGTTTTATTTTTCAGCGAGTACCAGTTAGATATTTATAAATCATGAATCTTTAGATTATAATGTCTGTTTCTTGTCTAGCAATATACTTAAGATTTTCACCTGAAAAGAGATTACTGTTTAAAGTGAGATATATAAATCCAAGAAAAGTGCATGGATTAGTCGGAAGAATCTATTACAAAAAAAAGAAAAAAAGAAAAAAAAAAGAGAAAGAAAAAAAGAGAAAGAAAAAAGAGAAAGAAAAAATAAAAATAAAAATATTAAATAAATAAAAAATAAAAATAAAAATAAAAATAAAAATAAATAAATAAAAATTTTTTTTTTTTAAATAAAGAAAAAGAAGTACTTTTAAGTCATATCTGTCAATATAACTATATAGCAAACATGTGAAAAGAAAAATAAGCTGTTTATAGTAATAATGTTGGAATATTTTGCTGAGGTCTACCACTTAAACTTATAGACCCTGCGTGGGTACGTGGATTAAACCCAGCTAATCAACAGCTCGAATACACAGTTAGTTAATTATTTAATCGACGATCTTGAAAGCCATTCATTTGCATGTAATCAACCCTGACAAACAGATCTGCAAGGACTGCTCAACCAAAGGATTCTACCAACACTAAGAGACACTGAGGAACAACCAAAGTATTCTTCATTAAGTATCATCCTCTGCTTAAGGGATCTCCACTCTACAGTGCTCTCACTTGAAGCCTAAAAATGGCCACAAAAATCATAACAGATAATGATTTGAAACAATATTGGCCTGCCTGTGCATGTAATGTCTAAGTGATTAGTTACCATCAAAAATTAATACAATACAGAACTGGTTATGAGACAGGATTCAAGCCCTACTGATTTTAATGCACGTTTACAAAATTGTTTAATATGGTCTAGTTTATTTGTTTAACTCCATATGGGTTATTTAATGCTGAAATGCGATTAATTTGTAAATGTTTGTTTTTTTCCAATGTTCCATTGCACTTTTTAATTTTTTTAAATTTGTCTAGAATCATTTGTTTGCATTGTTGTATGATATGAAGTATTCCTATCTGATACTAATAATTTATACATAATTATATGTATTTACCCAACCCCTCCACACAAGCAGGAGTCCAACAGAATGGCAGTTTTAAGTGGATTGGTTGGTTGTTTTACAGCTTATCCCTTTTGGGGTCATTTAATGCTGAATCAAGTCATTTTTACAGTACATTTTACAGTACTTGCTGTTGCTTAAGTGGTCACCCAATTGAATTAAACAGACTTATAAAATTCATTAAATTCGTTAATCTAGCAGAAACTAGTGCTGTCAGTGTGACTTGACCATAATAATTTTTAAGCAGAGTTTAACAGGTTCGAATTAAGAGTTTTCCTTCTCTTAGACCAATTGCCATACCAAGATTAAAAAGTCCAGTCTGCCTTACTATTTACCAACAACTGGAAGGAGAATAGTTGGATTCATGCCTTTCCCAAGGGTATTAGTGCTATGTGGAATGCAAACAGAATTGTCCAGGATTTGAACTTGGGTCACTGTACCCATTTCCTATAATGATAAATCATTACACCATGATTGACTTACATGGTTTAAAGTAACCATTCCAATTTAAGAATAATCATATTTGCACATAGTTATAAGGTATCAAGTATTCTTATCTAATACAAATAATTTTCAAACAGAACCACTTGACTTATAGATGGGACCTCAACAGGTATCATCACTTAGGTCAGAGTGGACCCAGGAGCAATAGCAATGAAGGGAAAACTTCACACTCTAGAAGTGGAGTCCCACCACCAGATGCAATTCAGTATCATACCAAGGATAATCCTTTTGTTCTTCCACTTTTGCAGAAGATGCAGTTGGTACATTCTAAGTGCTGCTTATAAAATTCTTACTAAGAAGATATATATATATATATATATATATATATATATATATATATACCAACCCCTGCACGAGCAGGATGCGACACAAGGTCAATTTCTTAAGCGAAGTTTAAAAGGTTTGCATTCAGAGTTTTCCTTCTCCTAGGCTGGTTACCTAGCTATGGTTAAAGAGCCCAGTCTATCCTGCTATTTACCCATAGCTGGAGGGAGAATTGGATGCATATTTTTCCCAAGGGCATTAGCGCCATGTGAAATGCAAACAGCTTCGTCCAGGATTTGAACTCGGGTCGACAAGTCCATTTCTTATGACTAACTATTAGACCATGTGCCTCCATAAGAAGAGTAACATGTCTCTATAAATAAAAGGTAAGTGAATTATGCATTACTACAAATATTAGCATCATAACTCCAATATATTTTATTTTACATAGTAAATCTTCATATGATGTACTTTATGCCTCAAATGTTTCAAATTGTGGAGGTACATGATGTAATGGTTATTGTCAGAGGAAATGGACACAGTGAGTTCAAATACTAGACAAAGCGGTTTGTATTTCACATAGCATTAATACCCTTGGGAAAGGTAGATATACAACTATTCTTCCCTCCAACTATGGGCAAATGGTAGGGCAGACTGTGCTCTTTAACCTTGAAATGGCAACTGGTCTAGAAGGAAAACACCGAATTCAAACCTGTTAAACTCTGCCTAAGAAATTGACCTTGTGTCACATCTTGCTTGTGTGGAGGGGCTGGTAAATATATAAATGTTTCAAACTGATCTCTGTATCACAAAACTAGAGATTTATAACACAAGGTTACCCCCCCCCCCAGAAACAATATTTTAACTTGCATTAAGATTAGATATAAACAAATCAGTCTATTCTAGTTTTTGTCTAACTAGTTAATTTCTGTTAACATAAACAAGATAAACTAATTTCAGGTTTTATGTATAAGAACGGATACTTAAGTAATTTGAACTTCTTTAGACAAAATACCTTCATTTAAAAAAAAAATTAGTTTTTTTATCTTTGTGCTGCCTTTTATCACCATGTCCAAAGTAAAATAGTTTGTAGGAAAGACAAATTTCTAAGATATACAACACAAGGTCTCAAATCTTGTCAGAAGTTGGGGATATATTCAATTTGAAACAGAACAAATAACAAGTCATAATTTTGACTGTTAGAAAAGAAAAAAGAACTCAAATGAATTGGGATAATGAATATTGGAAAGTGCTCAATATATATATATATATATATATATATATATATATATATATAAGAATTATCAGTGTCTGTGAGAATGCAGAAAAGTAAAAAATAGATGAAGCAAAGATAATTGGCAGCTGATTGAAAGTAAAACCTTTTGGCAACAATACAAAAGAAAATTCTGAGGTGTTCAATGTTCTCAAATGAACTAATTAATCAATAAACTGGTAACATTCATCAAATAAACATTGTCAAGTTGATTGCTGTCAACATAGGTTTTTATTTTTCTTCTTTAACTTAAAAAAAATTGTCCAGTTAGTTTTTCCTATATATCTATAAGCGTGACTTAATGGTTGAATTGAGAGGTTGGAGTCAACATCTCAAATGATGATTCTTCTCTATAGCAACCAGCTTGTAGATTTTAATATTTATGATACACAAATAGTAACCCTAGCAATAACCTCTGAATTATTAACTGCCAAATAGTTTGTTTTACTTGAGTTATCAATTCAGAGTTACTGACAATTGTCATAAAAGATTATATATCATAGAAAGGAAGGAAGAACTCAACACCGTAATTCCATAATAAATTTATTTAACCAAAATTGGGCCTACATAAATCTGAGTTGATTTAATATAGATCCCCAAAATTAAATTGATCCCCATCTGATGAGACTGAATTTTGGGGAGCTATATTAAATCAACTTAGATTTATATAGGCCCCAATTTTGGTTGAAATAAATTTATTATGGAATTACGGTGTTGAGTTCTTCCTTCCTTTCTATGATAAATATTGCTCTGTATATAATCTAAAAAGTTTATTATACATTGAGCTCTCTTTAGTGATTTAAAGATTCACTGTATTTATACATACTGGATCATACAATATTAATACAGTGTATCTTAGAAATCACATATAGAATCATCCCTTACTACCAAGTTTTGGATAAATCACACACACACATACAAGGTGTGTCATAAAAGTATCGAGATTGAAGCTGTATTTATCAAGATAGAAATGAACAATGAATGAACATTAATTTTTTCAGAATACAAGGTGTGTCAAAAAGTACAAAATATTTTTATATTTTTTTTGACACATCTTGTATATTATTCCAAAGAGTTTTGAATTCAGAGTTTTCCTTCTAGACTGGTTGCCTAACCAAAGCTAAAGAGCTCAGTCTGCCCTATTTATCCATAGCTGGAGGGAAAATAGTTGGATGTATATCTTTCCCAAGGATATTAGCGCTATGTGAAATGCAAACAACCTTGTCCAGGATTTGAACTCAGGTTGCTGAGTCCATTTCCTTAAAAAAAAAAAAAAATTTTTTTAAATAAAAAAAAAAAAAAAAATACACACAAATTATCTTAATAACAGACATAACTTCATTTTTAGCACTTAGATACAATTTTACAATGAATAAAGCTTTGATATTGACTATTGAATCATCCAAAAAAAGTAAAATTATCACCCGCCCCTTCAATTTTTCTGAATTATTTTCCATGTGTGGACTATGTTAACATTAGGCAATCTCCAAAATTTGAGCTTCTAATTCCAAAATTGGTGGAGTTATGTCAATTTTTAGCTCTCCAAATTTGGTGGGGTTCACAAAAAATGGCGATATTTTGTAATCTATTTTTATCTGTAAAATGAGTTCTAGAGCTTCCCTACTACTAAAAATTGGTTTATAAAAGCTTTTTTACCTAAGGAATCTAAAAATGCTATAAAAAAAATATTAGTCAACCAATTTTAAGTTATTGATGATTTCTGATTTTTTCATAACAAGATCAATATCCCGATGTAGTACTGCATCTATGACAATTTTTTTTTCTATTATTATTTTAAATATATTGAACTTTATTTGTACCACAAAGATAGTTTCATTTTTGAAGGGGGTGGGTGACATGGCCTGGATGATTTGACATGGAATTACCCTTTATATATATATATATATATATTATATATATATATTGTTACTATTATACTAAAACTAGCTAAAAACTAGTAGAATCTCTCAAGATCAAGTATACCTTTTTTAGACCTATTGTGTTTAAAAGCAGTATTCAATTCTCTATAATAGTGGGTATTACAAATAAGTTGAATTAATTTTTATGCAAATAATACAATTTTCATTCTTGTTATATGAAATGGGTTTAAATGTATTTCTGAAAATTTAATAACCAATCCATAACTATAAAAATGGATGATATTCTTGAAAAAAAAAAAATTTTTTTTTAATTTTTATCAAAAAGGTAACCTAATGAAGATGAATGCAAAGATAAAAAGTAAAAGATTTACCGTTCTCTTTTCGTAATCTGGTAATGAATTTCTTGGGAGCAATAGTGCCGACTTTTTTCTTCTGGGTGGCTATATTGTAAAAAAGGTCGGCAAGACATGTTAATAAAGTTTCCTTCTTTTGATTCTTCTGTTGTTGTTTGTATTGAAGAACTTTTTCCCGGAACGGACGGCAGAAGTAGAGCGCTTGCAAGACCGAGTTGCAGTAACACGTATTTCCAAACTGAAAACAAAAGAAAAAGGTTTGAAATATTTGGATTTTGTAGATAATGGTAAATTTGGTCTATCTTCATGTATTTGATGGCCTATAAGACTATAGCCTATAGACACCACAGATTGCCATTAGCTAGGAGAGAAAAGGTCTTATATGCCATCAAATACTGTGCTTGTTAATAAAAAAAAGAAAAAAAAGAGCTTTATAAAAAAACAAAAAACAAACAGACACAGATATATATATATATATATATATATATATATATATATACACCAATTTTTCTGCATGAGCAGGATGTAACACACAGTCAATTTCTTAATCAGAGCTTAACAGGTTTGAATTCAGAGTTTTCCTTATTCTAAACTGGCTGCCTAACTAACTAACAACAAAAAACACTAACTAGCAAGATAGATTTAAATATCTTCAATACAATACAAGCACTGGGGCAGATGTGAGTGACATCAATGTAAAATGGTTGCTTCAGTGAGAAGTATGCACCAAGGTAGAAAATAGGAAATTTACAATACTTTATTTCACTATGTTTAGCCTGGATCAATTTTTGCACAAGCAAATGTATTAAATATTTCTTCAAGTGATATGGTAAGACATAAATTTAAGCTTGAAATACAGTATGAAAGTTTGTTACTAACACTTTAAAATGTACAATTCATAGAAATAGACTAAGACTGTTCTAAGTCAATACAGTCAATGCAGCAGAGACTTATCACATTGTATGTCCTTTTCAAATTGGAGGAATACTTTAGTAGAAATGAAAATTGTTTGGTTGAAAGCAGTCTGTGTCATGAATGGTTTGTGAAGTTTAAGAAAAGTGAATTTGGGGAACACACCACAGAGTTATAGATCAAAAGAATTCAAAAGTGATGATTTGAAAGCTCTTTTAGATGACATCCCCCACAACCTTGTAGAATATGCCAGCTGCACCTATACAAAAAGGTTAAGACCCCTCCCCAATAGGGCCACCTGTTGGCCAAGGTGGCGACTTGTAATGTCTGAGAATAGGATCATGATGGCTGAGTGGTCTGTGACCCTGGAACTAAGTGGTCCTGGGTCACGCCATCCGCATACCTGCAGACAGACTAACTGTAAAATACTTTACGGTGAACGTGCAGATAGCACGCGAAGGACAGGAAGCCCCCATAAGTGGTTCAAAAACCATATTAAGACAACGCAGAATAAATGCACCATCACACCTTCAAACCTGGAAGATCTGGCCTCCAACAGACAGGGTTGGCGAGACACGTGATGCAGGAGCTGAGAGGCTCAATATTGAGATTAAAGGGCTGCAGAGTCTTCGTCGTCATGAACCACCAAATGCAGATGGAAATTTCCCATGTAATGTTTGTGACTGCAAGTCCAAAATTGGAATAACTAGCCACCAGAGGGTCCACAAATCTTTGTCTGTGACAGACTTTTAAGAAGAAGAAGAAAAGAGAGAAGTGGTCCCATGACATGCAACACTTTGGTATTTACTTAGATGGGTGGTCGGAGATGTCCCAAAAACAAAAGCTGTAAATAAGCAGCCATCATGTAACCAACACATTTTTATGTTCCTCTTTGGAACCTTCTACCCAGTTGACACAAGCATGTATATAAATATCCCTACATTCATCTTTGGAATGTATCAAAAAAGATTTCTCTCTACCAATACAATCTCCTTGCTAGTATAAATGAATTTATTTTATTATGCGGACACCTAAATGTATTTGTTGTTTATTGAATTTTAATAAAAGGTTTATTTTACATAAATAAGGCTTCGGTCGTTTAATCTTTTATTTTGAATGTTATTATTTACCTCGCATCCCACGTATGTAAGGTGTGACACAAGGTCTTTTTAATGTGGGACCAAGGCTCATGGGATGGTGGGTGCAAAAAATGTGTAGATCCATCGGAATTCAGGGGGGGATCAGGCACTGGGCAATAAACCCAGCCCTGCCCCTTTAAATCAAGGGGGCAGGTATTGTCTAGGTTGATAGCTCCCTGGGATATATGCCGTTAATTACTTAACCGGTCCAGGGCTGAAACCACTGGACTCCCAGTCAATGCTGTCATGGCAGTATTAAACATGTATATTAGGTCAATGGACGGAAGACATTATTTTCAGTTTATTACTCATATCTGATAATCTAATATTCTTATTGATTCATTTTAATAAAAAAAAAATGCTAAATGTTTCACAAAGCTTACTTATATTATACATAATGTGTAATGGATTAAATTGTTGCTACATTCTCTTATTTGAGAATCACTACGATAAATGAAAAGAAAGATTTTGCTGGACCCAGATAAATTTGTTAGTAGTTTAGTCATTGTTTATATTCATATTATATATATATATATATATATATATATATATATATATATATATATATATTACACACACAGAGAAATGCTGACAGGTACGCGTCCTGCGTCCCTGATGCAGTAAAATCGTATCCATGTGTCCCAGTGTTTTTCTTACCTCACCATTTCAAGCTAACTGTAAATATATTTAAATAGTTTCTTAGAAATGAATTACATAGGATAGGTTAGGTAAGTAGTAGTAGTAGTAAATAGTGTGTGTGTGTGTGTGTGTGTGTGTGTGTGTGTGTGTGTAAAAAATAGAAAAACAAAATATTCCAAAAAGATAAATTTATTCTTGATGGAGAAGTCGATGTTATTACGTTTCAGTTTTTGCAACCTTCATCGGGACTTGAGTTATAAGGAATGTCCAGAAGACTTAATAAATGTAGAGTTTCTATCTATGAACAACTAAAGCCGTCTACCCCAATAATGTAATTCGTTTCCAAGAAAATATAACATGGTGGGGGTTCCTACTCACCCTGTCACACAATTTTATGATCAGTTACATTTTGAAAGCTGAGTTAAAAATGATAAAATAGGATTTAAATTCAGCAAAATTATATCATTTTTACACTGAAAGAAAAAGCATAGGACAAAAATAATTGAGATTCTATCACAGAAAAAATACAACACTGATAAAATTATACCAGAAAATGTAGTGGATAAGTAGAGGGATATCATTCAAGTCAGATAATAGCCAACTAAGTTGGTAATGAAGACGAATGAGTAGAGTGATAAGTCAGATAATAGCTAAGAGGGTCCTGAAGATGGACGAACAGAATGATATCATTCAGGTTAGATAATAGCCAACTAAAGATGGACGAGTAGAGAGATATTATTCAAGTCAGATAATAGTCAACTAAGATGGTACTGAAGACGAATGAGTAGAGTGATATCATTCAAGTCAGATAATAGTTAAGATGGTCCTGAAGATGGACAAGCAGAATATCATTCTGGTTTGTTTTTGTTTTATGGCATATCAACCTCAGTGGGTCATTTAATGCCGATAAAGTTTTGAAATAAATCAATTCTTAATGGATAATACAATTTTTTTATAAACACATTTTTCTATTTAACCCATAGATGGGACCCTAACAGGTACTACCACTCGGGTCAGAGTGGACCAGGGAGCAATGGTGATGAAGGAGTGCTCCACATTCCCCAAACCTCCAAAACTGGAACCTCACCATCAGATAGAGTTTAACGTCATTCCCAGGACATGTAGATCCTCAGTCACCGCCTTCTAGCACCCATATGAAAAAAAGGGTTGGGGCTTGCCATAAGGGCAATAGGGTTGGGAAAATCATATAGGTGCTTGGGCTTGACGTGACCAGCCAATTGATCAGAAGGGGCCTCTCCGACCGCCGTCTAGCCCAAGATAGGGCCAAAGTGGAGTATTGCAAGTCATGAACTGCTCATCCACCTGGGTTCTATCCTTAAGCATCACGGGTCACCACCCACGGCTAATAGGTGGCCCCATTGAGGGAGTCTTACTCCTCTGCATTCTAAAGCCCCAGCCAACAGGGCGGATGATATCATTGAAGTTAGATAATAGTCAACTAAGATTATATTGAAGATGACAGTAAAGGACTATTGGAAAGTGAGTTATAGGTAATAAAATTTAACAATGGTAAATAGTATAGCATTTTTAGATTTATTGGACTTCAGAGTGTATAACAAGCCAAATCAATAAAAAAAAAAGTATTTTATGTTTACCAATGATCATTCACAGATCTGGAAGTTGTGCACACATATATGCATATCATGGGAGAACAAGAAGAGAGACTAATATGGATATAATGGATAAAAATAAATGAGATGTATTTACATTGAAAGTGTCCAATTTTATGTCAAACTTTAGCAACCAAATAACAATCATCTTCCTCCACAAGACATTATGTAGCATCAAATTAGTTGGACACTGTCCAGGGTCAGTCGGTTTGATTGATTTGTTTAGCCTTGAACAGAGAACACATAACACAGTTTTTCAGGTAACATAGTGTCTCATGTTTTTAGGAGTTTATTTAATAACTAGAAAATGGGGACAAGTGGAGGAAAACATTTCAATCAACTGCCAAGATCTGCAAATAACATTCAAAAACAATTGTTCATCCCCCCCACCACCAAGAAACCTGCTGCATCAAGATAAAAAGTTTAGGAGAACGTTCACAGTTTAATGTTATTGAAGCCATGTATCTTTAGTTAAAAGAAATAAAAAATAAATAAATAGAATAAAAGAAATAAAAAGATTTGTTTAGCCTGGATTTAATCTTGAGATAGTAAGTTATCTTCACTAATTAAAAAAAAAGAAAAAGAAAGAAAAAGAAAAAAAAAGTTCATCTTCCTAAACTAAGTACAAGATTTATTTTTTGTTGTTGGTTTTTCATGAACAGACTTGGTTATTATTGTTGGCCATTATGCAAAAAGCATCACACACAAATAGCAGACTGAGAGACAGACACACAAAACTGGGTTATTGAAAGTGAAGAGGATATATTGTATATTGATTTTGTCTAGCCAGATTTTAGTACAGGTGCTTTGAGTCCATGTGTTAGGTTGCAGTTGACATTTTGAACAGTTAACCAATGTTTGTTTAGTCATGTCAGAAAAAAAAAAATAAAATAAAAATATAAAAACAAAACAAAAAAAAAACTAGGTTTTGTTTGTTCACTGAATGGACAATTTCAACTTGTAAATCAATTTCTTTTTTTTTTAATCTAAGAGACAGAGTAAAACAGTCTTTAATTATACTGAAAGTATATTTTTTCTATAAAATTATCTATATTGTTATCAAATAATGAAATGAGTACATAAAGGCATTTGGACAAAAATAATAATTCATTTCATATTATTTTTTCCTATACAAATTTAACTATAAACACAATAAAATCTTTGCAAGTTTTAAAAATCACAGATGCTGATAGGTACGCGTCCTGCGTCACTGACGCATAAAAATCTAAAAAGATGCAGAAAAATCTTATCCATGCGTCCCAGTGCATTTTTTTTCTTCCCCTATCATTTCCAGCTAACTGTAAAAACATTTCAATAGTTTCTTGGAAACAAATTACAGTATATGGGGTACTAGGTAGGGGTTAGAAGGCTTTAATTGTTCATCGATAAAAACTCTACAATTTATTAAGAAATTTTAGTTGGGACCCATCAAATTTCCTGGGTGCTCATTCAAATCAAATACATGCGTCCCAGGACTCACTAAATTAAAAAGCTATCCCAGCATCACTGAAAAATCATAAAATGTTTAGGTTCATGATATAATTTAAATATTCTGCTTATGAATTTGTATTACACTTTGTGGCTAATATAATTCAATCTTTATGATTGATTCATGTGCATTTCTTCTAAGTGATGCCTAAATTCTATTAAAAAAATAAGTTTTGTTGACTTCTATTGGTTTATGACACAAAATCACTAAGAAACCAATATTCCATGCCTTAAAACTAACAATTTTCCAAAAGGCAAATTTTCTTTTGAGTATTTGATTTCTTTATATTAAAATGATTAGTTGTTTTGTTTTATGGTATAACAACCCTTTTCAGGTAATTTAATGCTGAATCAAGTCATTTTAATATCAGGTTGCTTACAATACTTAAATGGTCATCCATTTAAGTATTGAACAGGATCCTCACTACTTGACTTTGGTGATTTAGCATAAACCAGTGCTTTCAACATGCCTTAGCCCTAAGTGTGTGTGCGCGTGTGTGTGTGTGTATGTATGTGACTAGTTTGTAAGAAGAAGAAAAAAAATGTGTATATTTATATATAAGAATGAATGAAAAATCACATGCACACAATTTAAACAGGTCAGAGAATCATGTATGAGTGTTGTTTTTTTTTTTATAGCATATCTGTTAAATATGCTTTAAATTAAGGAGACATTTAACAATCAATGCAGACACAAACGCCAACAAACATATTCAGGATGTTTATTTCAACACTCGCTATTCATTCCACTTGTCAATGTCAAAGTAAGCGTGAAGATGCACAAGCACATGAAAATGGTTTCTTAAAAGAGGAGAGTTCTCTTAAAGAAAGATCACTCAATTTATCTTTCTTAGTTCCATGACAAACAATATCAACCCTTTTCAGGGCATTTAATGTCAAATCAAGCCATTTTGATATCAACTTGCTTACAGTACCTGCAGTTGCTAAAATGGTTACCAATCTAAGTATTGAATAGGTATATTGCAATAAAGAATCTGGCATCAGCATAAAGAAAAGAGCAAGTGTATTATTTACAGTAAGTAAAATACTATTTAGTATTTGAAGAATAAATAATAAATGCTTATAAAACAAGATACTGCCTGCAGTGATGCTGATAGCTTTTTGATTTAGTATGTCCTGGGATGCACATATTTGCTTTGAATGAGCCCACAAGAAAATTTATGGGTCCTAACTGAAGTTTTTAATAAGTTGTGGGGTTTTTATTTATGATCTGGGAAAACAACTAAAGTTGTCTAACTCCTACCTTGTAACCTATCCTGTGTAATTTCGTTTCTAAGAAACTATTGAAATGTTTTTACAGTTAGCTTGAAATGGTGAGGGGAAGAAAAAAAAAAAGAAAAGAAAAAAAAGAAAAAGAAAAAAAAAAAGAAAAAAAAAACACTGGGATGTATGGATACAATTTTACAGCGTCTTTTTAGATTTTTATTCATCAGGGATGCAGGACGCGTACCTATCAGAATCTCTGTACCTGTATAGTGTATGTAATTTGTATATGAAGGAATGGATAGATATAGTCATGCCACTAGGAGAAGGGGATATACAAAAAGATGACATTGAACTACAGAATTGAATCAGAACATGGCCAAAACCTGATTATTAAACCAAAGTACCAAATGAATACAAGTAAAACAAATTAACACTTACAAAAAAAAAGCCAACAGATGGTCTGGTATAGCTAAATAGTTTACATATTTGAAATTACAAAAATGTTTGTTTATTTCAAAAAGTTAAGGAGTCCAGAGTATAATTCAACAAACACAAAATTTGAATTTTTTTGCTAAAACAAAATATAATAAATCTAGTATTGGAGCAATGATTTCCATGATATACACCCACACAAAGAATAATATATACTCAGTGATGCTAACAGCTTTTTGATATTTGCTTTGAATGAGTCCCCAGGAAATTTGATGGGTCCCAACTAAAGTTTCTTAATAAATTGTAGGGTTTTTATTTACGATCTGGGGAAACAACTAAAGCTGTCTAACTCCTACCTTGTAATCTATCCTGTGTAATTCGTTCTAAGAAACTATTTAAATGTATTTACAGTTAGCTTGAAATGGTGAGGGAAGAAAAAAGAAAAACACTGGGACGCATAGATATGATTTTACTGAGTCCTTTTAGATTTTTATGCATCAGAGACACAGCATCTCTGTATACTGTTTATCAGCCTTGTGAATAAAAAAAAAATTTTTTTTTTAAAGCTGGAAAAAAGATAGCAAACCTTATCAGGAAAAAAAAACTGAATTTTAAGGAAATCTCAGGTCTGACTTGAATGACTAAAATGATTCTATTTTTGCAGCCAAGAAAAGAATCTTTAGTTAAATCTCTTAAAATCTCAGACAAATAACAGGTATATATGAAATTCATTCAATAAATAAGGTGAATTTTACTTAAGGATTTGGCAATAGGAAACACTATTTACTGTTGTGCCTTTTTCAAGGAAACCAATAGTGAAAGATCCTTTCCTGTTCCACTGCACCCAGAACTTTTTCTTTACTGGAGAGTCAGAGTGTTTTCACTCCTTGCCTTTTCAACTCAGGTTCATAGTGGCAAATCCATGTTTAGCCCATTAAATATTCTTTATTAAAACATGCTTCTCCGTACCCATTACACATTCTTTGGACTTCTTAGCCATGAAAGATTTCAGGACAGACCTCTGTTCAAGTCTAGAGCACTGTTTGATTTGCTGCCATTTTGAATAGACTCAAAACAAATATTTTTGTGAGATTAAAATAATTTCTGTTATAAACCAATTCTAAACAAAACTGTCAAGTAAATATATAAGAGTAGATATTTAGCCAACCTGTTCGTCACAGGTAGGATATGGCACAAGGTGGCAAGTAGGAGGCATTCAGCAAGGATTGAACTTGCTATTCAGTAGAAATGGATCTGTAAGACTAGCTTGCTAACTATTATATCACGAGGGCACACCCATGTATTTACTAAACCCTTTTGCCACAGGTAGGATGTGACAAGGTTGCAAGTATGGGGCATCCAGCAAGGATTGAATTGCTATTTAGTAGAAATGGATCTGCAAGACTAGCTTGCTAACTATTATACCACAATGGGATGCCTAATGGGATATATTCATATGAGAGTATGCTGGTAATCTTACAAGGCATAATTGAAAGTTAAGATTAAAAAATGATTCATATAATTTTAGAGAGATTTTGCAAGAAGGTTTTGGTATAAATAGATATTAAATTGAATTAAATAATGGACGATTGACAATCATTCAAAATATAAATGCTGAAAGTTATCTATAAAAGCTGTTTATAAAAATGTTTATCAGGTTAATATATCATAAAGTCATTGCAGACCAGAAACAGAAAAAAAATATCCTGGGGGAGTCTCTGTGGTGTAGTAGGTAACATGCTTGACTTGCAACATCATAGTAAGAGAGTTTGAACTCCAGTTGGGCTATTACATTCACTTTCAGACTTCCAGTTAAGTGGTTCAAACTCCAGTTGAGCTATTGCATTCACTTTCAGACTAATACCTTCGGGAAAGAAATGAACCCTTTCATTCTCTCAACTAGGGATTAAATAGTACCACTACTCTACTTCTACAATGATGGCTTTGGCATTAAATAACCCACAAAGTTTATTATGTCATTAAACAAAGAAACAAAACAAATAGATTTATCCAATTATACGATAAACTGCAAAATTCTGAGATAGATTCAACCAATTTCACTGAATGATTTGTATCAGTAGATAATTTATTTTATTATATGGAACTAGAAAATAGTAAAAGCAACAGAAAAATATGAGTTCTTTTTTAAGGAAGATTATATAGCAAGAGTATAATTTATTAACAAGTTTACAAAGACAATAATGAGTATAGTATGTTGTGTTATAGAAGCAGCAAGAAGACATCAATGTTAAATATGTCCCAGAAATCTTGCAAAGTATTTGTTACATCATATAAATATGGATTTGATTACATGACAATAATTATCATGATAGTACTGCATGACTAGAATTCATTAGCTGCTTAGGTTATTGACATTTCTTTCCTAACACGGGTGTCTTCAAATGATAAACAATCTATACTAATAAAAAGTTTCAAAATAACTGGGTATGACTTCAGCTGGAACAAAATACAGCAAGACTGCTAGAAGTAAGTGGAGATCAAAAGAAACCAGGTTAAAACAAATAAACACTGCTCAAACTTAAAGTATCTGAGGTGTAATAGTCATTGTCTTAGAAAATCCTAGACGAGGATGCTTGCATTTCATTTTGTGCTAATGTTCTTGGGAAAGACATGAATCCATTGCTTCTCCTCCTGGCTATAGGTAAATAGTAGGGCAGACTGGACGTTTTAGACTTGGCATGCTAATCAGTTTAGAAATAAAACTCTGAATTCAAACCCGCTTTACTTTAAAAAAAAAAAAATTTAAATTGAGCTTGTATCACATTCTACTTATGGTGAAGGGGTTGGGTAAATACAAACGTCAATGAATACAAAAGAATATTGTTCTTTATTCTCCTTACACTTTTTTATTGTTACCACTGACATTTTTTAATACATGCATCAATTTTTTATGAGTGTGTGTGTGTGTGTGTGTGTGTGTGTGTGTGTGTGTGTGTGTATTAGGGTAAGTTGATTTTGGAACTGTAATGTCTCCCATGTGGCAAAAGTTGCAAATTAACATGAAGAATTACCTCACAAAATATTTTTCTTCAAAACTTTGCCTTCGTTTGAGAAAATTGATTTCAATATTCTAAAATCTTATTCCTGTTACAGCTTAATTTTATAAAAATCAGCAAGCTGAATTCAAATAAAGATAACTTTTATATATGGATTGGATTTTTTCAAATTCTGTGTAATTGTAAAATTACTCTGGTTAATTCAATTCTTGTAAATAGTATTTCTTTATTTACAATAAAAAAAATATCAAAGAATGAAATTTACTCAAAAAGTATTTTTAAACAAATCCCTTTTCCCATAAATTCATTGCTAAAATTTTTATTTGGATACAGTTTTTAGCTTTATGATTTAGTTAAAAACGAGTAAAATATTAATATTAAAAGGAAAAAAGCAAATATTTTAGGTTACTATGTTTATTCTCGCAGTCCACCATAAACTTATTTATTTTTCTTTAATTTGACCTATGCAAAAATACATGTGTAAATAAACTGAATATTTAAAAAATAGTTTCCTGTATCAATTCATATTACTCTAGTTATTTTAACACTCATATTTTAATTGTTTTATTCATTTATATTTAATTTTCATTGCCTGTTGCAACAATTCCCTACCTTATAGCTAGCGAAATTGGTAATGTAGAAATGGGGATACCCTGGATAGAATTCAGACCATGAATGGTTGGTTGGAATTTATGGCATGTCAACCTTTGTTGGATTTTTTTATGCCAAAGATATTTTGTTTCATTCATTTTTGATTAATACTCAATTCTTTTTAAAACACATTTTTTCTATTTAATCAACAGATGAGACCTTAACAGGTACTACCACTCTGGGTCAGAGTGTACCTGTGAGTAATGGCGAAGAAGGGGTATTAACAAAACAACCTATTAGAATTATAAACTAAACTAAATTGTTTTATTTGTTATTGTTGTTGTCCACCATTTTCATAGTTCTCTTTACAATTGGATCCAACAACTATAAAAAAATCCATAGGAATTAAGATGTGATTAACAAATTTTCCTAAAAGAATGCTAACCATGGAAAATTTTGGTTATCCCCCAACCCTTGCAATAAAGTGTATCTTTGCATTCATCATACCAATATTAATTTTCACACAAAATTTTATCCTTCACCATCATTTACCTTGGTGATCTCTGTACCTACAACTACTTTACAAATACCATTATTAACTCTTAACATCCTGTTGAGAATTTTTTTTAAGTCCAGAGCCCCATTCCTATAAGGATCTATCAAAAATGCTAAAAATGGCCTTTTCATTTAAAGTTACCTGTTATTTCCCTTAAAATAAAAACTTCTAAATCTGTTTAATATTATATTTAAACAAAGGCTATCATTTGGGGTGGAGTAGGAAAACAAATGTGACTTCCGGGCGGGTGGAATGAGGCGGTATAGATGTTAAGAGTTAACATGTCCTTTTATTGTAACTGCTTTATACCAATCTAAATCAACTTCTCTTTTATGTCCATCAATAATTTTTGGTATACATTGACTTTTAGGAGATTGTTGTTGGTCAATTAAAAGATAGATAAACTATAAACAATCTAATTTGCTTTTGGCAAGCTTATTCTATCTTATCTATTTATTATGTAAGTATATCATATACATATAATTTACCCTGGCTAGAATTCAGACCATGAATAGTTGGTTGGAATTTATGGCATGTCAACCTTTGTTGGATTATTTTATGGCGAAGATATTTTGTTGGTCAATTAAAAGATAGATAAACTATAAACAATCTAATTTGCATTTGGCAAGCTTATTCTATCTTATCTATTTATTATGTAGGTATATCATATACATATAATTTACCTTTGCAGTGATGCTGATAGCTTTTTGATTTAGTGCGTCCTGGGACATACATATTTGCTTTGAATGAGTTCCCAGGAAAATTTATGGATCCCAACTAAAGCCGGCTAACTCCTACCTTGTAACCTATCCAGTGTAATTCATTTCTAAGAAACTATTGAAATGCATTTACAGTTAGCTTGAAATGGTGAGGGAAGTAAAAAGAAAAAACTTGGATGCAGAGATAGCATTTTACTGTATCCTTTTATATTTTTGTGCATCAGGGACGCAGGACACATACCTATCAGCATCTCTGTTTAACTATTATTTTTTTTCAATTACCTAAAAAGAACTCTCACTGCATTGTATTCTCTCCCAAAATAAATTGATTAGTCATCTATTTTCATCTATTTTCATTCATTCCAAGAATTAATTCTAAGTGATGGTTGATTCATTCTGTTTGCTGAATATAATAAAATCAAACTACTATAACTCTTGTTTACACAAAAAAAAAAAATGATACAAACATGTGTAATTATACATACATACATACATACATACACACACACACACACACACACACACACATGCACATGTAGTCACACAACTACCAAATCTAAGATAGTTGTTTACTTATTTTGACAGCTACTGACTGCTTGACATTCTCAATTGACAATAATGGAATTAATCCTTTTACAATAGTTATTTACAAACCATTGATTCAAATTCACAATTACAAGCTACTTAACTAGGCAGATACCAAAGCTACACTTGGCACATTTATACAAAACAGCTTCACAGATGGGGAAATTGATTTACATATGACCCACTAAATTTGAGACATTTTCAAGTAGATGATTTTATAAGCAAGTGGAGATTTTAAACCTTTTGGATTCTATTATTCAGATAATTTTCTTTAAAAAAATAAATGAAAAAAAAAAAAAAAAAAAATAAAAAAATTCATAGCCTCACTGATTCTGTGAATATATGTTAAGTGGATATATATGGGTTAGTACAAAGGAAGCATGAAGAAGATATCAGAAAATCTGAAACGTGTTGCTAATGTAAAAAAAAAAATTTTTTTTTTATATAAAACGATCCATTTTGCGGACATTTTTTTTTATAAAATGTTTAATTTTTTTCCGTTGAACCCATAAAAACATCTTTTATACATGTTAGTATATAGGGATTTTTTATGTCAAGATTAGCTAAGAATTTGTTTTTCACATTATATTATTTATGTTATTGAGGAGTGAGCCAGAATTATTATTGTGTCGCTGATAGCACCGAATATAGGAGACAATAATTTAGCTAAGAATTTTTCAATGTTATGGGAGGTAGGTCTAAAGCTAGAAATAATTAATGAATGTCAGGTTCATGGGTCTTAGGAAAAAATAAATTTTAGGGATAGTGGGGTGATAATTAATTAGACCAGAATTTGTTCTCTTTTGAGACTATATATATATATATATATATATATATAATATATATATATATATATATATATATATATATATATATATATTCAGGGGCCAGGTTAGCTCAGTCGGTAGAGTGTTCGGCTAGAAACCACAAGGTTCCTAGTTCTATACCGTCCCTCACCAACTCAATGTATGAGTAGCACAGGGATCTGTGCGGTAAAGTAAGAAGCTGATAGTAAGTGTTGCACTCCACCTCAGACGCAAAATCAATCTCCTTGGTCTAGTGCTAGTGAAAAGGGATAGGCTCCCTCGCTGATACCAACTTTAGGCTACCCTGATGACTTTACTTATTATATATATATATATATTATATATATATATATATATATATATATACACACATAAATACAGAGATGCTGATAGGTACGTGTCCTGCGACCTCGATGCAAAAAGTCTAAAAGGACACCGTAAAATCATATCCATCCCAGTGTTTCTTTTTTTTCTTCCCTTACTATTTTTCAAGCTAACTGTAAATATATTTCAATAGTTTCTTAGAACTGAATTACACAGGATAGGTTACAAGGTAGGAGTTAGACAGCTTTAGTTGGGACCAATAAATTTTCCCGGGGACTCATTCAAAGCAAATATGTGCAACCCAGGACGAACTGAATCAGAATCACTATATATATATATATATATATATATATATATATATATATATATAAAACCAAACATTAAATTTCTATGTACTAGGAAGACATTTTGAAATCCTACAAATGTTGACAACCAAGATTATCCATTATCTCAAGCCTTTGCTCTTTTCTCACATTCTTGTCTGTATCTTCCCATTATACCTTTCTAATCTTTGTTGCCTGTCCAGGTTTTTATCTAAATGTTATACAAACATGGATTATTGTCACCATGTGCAATAAGTAAACAAGAAATGCACACAACTATTTTCTACTGCATCCTCTCATCTTTTGCTCCAACCTTTCATAAAAAATTTGAATGTATTCCATTTCTGCGTTTCAATCTTCCTCCTCATAATCATGTGATATCTAGTCAACAAGCCTATGTATGTTTGTCTTTCATTTCAATCTCTTTGTTTTCTTTAGATGTATGAGGGAGGTGCGTGGCGTAATGGTTCAAGTTGTAAGAAATGGACTCATCGACCAGAGTTCAAATTCAGGACAAGGCTGTTTGCATTTCACATGGCACTAATACTGGGAAAGGTATGAATCCGTATATTCATACCTCCAGCTATGGGTAAATAGTAGGGCAGACTAGGCTCTTCGACCTTAGATAGGTGACCAGTCTAGGAGAAGGAAAACTCTGAATTCAAACCTGTTAAACTCCGCTTAAGAAACTGACCTGCTCGTGCAGAGGCGTTTGGTAAATATATATATATATATATAAAAACATATATATATGTATGAGGGAGAGTCAAAAATTATCTACACTTTTGCCATAGCATATCTTTATTATTGCCAGACTGTGTTCTGCACATATGTGCTTATAGTTGTGGTCACATAATAGAAGTTTGATACTGATCGCACCATTTTGCTTGCTGTCTTTACAATGTAAACATGGCCACTACACTAGCAGTAAAAAGAGGAGTCTCGATTTCTCTAGATTGTCTGGGGTTGAAATTCATTGGAGGCTTTTTGCACAATATGGGGACAGTGCACTACTGTGTGTCCTTTTAAATCCTTTATATTTCTGAATTTTTTTAGATGAGACTTGATAATTAGTATTATTTGGATTATGTGGACTATTGTCCTCATCTTTATTGTTATTTGTACAACATTTCAGTTAATGTGCCTGTTTTCACACTGAATTGTCCCATTGGACACGTAGTGTAGTGGATAAAGGCGTTGGTTTAAGACAGTTCTAAGTGACAGTTATCTCTAGGCTGCAGGTTCAATCCTGGTCAAGGGCAACAGTAACATACACTAATAATTAACACAGCTGAACACCTGTACCCCAGCTATGGTTACCAGAATGAGAACAGGATACCTCCATGAATAAAGGGTTGAGTTCAAAGTTCTGTAATGGCTCCTGATTACAAAAAGAAGGTTCTTGAGTTTGAGAAGGCACATTGGCTGAAACATTGTACAGATAACAATAAAGACGAGGACAATAGTTTGAATAATCCAAATAATACTAAATCCTTTATCCTAAAAATTTTCAATTTTTCTGTTTCCAAATACATAAAGTATCATAAATTATTTTGTGCCAAATTTAATGCTGTAAAGTCTATAAATATTTACTAGCAGGACCTGTGGATATCCCACAGTATGATAATTTAATTATTACAACATTTGATAAGTTTACTTAAGAGCTATTGCCACATAGTTCAATATGTAATAATCTTGATTTAATTCTCTCTCACTCTTTTCTCTTTCTTTCCTTCTTTTCATCATCAATTGAAACAGATTAGTGTATTGTTTTCGCATTCTAACCCCCCTCTCTCTCTCCTATTCTATTTCTTTCTTTCTTATATTTTTATGTGTAGCATGTCGTTTCTTTCTTTCTAATAAAAACTGAATTGTCCATTATTTAGCTGAGGTGATGACACTCACAAGAAATAAGAATTCAGCAGGTAAGCGACACCAGATAATCTTGAGTTACATTTTGGCATTGCATCTTGGATGATTTGAACAGTCTCATTTTTAACCAGAGGGTGTTGCAGGATGATAACGGATGGAAGATTTAGTAACATGTGTATTAATATATAAATTGAAAAACAGAAAATATTTTGGGCAAATTAAGAGACATTATACTCTATCGGTAGAGCATCAGTCTAAGAACCACCCTCGCCAACTCAGCATATGAGTTGCACAAGGATCTGTGCAGTAAAGGAGCTGATGGTAGGTGTGGCACTCCACCTCAGACGACAAAGCAGTCTTCTTGGTCTAGAGCTAATTAAAAAGGGATAGACTCCGTTGCTGTCTGGCTGATACTGACTTTAGGCCACCCAGATGACTTTACTTTTTTTTTTTTTTTATAAATGATCTTAAAAGAAAATTCTTGACAGATTTCTATGTAACCAACAAGCTAAAAAAAACAAGATGAGTTGTAGTCATGTGTTTAGTCTGTATCTTGTTAGTTATGTCTATAGTCTATTCTGAAAGCAGTCCACAATTAAAGAAGATTTTCCGTTACCCGATACATTCAAGTGCTAAAAGAAGGCAAATAATAAACCTAAATTTTGCAGTTTCTTAGAAACCTTCATATGCAACCTAATAAATCAAACTAGTGTGTACACAAGTAGTTTTTATTTTTACTTTTCTTTTTTTCAGTTTATTTTGTATAAGGTAAAGTAAAGTCGTCGGGGTGGCTGAAGTCGGTATCAGCCAGACAGCAAGGGAGTCTATCCCCTTTTCACTAGTGCTAGACAAAAGGAAATTATTTTGGCATCTGTGGTAGAGCGCCACACCTACCATTAGCTCCTCACTTTACCACACAGATCCTTGTGCTACTCATATGCCGATGACGAGGGCCAGTATCGAACCCTGGAACCTTATGGTTCCTAGTTGAACTGCAGCTTTAATCAATAGCTGTTTGGTTTGGTTTAGTTTCTTTGTTTAAGAGCATATAAACCTTTGTGTGTTATTTAATGACAAGCCATCCTTGTAGAAGAATAGTAGTAGTACTATTTAACCCATAGCTGGGAGGATGAGGGGTTCATACCTTTCCCAAAGATTTCAGTCCCTAAGTGAAAGCAATAGCATGACTGGAGTTTCTTAAGCGGAGTTTAACAGGTTTGAATTCAAAGTTTTCCTTCTCCTAGACTGGTTACCTAGCCAAGGTTAAAGAGTCCAGTCTGCCCTACTATTTACCCATAGCTGGAGGGAGAGTAGTTGGATTCATGCCGGTAAATAGATTATTCTGTCTCACCAAAAACTGACAGAGTTCCAGATTTATAATAAGGAAAATATATCTTCAGACAACAGTCATCTTCATCCGCCCCACCCTCACTGAGGATTAACCAAAGTTACAACAATGAAACAGATTAAGCATATCAAAAGAGCCATAAGTCACACACTTTATTAACAACTACTTAGATTATACTCTTTTTTTTTTCTTCTTACAGACCAACTTACTGAAGGTAATAAGTTATTCTTACCATTTTTAGCTGAGAAATCATTGTTAAGCTACAGAAGAGGTAAGATAAGCAGAGGTTTTACTCAAAAGATAAGAAGCTTAGAACAAGTTATTCTTGAGAATAACTAAGTAATGCTGACTGGCAGAATTCAAAGAAATATAAAGAGTATAAATTACAAAACAAAAAGGACCATTTTCCAATATTAAAGAATTACACATAATATATATATATATATATATATATATATATATATATATTACATACACACACACACACACACAGATGCTGATAGGTACACGTCCCGCGTCACTGATGCATAAAAATCTAAAAGGACGCAGTAAAATTGTATCCATGCATTCCAGTGTTTTTTTTCTTTCTTCCCCCCACCATTTCCAGCTTACTGTAAATACATTTCAATATTTTCTTGGAAATGAATTACATGCTATGGGGTACAAGGTAGGAGTTAGAAGGCTTTAGTTATTTATAGATAAAAACTCTACAATTTATTGAGAAACTTTAGTTGGAACCCATCAAATTTCCCAGGGATTCATTCAAATCAAATCCGTGCATCCAGGATGCATTAAATTAAAAAGCTATCCGCATCTTGTTAAAATAAAAAAAATACATAAATGTGCAAATGTATTACTTGCAAGTGAGGCTAGATTTACTCATGTAAATACATATATTAGACAGAGAAAGACGTGCTGTGAGAATTAAAAGATAAAAGTGAAGAAAGTTAATACAGACTGAAAGTGTATATCTATGTATATGAAGTGAATAAGTAAAGTAAAGTCGTCGGGGCGGCTCAATATCGGCACCAGCCATGCAGCGAGGGAGTCTATCCCCTTTTCCACTAGCACTAGACAAAAGATTATTTTAGCATCTGAGGTGGAGCGCCACACCTACCATCAGCTCCTTACTTTACCGCACAGTTCCCTGTGCTACTCATACGCTGAGTTGGCGAAGGCGGGTATCGAACTAGGAACCTCGTGGTTTCTAGTCGAACACTCTACCGACTGGCTGCAACTTCAATATGCATGCACAAAAGGTTATGCGACAGAGTGTATGTGCATTCACAAATCTAGTTAACACCTGACACTAATAATTGCCCAATTTAAATATTTACTTTGCAGACACTATGAGTAAACACACTTGTTACTTTGCCCTGCACTTCAGGACTTGGCTGATGGCTAAAATTAGAATGTTAAGCCTATGTGTTATTAGAGGGGGGAAAAAAACAAAAAAACACCTCAATCTCTTTATTCATCCTATAGTCTATAATTCACAGCATTTTAGAAAACGCTATCAAACTTTTGAAATATTCAATAAAATCCAACATCCTTCTTAGAGCAATAAGGGCCCACATAAAAATATCCTTGTGTCACGCCTGCATAAGTGGGATGCATGCTCTTAAAGCAATAATATGAAACCAATTTTTATTTTCATATGAGTAAATTTTATCAGTCTTATTTTAGAATTACATCAGGTTTAATTTAGTTTCTTTGGTCAACGGCATATCAACATTTGTGGGTTATTTAATGCCAAAGCTATCCTAAGAGAACAGTAGTGGTACTATTTAACCCATAGCTGGAGAGATGAGGGGGGGGTTATAATTTTCCTAAGGGTGTTAGTCTAAATGTAAACATAATAGCACAACTGGAGTTTGATCTCAGTTACTAAGATATCACAGTTCAGCACGTTAGCCATTATGCCATGGGGACTCCCCAATTAATCAGGAACAAATACTTTATATCATATGAAAAATAAACTATAGTTTCCTATGTTATTTAAATGTATATATATTTACCAACCCCTCCACACGAGCAGGATGTGACACAAGGTCAATTTCTTAAGCGGAGTTTTAACAGGTTTGAATTTAGAGTTTTCCTTCTCCTACACTGGTTACTTAGCCATGGTTAAAGAGCCCAGTCTGCCCTGCTATTTGCCCATAGCTGGAGGGAGAATTTGATTCATACCTTTCCCAAAGGTATTAGTGCCATGTGAAATACAAACCACTTCGTTCAGGAATTGAACTCGAGTCGACGAGTCCATTTCCTTACGACTCTAAACATTACATGTTATTTAAATGTAAAATTAACCAAATTATAATTTTGTTTCAACAATTTTTTTTCTATAAAAAGCATTTGGTAGGTTAGTTGATAATGATAATATATTTGTGATATTTACAAAGCTCAGCAAAAGGAAATTGGGATGGGTGTAGACAAATAGGAAGATTGTTTTTTGCCTTGAAATTAGTATGCAAAGATGCTGATAGGTATGCGTCCTGCATCCCTGACGCATAAAAATCTAAAAAGACACAGAAAAATCATATCCATGCATTCCAGTGTTTTTTCTTCTTCCCCCACCATTTCAAGTTAACTGTAAATACATTTCAATATTTTCTTGACAACAAGTTACACTCTATGGGGTACAAAGTAGGGGTTAGACGGCTTTAGTTGTTCATAGATAAAAACTCTACAATTTATTAAGAACCTTTAGTTGGGACCCATCAAATTTTCCGGGGACTCATTCAAATCAATGCTTTCCAGGACTTTTCTAAAAATCAGCATCAGAGAGTATGTTAATTTTTTCATGTGCTCATATAACCAAAATGATTGACTGACCAGACAATGGTTTGTAGGACCTTTTAGTGATAAAGTTGAAACTTGAACTAACACACTATATAAGAATGACATAAGAAGTTTGGTTGGGTCTATTTGTTCAACAATGTATCAACTCTCTATAGGTTATTTAATACCGGAATTTGATTCATTTATAAATGTTTCATTACAATCATAACTATTTATATTTTCAACATTCCATTGACATCTTTTTATTTTTTTTAAATTGCACTTAAATTTTTTTTAAAATTTGACTGTAATAATAATTTGTTTGCAGTCATATGGTATCAAGTATTCCTATCCAATATTGATAATTCCTACACAATTATATATTTTAAAGTAACTATTTCTATTTAATAATAATTTATTTGCACATAGTTATATGGTTCTAAGTATTCCTATCTAACACCAATAATTTGCAAGCAATTATATGATTTCAAGTAACTAATAATAACAATCTTTAGTAAACAATTATAGCTTCAATCAATTATTCTTAATGCAAATAATTTTTATACAGTTAAACTGTTTCAAGTATCCCTAACTAACATTAATAATTTTATTTAATAACAGTTTTATGGTTTCACGGATTCCTATCCAATACTAATGATTTTCAAACATAATTATTTAACCCATAGATGGAACACTAACAGTTACAACCACTCCAGGTCAGAGTCAATGAAGGTTACTCCCCACTTCACTGAACTCCAGAACTGGAGCCTCACCACCAGATGAAGTTTAGTGTTATACCCAGGATACCCTTTTTGGGAGGGAGTGTCATAACTTTCTGTAGTTGGTGTATTTTAAGCCCTGTCAACAGGACTATACATAATAGAAAGCTAACATACTTTCCATCCTGATATTTTATGATTTGATAAATGAAGATTGAAAATTGTTTAATTTGTACCTGATTCTCTCTCTCTATCTATATATATATATATATATTTATTTATATTTATTTATTACTTCTAAACTCTACTGGTGTGGAAAAAACCCAGTAAATTCAGTTTTTCAAAATAAAAAGATTTTTCAAACTGCCATCTGGGTAAAAAATTTTTTTAAAAAGGAAAGACCGGCACATCCGTACTTTCTGAAAATAATCATCAGTATTGTATGTAGTGGCCAAAAGAAAAAAACACTGGGGGAGTTTTCTAAGTTTTATATGTAAAAAGTGCTTAATATATTAAGTAGAGCATGATTATAAGGACCTACATGAATCACGCCAGAAGAACCATTTGGGTGAAACCTAGGTAGACTCATGTACGTCCTTAATATATATATATATACAGAATTTTCATGTGGCAAAAAGAAAATATTGCCACAGTCAGATATATTACCACCTTTATTTAAATGGCTGAGCTTGTCACTAAAATTTAGCTGTACTTTCTAATGATTCTAGCAATATTTTTTGTCACATGAAATTTTAAGTAACAGAGACAGTTATTTTTTAGTTTTTAAATTACTCTGCTTACAGGCATTTGAACACTGTTTATTATTTTATTTATCATAACACTCAGTGCATCTCTTCCTTTTATACACACACTATTATTAATAGATTAACTATAATCTAATCTGAAAAACTTTAGATTAAGATCTTAGGTTAAATAGTAAACCTTAAGCAAGATTCTATGTTGATTATTTTATGGTTAATGAAAGAAGCAAAACAAAATGCAAAAAATATTGCATACAATAATAAAGATTAGAAAAAGACAATGGCTAAAGCTGGCAATGTGAACACAAATTTACACTCTTATAGACACAAACAAAAAGCCAGATACTTACATTGACAAGTCCAAAATAGTGCTCATTCACTGGAAATTGGTCAGATCCTATCTCTTTTTCCAGTTGGGAAGCATTGGCACCCTGAAAGAACAAAACAAAACATTACTAATTATTATTTCAATGATCAATTTATCAGATGTTTTATTTGCCCTCTTTAAAAACCTAACAAAATGTCAAGTTTTTATAATTGTTAAATAATCCACGTTTTTTTTTATTTTTATTAGTTGACTTAAGAACTGGTACAAGACTTTCTCATACAACAGGGCACAAAAAAAAAAAAAAAGAAAAAAAAAAGAGAAAAAAAAGGAAGAAGAAGGAAAAAAAGACAGCTGTGATATTTAATTCATTATGGTATCACCAAAACCAAAATTATTTTGGTGAGAAATTTGTTTTTCTTCAGACTGTTCATGTCTGAAGTCACCCTGGCACAACACCATGAAGCCAAGAGGTCCAGAAGAAAGTGGTGGCAACAAAGCACCGGCACATCAACATCTTCAGGGACAGCCTTCACATGCGACATCTGTGGTTGAGAATGTTTTTCGAACATTGGACTTCACAGTCACAGGAGGCACCGTAACTTCAGGGGCACAAGAACTATACAGTCTTCAGAGACTGCAATGCCGATGATTTGGTGAGAAATTTGTTGGGTTTTTTTTTTATGATGTACAACTGAAGATGCAGAGTTGATTCTTGTTCAAGTGCTTCCTAGATTTATTTTTGTTATTTACCAATAAAAAGTGTCTTAATATTTTTTTCCACTCACCCTAACTTGTAACTCCAGTGTTTAATATCTGTGGTAAAAATGCAGACACATAAAAAGAAATACTTATTAAGTGACTAAAGTTCTCATTATTTCACTTAGTGTTAACCATAAAGCCAGTGTTTTTGATCAAACAGTAAGCGTATATATATATATATATATTCTTTTTTTTGGGGGAGGGGGTACTGCCACTCATCTTTTTCTTTTCTCAATATTTTGTAGAAAAATTTCTTTGAAAAAGTTTGTAGAACTCATCCATATTTGGAAGTGCTAATGACAGAAAGAAGATCAGCCAATGCAGATAAATGATTAAAATATGACATTTTTAAAGAATCTTCCCAAATTTGCCACATTCACTTCAACAGGTTGAATAGGGGTAATGATTATTTTTAAATAATGAAAATAAGGCGGCATTTGAATGAGATATTTGGTTGAAGTAATAAAACAGTTATTCATATTTACATTAAATAATTTATCTTATATGGAGCAGATTCACATGATTATGTTTGCTAACGAATATGAAGTTCTGGTAAATAGTTATGTGGATAATGAACAGCTCAGCACAATTTTCTCTTACATTCATAAAAATGATATTAGATTTCAGAAACACTGGCTTGACAAACAAAATTCTATCAATTTTTTAAAAAATCTCACTGAATAGAAGATCAAATAAATACTAATTGAAATACAGTAAAGTTCTTTATGATTGGAAATGATGGAAAGGCAAAAATATTTAATTGAAAAATAAATTCAAATGTTTGAAAATACATCAAATTAAGGTTTGACTTTATTTTCTTTTAACACAACCCCGAGATTAAAATCCAAAAACATCACTGAAAAAAAAAAAAAAAAAAAAATCTATTCATATGTATAATTGTTATTTCTGAAGGAAACATTTCTCTATTCATATAATTGTTAGTTAGGAATATTTTTTGTTTAACGACTTATCAAACCTCAATGCTGAAGCTATCCTTGTAGAAGAACAGTAGTGGTACTATTTAACCCATGCTGGAGGGATGAGGGGGTCTCATACCTTTCCCAAGCACAACTGGAATTTGAACTTGCTTACTACAATGTTGCAATCCAGTACATTAGCTTCTACACCAGGGGGACTCTCTAGTTGAGAATGAAATCAAACTGGTCTATTCAAGATCTTCATGACCATTTTTTGAAGAAAATTATTTGGACAATTGTCCTCATCTTTATTATTATCTACACAACGTTTCGGCTGATGTGCCCTCCAGCCTCCTTTAGGTATTTCTTGTCATAATCAGGAGCCTTCATGGAAGTTTGAACCGAACCCTTTATTCAATCCATGGGGGTAGACTGTTCTCATTCCATTAACAAAGTTCGAGGAGAAGGTTTCCAAGTTAAACAAGAAATACCAGAATGCCAGAAGGCACAGCGGCTGAAATTTGTGTAGATAACAATAAAGATGAGGACAATAGTCCAAATAATCAAGCCTCATCTTAAAAATTCAGAGAAATAATTATTTTTCAATATTTATACAGTGATGCTGATAGCTTTTTGATTTAGTGTGTCCTGGGATGCAAATATTTGCTTTGAATTAGTCCCTGGGAGAATTTATGGGTCCCAACTAAAGCCGGCTAACTCCTATCTTGTAACCTATCCTGTGTAATTCATTTCTAAGAAACTAGTGAAATGTATTTACAGTTAGCTTGAAATGATGGGAAAGAAAAAAAGTAAAACACTGGGACGCATGGATATGATTTTACTGCATCCTTTTAGATTTTTGTGTGTTTGTTGTTTTCTTTTTTTTGTCCCTGACCATTTCAAGCTAACTGTAAATACATTGCAATAGTTTCTTAGAAACGAATTACACAGGATAAGTTACAATGTAAGAGTTAAGCTGCTTTAGTTGGTTTCCTCAGATCATAAATAAAAACCCTACAATTTATTAAGAAACATTAGTTGGGACCCATAAATTTTTTCCGGTCTAAATTCAAAGCAAATATGTGCATCACAGGACACACTAAATTAACAAGTTATCAATAAATCCTGTATTTTTATCAATATCTATTAATAATGGAGATTCGCTTCTGGTTTTTGTCAGTAACAAAAATTACGTCACTGCTTACGTCACACTGCCTAAAATCGTCATAAATAGAATACACTCAAAATTTGAGCATGCAATGTTAGACAGTTCTCATTGGTTTTTTAAACAAGTTTAATAAATACATACCTGGTATTATCTATCTATATATAGTTTTTAAAAAATATATATTTAAAGTTATCAGAACTAAGTTTCAATTTCAATTTTTTTTTTTTTTTTTTTACTCCTTTAATAAATTTATTTTATTTTTTACTCCTTTAATAAATTAGATGATTTTACTTTACTTATGATACAAACTCTGATATTAAATTTTCAACTCCTATCCCCTCAGGCAATATTTATTTTACGTCGCCCAGAGGGTGTTTTTTATTTTGCTAGTCTCTATAAGAACAGACCAATGTTATCTACAAAATACAAGCCAATCAGTAAATTTATACATTTCAGAAATTTCAGTTTTATATCTGCACTTTGAAAACCAAATGGTTTTAAAGTGACATTTAAAAAAATCAATATTGTTTTTTTAAATTAAAACAAATCTTCAGGGAAAAAGAAAAGAAAGAAAGAAAAACTACAAAAATCAAATATATCACTATATATACTGGCATATAAATAAACATCTTAAGTATTAAAAATATTCTCCTAACAGGTCATATCAGACCATTTCAGCCCTCTAAATTTGACAGTGATGGAAGTAGCACTGTCTTATATAGCAGTGACTGAGAGAGGATACACTCAAATATAGGTCTTATCTTGAATTAACACTACAAAATTTTAGGGCTCTATATGCCAGTATTTAAGGTATATATTAGTAGACTCAATCCTGGCATTTGAAGTTCCCATGTTTATAAAAAGGTACGATTTTCAATCATCGTTGACTACATACAGCATAATCCATTAAAGAATGAATGAGAAAAAGATTGAACTTCTATTACAAAAGATGAGAGTAAAGCCTAAGTAAATAAAATTTAAGATTTCAAAGACATTTTATACTTTGACTAAAGTTTTGGTAATAATAATGTTGGTAGTAAAATATTTCATAATTTTACATAATTTTAAGAATTATAAAGTTTCTTTAGATTGTACAATTCAACTTTGTAGTAAGAATAAAAATTTATCATAATCACCATCAAACAAAAGAATTGTATCAGTGATTTAGCTCAGTCGGTAGAGCACATTCCTAGCAATCGCAAGGTTTCTGGTTTGATACCTGCCCTCGCTAACTCAGCGTATGAGTAGCACAGGGAGCTGATGGTAGGTGTGGCGCTCAACCTCGGACGTTAAAAAACAATTTCCTTGGTATAGCGCTAGTAAAAAGGGGATAGACTCCCTCGCTGTCTGGCTAGTACCGACTTTAGGCTACTTTGTTGGCTTTACTTTTTTTACTTTTAAAGCAATGTAAAGAAATTTCATGAATTCCAGGAAATTTTAACTCAAATATAACTAATATAACATTCAAGATTTTATTTTCTATAACAAAAAAATAAATAAATAAATAAATAAATAAAGTTAAACTAAATAAATGGAATGAATGAATGAATTGATAAACAAATAAAAACAAAGAATTTTTTTTTTTTTAATTAAAAAAAAAAAAAAAAAAAAAAAAAGCAGTAGCAAGTTTCTGGTCATCATTGAAACAAACTTAGCATGCAGCAAATTTTTTACTTTAACAAAAAGACAAAAAAAAAAAGCTTCATTTTACAGTTGACAGATAAACTGTATAATTGTAAGGTGAGAGAGAGAAAAAAGAAGCAGAAGAATGATAAGCAGAAACCAGGTAAAGCAGAAGAAAAGCAATATAACATTCAAGTAAATAAGCAATATTTTATCTGATATTAAAAGGTTACAGTTTATAGAAAGCTTAACAAGTAACAATGAGAATGATATGACAAAAGTTCAACAGTAGCAACTGATTCTCTTTTTAGAAAGAAGTTATTGAATTTACTGAAAAATAGAATAACAGCGGTTAGAAGGTTAAATTAAAGGATGAAAGAGTTTAAGCTTAAAATGCTGTATAAATGGGATTCAGTAACATTAACTTTTTATTGTAAGGACAAAAAATTTTTTTTTTAAATAAAAAAAATAATAATTGAATTGCCTAATAGAAAAGAACATTGCGGAGCCTGTAAGTCAGGCTTGGTGAAGGATGAGAAGGTTTCATTAAATTTAATTCTTCAACAGGAAGGAAATCCAATTTCAAAGCAAAAGTCAAGTATTCATTCATATATATATATATATATACACATACACACACACACACACACAAGGTGTGTCATAAAAGTATCGAGATGGAAGCTGTATTTAAAATTTTATTTGAAATCCATTTTCAAAGCAAAAGTCAAGTATTCATACACACACACACACACACACACACACACACACAAGGTGTGTCATAAAAGTATCGAGATGGAAGCTGTATTTACCAAGATATAAATGAACAATGAATGGAACATTAATTTTTTCACAATAAAAGGTGTGTCGAAAAGTACAAAAAATCTCGATACATTTTTGACACACCTTATATAAATATGTATTAGAGGGGTGATGATAGGATAGATATTATGATATATAACTCACAATAAAAGATTTATTTCAAGAAATGTCAGAGAAATGTATTTCTGAAGTTTAGAAGTGAAGGTTTTGAACAGATATTGAATAAAATTTATTTTATTGCTAATACTCCATAAAATACTAAATAAAATTCAAAACAATTCTATACTGAAATCTATGAAAATTTGTTTTTCTTTACAAAAAAAAAAAAAAAAAAAAAAGACCTAGCAACAGACGACCGCTATGGCAGGCTCCAGCGAAACGAAAAGAGACGCCTTTCGTAATACTGTGGCGACACCGGCCGCGGTTCCGGCTTAGAGGCTTTCAGCCGTTATTGCGCGGAGGCAGCTTGGCACCGCCGCTCATTCGAGCGAGCACACGAACCGTTGCTCCGATCCCACAGTTCCTCTTTTATCAAGAAACAAAACAAAAACTTTACAACCTTTTTAGAATTCTAAATAAGCTAAACCAATCATAAGTATCATTAAGTAATGTTATGTACAGACAACAAAAAGGAAAAATATTTCCATGGTAAACTGGTAAATTGTTGCACTTAAGATGAACTTAGTTTAAATCAATACAAATTTGATGTGGTATTGTTCTTTAATCATAAACCTACTATTACTTTAGTTCCAAATTAAAATACAAATGTTTGTACAGTTATTACAAGGATACCTGATAGTAATGAAGAGGAATTTATGTCTAAGAAATACTGTTACTATGAGGAAAGTTAAAAGGCGAAAAAAGAAAAAAAAAGGAGGAGAGTAGTTTTGGTTACTGGAAAATGTAAAAAGTCATTCAAATTCCCAGTATCTAAAATTTTAAATATAAAAAAAGAAAAAAAGTTTTTTTTTTTATCTTCTTTCATAAGGTATTTCACAACATTGTGCAGTCAATATTGCTGTTTTAATTGCTACAATCACTGACCAAAAAGGATGCATTCTCTTATGTTGGATGATTGGGTCACACCATCCGCATGCCTGCAGACAGACTCCCCTGTAAAATACTTTATGGTGAACTTGTAGATGGTATGCGGAGGACAGGAGGGCCCCCCAAGACGGTTCAAAGACCATATTAAGACTACACTGAAGAAATGCACCATCACACCTTCAAACATGGAAAGGGTTGGCGAGACGTGTGCCACACAGGAGCTGAGCGGCTCAATATCGAGATTAACAGGGCTGCAGTGCAGTGACGTCTTCATTGTCATGAACCACCAAATGTAAATGGGAATTTTCTCTTGCAATGTGTGTGACCACATCTGCAAGTCCAGAATTGGACTAATGAGCCACGATAGGGTCCACAAATGAAGATATGGACTGATGTCATCGTCATCTGCGACGGATTTCTAAAAGTATTCTCTTATGTTAACATTGTCATTTTGCTTCAGCAGTACATATACTAAAATTGTCATTTGTATTTTTTATCTGTTATAGCAAAGTTAAATTTTCCAATTTTTATACTTTCTGTTTCTTGGTGGAACAAACAGATTCAGCAAGTTAAATTGATAACACAGGATTTGTTTTTGATTTAAATTTTTTTTTTTTTACCTTTTCAGATTTTATTTTTTAGTGATTACATTTTTATAATAATCTGTGTAAAAGGTATTTTTAAAAATGAATTAGATTTTTTTTTCATGCTTATCAGATTTAAAATTACTTATAATCTGAAGTTTTGTAATGTTTGTTCAAATTAATACTGCATCCTTCAAAACCTCCAGGCTTCCTGTAAGTAAAAGTCATAGGGGCGGCCAAATGTCGGTATTGGCCATGCGGCGAGGGAGTCTATCCCCTTTTCACTAGCGCTAGACCAAGGAGATTATTTTAGCATCTGAGGTGGAGCACCACATCTACCATCAGCTCCTTATTTTACCGCACAGATCCCGTGCTACTCATACGCTGAGTTGGCGAGGGCGGGTATCGAACTAGGAACCTTGTGGTTTCTAGCCGAATGCTCTACCGACTGAGCTAACCTGGCCCTTCCTCCTCCACACACACACACACACATCATGACTATACACTGTTCATTTTTCTGACATTTGTATATTATTCTACAGTGATGCTGATAGCTTTTTGATTTAGTGTGTTCTGGGATGCACATATTTGCTTTGAATGAGTTAGCCTGAAATAGTGAGGGAAGAAAAAAAAAGACACTGGAACGCATGGATAGGATTTTACAGCATCCTTTAAGATTTTTGTGCGTCAGGGACACTTACTTATCAGCATCTCTGATTCTATGTACTATACATGCACTTTCGAGGAGTTGAGTACTGTACATAATAATAGTAGTCATTGTCATTATTATTATTCCAATTGTTAAAGTTTTTCTTAATTATCTATAAGTTCTGTTTTAGTTATCATATCCTTAGTTTCAGAATCAAAATGTTGATGGCCAAAATATTTAAATGAACCCTGCAAATATTGAATTGGATTGTTTGAAAGAAACTACTTTTTAAAACATTAAAATAAAAGTTACTTTTTATATTTATATCAATATTTAAATCTAAGGTTTTTCTTATAGAACATTTTCTGTAAGTGGTGCTGAGTAGGTCAGACAAATTTATTATCTATGATTGTTTTTGTTAGGAATTAAATTATTATAATGAGATATACATTATCTTTGGTGTATTATTTCCTTAAAATCTTCATTTTTTATTATAAATATTGAGCATGTATACTAGTAATGTTATCAAATTTTATAAGACATTTGAAATGTTTTATGTTAATAAGGTCCATCACCAAAGCCTTGTCCCACTGTGGTCCTTACTTGAGCTAGATGAGTGGTCAGAGAGGCCCTATTCGATCAATCATCAAACCCTAGCAACTATATGATTGTCCCAACCATATTCTTCATTTGATTCTTTTTAACAGTATTAATGAAATTAAATATTTTCATTCAAACAATTCTAAAACTAGAATCTCATCTTTTCTGTCATTTTTATGAATATAAATTTTATAACTACTACAGGTAATAATACAAAACAGAATATAAAGAAATGATTTAAACCAGTGGTTCCCAAGGGGGCGGTGGAAAGCTCGGGGGGGGGGCAGTGAGGGGAAAAAAGGATTGGGGGATGACAGAGTGGCATTAAGAGCAGTTAATAAATAGCTTGTTTTCTTTTTTTTTTTTTTTTTTTTTTTTTTTTTTTAAAGAAAATCTAGATGACAAAATATCATGGTAAAGGAACACGTTTGCAGTTTATACAGAATAAAACTGACATAAGAATTATAAACAAATGCAGTTTTATTATTTAGTCCGAACGTTTGCTTGATGCCTGTACACATGTACATCACTCACCAATTACAACATAATCTTGTTGTTTTCAATTTGAAGCATACCAAAAAAAAAAAAAAAAAAAAAAAATTAAAAAAAAAAAAAAGAAAAAAAAAAAGGGGGGTGTTTGCATGTGTGTAAGAGGAGGATGCTAGTAATCCATTGGGAAGTGAAAAAGGCACTAACCTGAAAAAATTTGGGAACTACTGACTTAAACCAACAAAAAATGTGAAGATTCCAGTGTAAAAATATTTAGAATAATATTAATAAGAAAGAATCAATATTATTTTTCAATATTGTGGACTAATTAATAGCACACTAATGTTTTTCATAATCTCTTTGATATTAATTATTTAAAAAGAAAAAAAATTGTCAAAGCATATTACTAGATTAAAATCAAGAAAGTAAATTAACCCAGCACTTAAAGACAAGCAACTAAAGATCTTTTAACATTCAGTCCCTTCCTATCCAACTTGTACTCAACTTGATAATATATTAGCAGGTTGCCAACACTTGTATTTTGGGTTACTACAAACTCATTTGAACTACTGCCATCATTTTCTTTGCTCATGATGAAGTAAAAAAAGAAAAAAGAAAAAAAAAAAAAAAAGAAAAAAAGAAATTTGGAGGTTATGACTTAGTTTTTAAAGTTAAATCTAGACTGACTGAAGTAAATAGCAATTAGCTATTCAAGCGTATTGTTTTTTTTTTAAATAGAAGTAACTTGCTTACATTTAAGAAAAATTTAATTACAAGACATTTGAAATGTTTTATGTTAATAAGGTCCATCACCAAAGCCTTGTCCAACTGTGGTCCTTACTTGGGCTAGACGAGTGGTCAGAGATGCCCTATCTGATCAATTGTCAACCCCTAACAATTATATGTTTGTCCAGACCATATTCTTCAAATTTCTCATATGGCAAACATTCACTCCTTTTTGATCATATAGGTGCTAGAAGGCAGTGACTGAGAGTCAACCCCCAGTATTTATTAATACACATGAAGTTAATGAAACTATTTCTACCAATTTATCAATACAGATGAAAATTATTTCTTAAACATATATATATATATATATATATATATATATATATATAAAAACAAGATTTGGCATTAAATAACCCACAAGGGTTGATATGGCATTCAACCAAAGAAAGTCTGGTCAACAAACCCAGTTCTATTAAGTCACAAATTTGGAAATTAATTTATATTTTAAGAAATCAGACAAGAATTTACAAACATCGGAACTTTGAATAAAGGGTTGGATTCATAGTTCTGTGAAGGCTCCCGGCTACGACAAGAAGGTTCCCAAGTTCAAAGAGAAGGTTCCTGAGTCCAACAAGAAATACATAAAGAAGGCTGGAAGGCACATCATCCAAAACTTGTGCAGATAAAATAAAGATGAGGACAATAGTCCGAATAATTTAAATGATACAAATTATCAAGCCTCATCTAAAAAATTTAGAGAAACTATTTAGAGTATATACAGGTGATAATATTAAGGTATATGATGTTTTTTTTTTTGGTTTTTTTAACCTGGAAGTTCAACCAGTGCAGTTCTATGGCTCAACTACAAATGATAGCTTATACATGTATAACTATAACAATGTAAGTGATGAAAATTACCCTTTGATTAGTGGTATCAAGTAGGCACTCCTCCCTCTAAGTAATCAGCGGCCAGAAGATATTTAATCTAAAAGGGTCACTTCAATTTTTTTATTTTTTTATATAAGTATAAAATATTTTCATTACTTTTGTATACTGTATGTTTTTGTAATTGAAAATATGGCTAAAATGATATTTGCTTTTAATTAAATTAGGAAACTTGTTTTAAATTATGAATAAAAGAAAAATTCCATAAAAACTTATGGAATTTTTATACATACAGTATCAGTCAAAATTTTGACAATCGTTTTCTGTCATTAATTTTAATTGGACATATATTAGTTGAGTATATATATCCAGGAGGATATATATGTAGGTGCATGGCATAATGGTTAGAGTCTCAGGAAATGGACTCGTCAGCCCGAGTTCAAATCCTAGACACGGCTGTTTGTATTTCACTTAGTGCTAATACCCTTGGGAAAGGTATGAATCCATATATTCTCCCTCCAGCTATGGATAAAATAGTAGGGCAGACTGGCTTCTTTAACCTTGGATAAGTAACCAGTCTAGAAGGAAAACTCTGAATTTGAAAATCCTGAGATCAGTCGTTGATTGGGTTTGTGGCATTCCTTGCACCAATTATTTCCTATCGACTGTGCCAGAAAGTGCGGATGGTTCAACACAAACTTTCACACTATAAACAAATCACTGTAGGTTGTTCATTGGATGAACCCCCATGTGTTGAAAAATCAACGAGAGAGTCCATATATATATCCAGTATTCTACTATTTTTGACCTGAAGAGCACCAATAGAAAAATTGATTTCTTGCATAAAAGCCATACTACTCACTGTGAACATGGTGAAAGCTTATAGAAATACAATCTAGTTAGATATAAGAGAACCATATCTACACACATGTTCCATTTCAAATAACTAAGAAAGATAAGAATAATCTAGTCAACAGATGTTTCACAGGCCTAATTGTGGATGGATGTAAACTACTACTATAAACATATAAAGACATAACATTACTGATGGGTCATTATTTGACCTCGTGATATTAGGAGTAATGTTGATAGAATACAATTTAATCAAGTAACTCAACACACAGCTATTTATAAGAGCGAAGGGTTAAATCGAACTTAACTGACCTAAAATTCCACCATCGTATGCCACCCCACCAAAAGAAAAAAAAAAAAAAAAAAAAAAATCAGGGAATTAACCAAATTTAATGAAATTTTCAGTGTTGATATATCAATGATTAAAAGATATAATGCACCAGTTATTTTATTTAAAAACCTTTACATTTTTTCAGGTCAGTTAACTTTGAACCACATATCTTTGATAATCTGTGTTACGCCTCAAAGATATGTTGGTATTGGTTTTTTTTTTCAAGGGGGTGACATACGATGATGAAATTTAGGTCCATTAAGTTCGATTTAACTGAGAGAAGTGTGTTTAAATAACTGTATGTAAAGGGGGTTGGATTGTACACATGTTTTGGAGTGAAATGAATGCCCATTTAGACTAAGAATCTATTCTTGCGTAAAGTGATTGGACAGGGAAAAGGTATTCAAAACAAATATTTGATGTCCATTCCAATACTCTAACCAAAGTTTAGAATACACAAACTGCATCTTCTGAGGGGTAAGACTGCCCCCCCCCCCAAAAAAAGAAAGAAAGGGTGTCTTGAGTATGAAACTAAATTGCATCTGGTGGTGAGGCTCCAATTTTGGAGCTCTGGGGAGTGTGTAGTACTCTTTCATTGCTATTACTGGTAGTAATAGGGTAAAATAAAGTAAGAGTGGTAGTACCTGTTAGAGTCTCATCTATGGATCAAATAGATCTGTTTGAAAATTATTTGTACTTATAGCTGTGTACAGACAGATGATTATTATTAAATAGAATTAATAATATTAAATAGGAATACTTGAAACCATTTAACTGGGTGGAAATTATTTCCATTAGATAAGAATAGTTGATATATAAACAGTAGAAAAGTCAGTGGAGTGGCCTATTGTTGGTATCAACCAAACAGTGAGGGAGTCTATCCCCTTTTTGCTAGCGTTAGCCCAGGGAGAATGTTTTTGCTGAGGTGGCACACTATATTTACTGTCAGCTTTCAGATGTTTTACCGCACAGATCAGATTACCCAAGCTGTGCTACTCATGTACCGAGTTGGCGAGGACCAGTATCAAACCCGGAACCTTGCAATTCGTAGGTTGATGCTCTACCAACTAAGATAGTGCAAACAAATGATTCTAGACAAATAGAAGTGTAATTTAAAGAATGCAATGAAACATTTAAAATGTAGTTAAGATTAGTCAAACGTTTATAAATTAATTAGATTTTGGCATTAATAACCCATAAGGAATTGATATGCCATTAAACAAATAAACCAAACATCATATCAATTATACCTAAAGCAGTGATGCTGATAGCTTTTTGATTTAGCGCGTCCTGGGACACACATACTTGCTTTAAACGAGTCCTCGGGAAAATTTATGGGTCCCAACTAAAGCCATCTAACTCCTACCTTGTAACTTATCCTGTGTAAGTCATTTCTAAGAAACTACTGAAATGTATTTATAGTTAGCATGAAATGGTGAATGAAGAAAAAAGAAAAACACTGGGATGCATGGATATGATTTTACTACGTGCTTTTAGATTTTTGTGCATCAGGGATACAGGACACATATCTACCAGCATCTCTGCTAAAAGGCACCAAAAAGTTAAGTCCCTTTGTTCATATCACATACGAGTTAAAATTAAGAGAAATAAGAGTAAAAGAATCATTAAAATCTTTATTTTCATGGATGGCTATTGTTACTAAGTCTTTAGGACTTTGATAATTGTACTTATCAGATTAATTGCTTTAAATAAATGTACATTTACACAAAAATGACTAGGAAAAATAACTATCTTGTATATAATACAGATATTCCTATTGGTTGTGTTACCATACCATATATACTCATGGATAGGTCATACATTTTTAACTAAAAAATCCGCCAAAATCAGTGGTGCGACCTATCCATTCGACATTAATGTAAAACAGCACTACTTTAATTTTTATTTATCGTTAAGTTGTAACAATCAGTGATTGCAATGACACAAAATGTGTGCAATATGAATTTGAAAACTTTCAAAACCTTTTGTATACACAAATTATATATATATATATATATATATATATATATCTATATCAAAGATTCGTACCCACTCATTACTTTAAACTGATCTGATGCTGCTGACTATTACACTTTTTTTTACCTAGGTTCATTTACAATTATAGTACTAAGAAATGCAACCTTTATTTCTATATGTTTGCATTGTGCATCACAGTCTATGGCAAAGTGTTCTAGATCTAATATTTGTTTGTTTGTTTGTTTGTTTTTGTTTTACGGCATATCAATCTTGGTGGGTCATTTAATGCCGGCAAAGTTTTGAAAGATTCATAGCAATAGCTTGGAAGAAATTTTTAAACTCAAATCTTTTTTTTTGTAAACAAATTTTCTATTTAACCCATAGATAGGACCCTAACAGGTACTACCTCTCCAGGTCAGAGTGGACCTAGGAGCAATGGTGATGAAGAGGTACTCCACATTCCCCAGGCCTCTAGAACTGTAACCTCACCATCAAATAGTTTAACATCATTCCCAGGACATAAAGACCCTTCTAGCACACATGATAAAAAGGGTTGGGGGTTGCCATAAGGGCAATAGGGTTGGGACAATCATATAGATGCTAGGGCTTGACATGGTCGTCTAAACGTATGGGCCAAAGTGGAGTGTTCCAGCCACTAGGATCCCATCCTCAGTCATCAAGGATCACCACCCACGGCTAACAGGTGGACCCGTTTGGGTGGGGGTGTCTTACCCCTCTGTAGAGATGAAGTCATCATATTCTACAGCTCCTGCTGACAGGGTGGTCTGTAAGCAAAGTCTTAAAACAAAGGTGAATATTTGATAAGTTTTATGTTAGAATAGGTCATGTAACAAGCCAGATTATAATACAACCTATCTGTGGGTCAACCGCAAATACCCACTTTGACAATCACAAATTAGGGGTGCAACCTATCCATGAGTATATACAATATCTTTTGTGAAATTTTTATCTTTTTTTTTTTTTTTTTTTTTTTTTAAAGAAAAGCAACATTTATTTTTTCATGTATTCCAGTTTTACAGATCATTTAAAATTGTTACAAATAGTGTGTGCACGTTTGCACATATGAACAAATTGTGTGTGCACGTTTGCATATATGAATAAACAGATATTATAAACTAGTAAATGCTGTATTGATCTATGAGGCTACTGCCAAAATACCTTGGAGAAATAATTCAGTGACAGAGTAGAATAAAAAGGAAGAACAAAAATAGGACATTACTCAAACTTTCTCAGAATGAATCAACACTATTTTGAATTCAATCAGAGGAAACTAAATAATACCAGTCCAAAGTTTGGTGCCAAAGAAAGTTTAAAATTTCATATGGTGAGATCAATGTCACATACTGATAATATTATGTAAAATGAAAATATGAAGAATGATTCTAAGAAATTTTGGCAAGTTAACTGTACTTAAGTAGTTCATACATACACTGTGCATGTGATCATATATTTGCCAACTCAAATTTACAGTACATAGGAATCATTATATATATATATATATATATATATATATATATAGGATTAAAATCGAATGGTTTAAAATACAGACTGTTTAAAATATACCAACTCGAGTTTCTCGCAATAGCGTGAATCTTCGGATATATATATATATATTATATAGGATTTGAACTTGTCTCACCGTGTCCATTTCCTATGACCCTAACCTTTTACACCATACGCATATATATATATATATATATATATATATTACACACACACACACATATATACATATACATGTGTGCATGGTGTAAAAGGTTAAGGTCATAGGAAATGGACACTGAGATGAGTTCAAATCCTGGATGAAGCTGTTTGCATTTCACATAGCGCTAATACCCTTGTGAACGGTATAAATCCAACTACTCTCCCTCCAGCTATTGGTAAATAGCGGGGCGGACTGGGCTCCTAACCTCGGCTAGGTAACAAGTCTAGGAGAAAGAAAACCAAATCCAAACTACATAAGAAATTGACTGTGTCATCCTGCTCATGTGGAGGTATTGGTAAAATATATATATATATATATATATTTCCAAAATTGAGATAACTGAAAGTGATATTTTTTTCTCATGATTTAACAATAAAGTGGAGGCACGTGGTGTAACAGTTATCGCCATAGGAAATAGACTTAACAAACCAAGTTCAAATCCCGGAGGAGACTGCTTGCCTTTCACACAGTGCTAATACCATTGGGAAAGGTATGAACCAAACTATTCTCCTTCCAGCTCTGGGTAAATAGTAGGGTAGACTGGGTTCTTTAACCTTAGTTAGGCAACCAGTCTAGAAGGAAAGCTGAATTCAAACCTGTTAAACTCAGTTTAAGAAATTGACCGTGTGTTTGGTTTGGTTCGTTTTACAGCATATCAACCTCAGTGGGTCATTTAATGCAAAGTTTTTAAATAAATTCATTCTTAATAGATACTCAATTTTTTTATAAACACATTTTTCTACTTAACCCATAGATGGGATTGACCTTGTGTCACATTCTGCTTGTGTGGAGGGATTGGTAAAATACATGATTTGATAATAAATGTAATAAAACGAAAGTACACAATAATACTAAAATTCATCAACAGCTTAAACATCTAGGTGCTATCTTCACAAGAAAACGAAAATCTAGCCAGAGTCCCAAAGTTATTCGTGGAATGAAGGCTGAAAAGCGTATCCAGCTGTCCTGAGAGTTTTACTATGTAATGATAATGGCTTTCATGTATACAAACACAGACACTGAAAAGTAAGATACACTTTAAGTGGTAGGAGAATAAGATTATATAATGTTAGTTGTTACATGATGTATATTGTTGCTGATAAATCAAAATTCCTTTTCATTCCCCAATATCAGAGTGAACAACTCCACTAGCCTGTCTAGAAATAGAAAAAAATTTTTTTTAAAGAGCATTAGAGCCTGGAAGTAAGTAAGGTGCATAGCCAGTACATAGACAAAACAGTTGATTAACCGATATCTGTACCACTCAGTGCAGATTTTATAAGCACCTAAGTGCCAGTAGTAATTAAGCAATAATAATCTTCCAAGGTAAGGAGTGCCAGGCATAAAATTTGATTCCTATTTTTTCTAAATTCAAACCTTGACAAGTTACACTAATCAGATATCTTATCAACTATCACAAATAAAAACAAAAGAATTAAGAAAAAAAAAATCACTTTCATGTAAAGAAAAATATTGTTTCATTTTCTTTTAAAGTGAAATCATTAAATTTGTCATGGAATTTTCACTAAGCAATAAAATTTAACCCATGGTCTGTCTTAGAATTAGCAATTAATTTTGGCAGTTTAAAGAAAGAAATTAGCTATCAACCTAGAAAAATTAAAATCAGAATATACATTTTTTTTCCCAATCAGACTATATTTCAATATTTAAAACAAAGAAAAGGTATAATCTACATACACCATGAGAAATATAGAAATGATTGTCAGATGTATTCTTTTCAAAGTGTCTCACATGTAGGTTTGAACATTGTGATACTATTTTTAACTATGTTAGTTAACTACAGTACACAAACTAGACTTGGTTTTGTTGTTTGATACCATATCAATCATCTATCCTTGTAGAACAGTAAGTAAGCAAGTAAAGTTGGCAGAGTGGCCTATTATCAGTATCAGCTGGACAGTAAGGCAGTCTATACACTTTTTGCTAGTGCTAGACCAGGGAGATTGCTTTTGCTGAGGTAGAGCGTCACACCTACCATCAGTTCTCCACTTTACTGCAAAGATCCTATTACCCAATCTGTGCTACACATGTGCTGAGTTGGCAGGGACTGGTATCTAACTCAGAACATTGCTATTCCTAGGTGGGTGCTGAACTAAACAGGTAGTGGTACTATTTAACCCATAGCTGGAGGGAGTTCATACCTTTCCCAAAGATATTAGTCTGAAAGTGAATGTGATAAAACAAAGTGGATATTGTAAGTTTGATAAATAAAGCACAAGTGTGGATTATATGGTCAAAATACTATCTTGCATATATATATATATATACACACACACACACACACACACACACAGTGATGCTGATAGCTTTTTAATTTAGTATGTCCTGGGATGCATGTATTTGATTTGAATGAGTTCTCGGTGAAATTTGATGGGTCCCAACTAAAGTTTCTTAATAAATTGTAGATATTTTATCTATGAACAACTAAAGCCATCCAACCCCCACTTTGTACCCCATACTGTGTAATTCGTTTCCAAGAAAATATTGAAATGTATTTACAGTTAGCTGGAAATGATGGGGGAAGAAAAAGATTTTTTTTTAAATAAATAAAAAAAACAAAAAAACTGGGACTCATGGATAAGATTTTCTGCATCCTTTTAGATTTTTTACACATCAGTGACGCAGGATGCGTACCTATCAGCATCTGTGTGTGTGTGTATATTTATATATATATATAATATATATATATATATAAAGTCATACAAACCAATGCAAATGAAAAGGTTTTTCTCATTTTCAATCATGTACAACTTATTAAACTTAATATACACTAAGATATAATATGTAATTTAATTTTTTTTTTTTCGAAAGAAAAAATAATCAGTGGTTTGATATTTGAATAGAAGAATGTTAAATAACTTGTATAATAATTTCAAAACCTTTCAAGTAATCCAACTTTAAAACTGAAAGTAATATTTCATTTAAGGATTATAATCTCAAAAAGTTTAAACAGAACAAATATAAATGTATTAAGGTTTATCAGAATAAGTGTTTACTTCCTGGATTTGTAAGTTCAATTTCTTTTTGTAAAAAAATGAAAACAAACTTAGAACTTTATTGATGTTTAAGAAAAGAAAGAAAGAAAAGAATAAAGCCCAATTCACTACACAAATGCCAATGTTTGAAGAATAGGCTATTGAATAATTGTCAATGTCTCATTGCACAATACTAAACAAGAAAAATTATAAGAATATAGAAAAATAATAATTACAGCAAAATTTGACCTATTCAAGATATATAAAAAGAGAGGCTTCATTAAATGTTAAACCCAAATCAAATACAGTGGATTCCAGTTTAATAGAATAGCCACTTTCAGAAATGCTGATAGGTACGCGTCCTGCGTCCCTGATGCACAAAAATCTAAAAGGATGCAGTAAAATCATATCCATGCATCCCAGTGTTTTTCTTTTTTCTTCCCTCACCATTTCAAGCTGTATATACATTTCAATAGTTTCTTAGAAATTAATTACACAGGATAGGTTACAAGATAGGAGTTAGACGGCTTTAGTTGGGACCCATGAATTTTCCCAAGGACTTATTAAAAGAAAATATGTGCATCCCAGGTTGCACTAAATCAAAAAGCTATCAGCATCACTGCACATTGTATGAACAATTATGCAAAAAATAGAATCAAGTTTTTAAGTAAGATTGTTCTTTTTATGTAAATCCCTTTAAAGGGAACAATAAATTATAAAGATCAAAATGTGTGGTCCTGACAAGAATTTTCTAAGTCCAGAGCATTCCTAAAGAGATTTATTAAAAAAATGGCTAAAAATAACCTTTGCATCTAAAGTTACCTGTTATTTCCCTTAAATCAAAGACTTCTAAATATATTAAATATTACATTTAAACAAAGGCTATCATTTGGGGTAGATTAGGAAAACAAAGGAGACTTCCATCCGGGTGGAATGAGGTGGTATAAGACTTTAAGAGTTAAGGAGTAAAGTAAAGTCGTCATCAGAGTGGTCTAATGTCAGTATCAGCCAGACAGCAAGGGAGTCTATCCCCTTTTTACATAGTGCTAGACCAAGTTGATTGTTTGGGTGTCTGAGGCAGAGTGCCACTCCTATCATTAGCTCCTCACTTTACTGCACATATCCATGTGCTACTCATACGATGAGTTGGCGAGAGCCGGAATCAAACCAGGAACCTCAAGGTTCCCAGCCGGACACTCTACCGACTGAGCTAAGCTGGGCCTTACTTCACTGCATTTCAAAAGCAATAAAAGATACAAGATAAACCCCCAATAAAAGGTTAACAAACATTGTAATTTTAAATGAAGTTTTTAGCTTCACATTATGTCAAAATAGAAAGAATTAGAAGAACAATCACAAACAAGGTGTGTCATAAAAGTATCGAGATTAAAGCTATATTTGCCAAGATAGAAACGAACAATGAATGGAATGTTAATTTTTTTCACAATACAAGGTGTGTCAAAAAGTACAAAATATCTCAATACTTTTTTGACATACCTTGTATATCAATCCAAGTATCCAAGAATAAAACTGTATACATCTTTAGAGGAGGAAGAAAAGAATTCAATTCATTCTTGAATTTAAATGAATATCAATATTTAATATTAAAACCTTAAACCCAGATATATTTAAAAAATAAAATAAAAAAAAGATGAATACTTAAAATAGTTACAGACTATCAATTTCATTGAGAAATTCTCTTTAAAAACATAACAAAAGGACAAGATAAATATGCAATATGAGAACAAGTCAGCATGAATATCTAATGAGTTTGACAATAAATCTAAGATGTGTGTCATTAAGAGAGCAAGAACAAATAAGCAAAATAAATAAATAAATAAAAATAATTTAACTTGATTATTTTGAAATTAGAAAACAAAAATGATAACCTAGATTATAGAGATTTAAGAAACTCCATCAAATTTATATCTTTTTGCTATTACCTTGTTGATTATTGGACCAAATAAGATTTATTGCATTATATATTTTATTTATTTAGAGAATGAATCTTTATTTTAAGAATATATAAATTTGATATAAATCTTTATAATCCAGGTTATCATTACAAAAAGTTAACTCCTTAATTCACACATTTTAAAAGATGTTTTTCAGATACACTATTGTTTTTCAAAATGATACTCAAAATGTAAGTAAGTAAAATCTGCAGAATGGCCTATTGTCAGTATCAGTTGAACAGCAAGGGACTCTATCCCCTTTTAGCTAGCGCTAGACTAGGGAGATTATTTTTTACTGAGGTGGAGCGTCACACCAACTATAAGCTCCTAAATGCTTTACTGCACAGATCATTTTATCCAAGCTGTGCTACTCATGCGCTGAATTGGCAATGACCGGTATTGAACCCATACCTAGGTGAATGCTCTAGCCGATCTTACATGTAAGTCATCGTCGGGGCAGCCTAATGTCAGTATCAGAAAGACAGCAAGGGAGTCTATCCCCTTTTCACTAGCACTAGACCAAGGAGATTATTTTTAGCATCTGCGGTAGAGCACAACACCTACCATCAGCACCTCACTTTACTACACAGATCCCTGTGCTACTCATTGGCGAGGGCCAGTATCAAACCAGGAACCTTGTGATTACTAGCTGGATAAGATGAAAATTAGTATTCTGCAATTTTTTTAGACTTTAATTAGTATTCCTTACATAAAATGTAAATAACTGACGAAAATTAGTATTTTGGGATTTTTTTAAAGAATTTAATGGGTATGCAGAAAGTGTAAACAGTTACTAAATGTGTCCTCCTGTTACATAAAATAATGAAGGTTTGTCCTGAAATTCCTTGAAACTACTGTCCGTTTTAAGCTTAAAAAATGTGCATAAACGAATAATGAATTTTTTATGTGAGTATACATAATCTATACTATCAAAGTGTACCATGTCAAAACAAGCCTATGTCACAAATGAGTATTCCCTAGTGATGAAAGTGGACAGTAAGCATGAAGAAAAAAAAGGGGGGTTAAATCTAATAGAAAAAAAATAAAATAGGTCAGTACTAAGCAACAGGCAAATGCTTTACTAACTGTGATAACAAGGGAGCATAATCCAGTTGCCAGGAAGAGAAAGAAATAAGTGAATAGGGAATTAGTGTAATATAAAGGTTCTCCAAAATGTTGTTTTATACCCAACAATTTTTCTTCTTATAGACACACACATTTTTTTTATAAACTCATAGTTATAAATGTTTATTTCTGTTGATATTGTTCAGTGATGGATTTGTGTCATAGTTATTCCAAAATATCACCATAGTAAATGAGAATTTTGAAACAATAAACCAGGGCTCAATATCTTAGCTTTTCAATGAAAAGAGAAACAAAAGGTTTATATCACTAAATAAAACAAACAGTGGGGTGGGACCTTATCTACTTAGATTATAAAGTTTTTGTATTAATGAACAAAACACTGTTCACATAATAAAGGCGATAAACTCGTTAAACTAAAATGACCTAAGGAATTCAGGTGATTTTGTATTTTGGTTGGTTAGATTTTACGGCATGTCAACCCTGGGTTATTTTATGCTGAAGATGTTTTGTTCGTTCTTGTTGGGTATTCAATTTTTTAAACATTTTTTAAAACATTTTTTATCTATTCAACCTATAGATAGGTACTACCACTCTGGGTCAGAGTGGACCTGGGAGTGATGGCAATAAAGGAGTACTCCACACTCTCCAGAATTAGAACCTCACCACTAGATACAGTTTAATGTCATGCCCAGGACACGATTTTGTATTTAAAAGTAAAAACAATCTTTTGATAACTTAGACCAAGCATTACAATTATTAACAAAATCAATAGATTTTTCATTTCATAAATTCACATATCAATATCTGCTGGTGTTCATGACAGAACTTATAGAAAGGGAGCCAGTTTATCAACAGCCTAACTATGAAAGTTACCTCAAACAATAAAACAATAGAAGTTTTTTTTTAAAGTTTTGTACATGGCAATATGTTTTGTTTACTGACAATCCTACAATTTAAGTACATAAAATGAATTATTTATAATTTGAAAACTAAATACTTTTCAGTATATTCTGTATGTTTTAAACAATTCAAGTGACTTTGAAGAATAGAGAAATTCAAATTAAAAAAAACAACAAATTAGCATAATTTACAGGAACTTCTGATATTTCTTTTTTTTTTTAACTGAATATAAGATTTTCTTTGTACTACAGAATTTTCAGTCTAATATTTGCTTATTATTTGTCCAAATTTTTTTAGATGAGGCTTGATAATTTGTATCATTCAGATTTTTCAGACTGTTATGTCATCTTTATTGTTATATACACAATGTTTTGGCAAATGTGACCTCCAGCCTTCTTCCCAAGTTCGACAAGAAACATCTTAAGAAGGCCGGAGGTCACATCGGCTGAAATGTTGTGTACATAATAAATAAAGATAAGGACAACAGTCTAAAAAATCTAAATATTACATAATATTTGCTTATTCTCCAATATTGACCATGAAAGGCATGAAATATCTTTCTAAATTTATAAAAAATGTTGCATGTTTAATTCTAGCATATCCTACCTATCAGTAAACATTATAATCTATTGTCAGCTTTATAGTATAATATATATATATATATATATATATATATATATATATATCTCAAATACCAACAAAAATAACATTAAATTAGAATATCTTTTTACAATCAAATACATGAGTATTTGTTCAGTTTTGTTGAGATGTAGAATTAAATTCCTTGTATGTGCACTAAATATGCAGTGTTACCTAAACAAAGAAATTGTGTTACTATCATATATATATATATATATATATATGCAGTGATGCTGATAGGTATGTGTCCTGCATCCCTGATGCAAAAAATCTAAAAGGACGCAGTAAAATCATATCCATGCATCCAAGTGTTTTTCTTTTATCTTCCCCATTATTTCAAGCTAACTGTAAATACATTTCAATAGTTTCTTAGAAACGAATTACACAGGATAGGTTACAAGGTAGGAGTTAGACAGCTTTAGTTGGGACCCCTAAATTTTCCTGGGGACTCATTCAAAACAAATATGTGCATCCCAGGGCACACTAAATCAAAAAGCTATCAGCATCACTGTATATGTACTGATGATCCTACTTCAGTGTCTAACAAACAACTAGAAATTTAGACAAGTAATAATCTATTCTCTTATAAACAATTGTAAATAGAAGCCTCTATGATCTTCACAAGTAATTAAGAAAGTCAACAAAAACATTCTCAAACTGTGTTCATATCTTTGTTTTACAGAAAATAAAATCATATTTACCAACCCCTCCACATGAGTAGGATGTGACAACGTCAGTTTTTAAGCCGAGTTTAACAGGTTTAAATTTAGAGTTTTCTTTCTCTTAGACTGGTTGCCTAATCATGGTCAAAGAGCCCAGTCTGTCTTACTATTTACCCATAGCTGGAGGGTGAATAGTTGGATTTGTACCTTTCCCAAGGGCATTAGCACTATGTGAAATAAAAACAGCCTTGTCTATGATTTGAAAGAAAAGGAGTTAAAAAAACAAAACCACACAACTGAATATTTCCAAAGAATGAGGATCAAATTAGAGTAAAGTCTGTCCTTAGTTGCTAGATAAAATGATAAATATAAAACTATTAACTTAGTATTTTATGCATAAAAATACATTACTGCAGCTAGTTTGAAAAGTAATAAATTAGAATTTTGAGGATCACTTGTTCCACTTTATCATTCTATTGTATACTTATTTACCAACCCCTCAGCATCAGTAGGATGTGATACAAGGTCAATTTCTTAAGCAGAGTTTAACAGGTTTGAATTCAGAGTTTTCCTTCTGCTAGACTGGTTGCCTAACCAACACTAACTAAAAGAGCCCAGTCTTTCCTACTATTTAACCATAGCTGGAGGGAGAATAGTTGGATGTATACCTTTCCCAAGGATATTAGCGCTATGTGAAATGCAAATAGCCTCGTCCCGGATTTGAACTCGTCTCACCATGTCCATTTCCTAGGACGGTAACCATTACAAGACATGTACCTCCATATCTTTCTATTGTAGATATCACTTTTTGATTAAATACTGTAAAGACAAATTTTAATTAACTCACAGTAATTCACGAATTTAAAGTTATTTTAATTCAGATCTTGAGGTACTAAATTTGATATTTCAATTAACTTCTGATAAAAATAAATAAAAAAAATAAAATGTTACAATAGCTGTAATTATTTACTAAGCTTTGCTTAGTTGTGACACAAGGCCGGATGTATGAGGCACCCAGTGAGATTCGTACTCACTAGTAATGGTTTGCTAATCTAGCTTGCTAGGCGCCCTGTCACAATTGTTATAGCAACTACAGTTTTAGTAGACACGTAAATCCTTTTTAGTGTATGATACAGTACAATTCCCCGGGGTGGGGGCAGGATAGACTACACCACACATTATTAAAACACAACTTTAAATAATATATTGACTTCAAAACGTGAATGAAGCTCTCTGATACCCACAGTAAAAATATTTCATCATGCCTAGAAAAAATTTTTTTTAAATAAATAAAAAAAAAAAAATGGTGAGATATGAAAACAATATTAGCAAGTGCTAATTAGTGGACTAACAAACACGTTAAAATTCTGCCAAAATTGTTTTCCTTAAATTTAGAATATAATTATCGAATAAAAAGCGAAACGGAGGGGGACAAAAATTAGAAATGTTTTTAGTTTATCTACGTTTAATAAACGCCTTTCTTCTTCCTCTCATCTAGTTACAAATAAGAGATAGAAAAGTCAAAAACAAGGAATTTTAACTAACAAGAAATCCAGTCACTTTTATTTTTACTTTAGGTACTAATGATGCTTCATTTTGAATTAGGCTTAGTTTAAAAGATTTAGAATTTTAGTCAGTCTGTATTTTTGTTTTGTTTATCATCTAGTATTTTTCGTTAGTCATTCAAATTTGAGAACAAATCTCACCCTAAACTGTTTTACTAAAAGGAAAACTACTGTTTAGTAAATTAAAAAACATTATTGAGAATTTGAATTTAGAACAAAGAAATAAACATAAATGATAAATAAATAATACAAGAGAGAAAAAAGCATTTCTGCAAAATAGAAATTATGATTCAATAAAATAAAAAAATTAAAAAAATAACTAGTCATGGCTTAACAGTAGGAATTTTTTCACCGACTTTAATGTGAAGAAGAAAAAAAATACTTTCTTTACCCGATTTCATAATAGAAATTTGAATATGAGTTTTAAACAAAGTTTTGATCTTTTTGAAATCGAAAAAAAACCCAAAAAACTGGGGATTTATTTTCAAAGTGACAAACGATTTTCAAAACAGATGAACGACTGCTAGTTAACAGAACGACTTATGCCAAAAAAGCAGTCACATGGCAAAACATATCCTTCCTTTCCTAAATAAAAAAAAGGAAACCCTGTTATTGCGAATATCGTAGGAATTAATATTTTTATATAATCATGCTGTTGAGGAATTTAAAGTGTATTTTTTTATATATTGAGAAAAAAATGTTGTTACAAGGTTTTAAAGACATTGCAACATACACGATGAGCCATACTAATATTTTTTTAAATAAAGTCGCTAGTAAGTGTGTACTAATTGCAGATACTGTTTAATGGTAATGATATGGATTTTATGTGAAGACGATTCAAAACTAAATAAAAAGGATCTTGTTTATTTAAAATAAATAAATAAACAAAAAAAAAATTCTTGCGTTCTTCACTTTATAAGCAAAGTTTTAAGACCTTGAGATTAAGATTTATTCATCACCCAAATTAAAAAAAAAATGTTTAATTTTAGGCTTTGAAATATCTTTAGAAAACATTAGACAGAAAAAGAATTATGAAAGAAATGTAAATAAGGGCAGATTTGTATTTATTTGTTTAAGAATAAATAAGATGTGATAAAAAAAGGGGGGGGAGATGCCACACAACTACAAGTGAATGATGATCACTTACTTAAACAACCTTTATTTTTTTCATCAATAAAATGATTTTAGTGATTCAATATAAATTCAATGGGTGCTCTCTTAAAACTAAGTGAATAGGACGAAGAAATCAGGTAAACACAAAACCAATGCTGTCAGTGTCATGTCATCAAATTTAACTTTATTAGTCAACGCCATGGATATTATTATAAAAGAATAAAATACTTGTTTCGTAGTAAATTTTAATTTTTTTTTAAAACATTTGTGCCAAGTGTGGGGAAAGCAAAGAGACAAAAAGGAGAGTGGAAGAATTTTTAACGGTCAAATCAAAAGAGAACAATAGTAAAATTGTCTAGATAAAAAAAAAATGAAAAAATAGAAAAAGAATTCGCAACTCCAAGTAGCTCATCAAAAAGAAATAAAGAGTTAATCGAAATTCAAGTAAGAAACTGTAGACTAAAATAACAACCACTAATTCAGTCTATTCGGTTAGTTATTATTTTATTAGTACTATCAAGTACAGGTGGTCAATAACGAAAACGACGTAACCTGATATGTTGTCGAATATAGCCATGATTATGACACTTGTTAAGAATAAAAATGAAAAAAAATAAAGCCATTATTTTCCTTTCTCTTTCCTAAATTTTCCCAAAGGAATCAAGGTCATAGTTCTCTTCACTCTTACATTTGTATCCATCCAAACCAATCGATAGTCATATTAACAACTGTCCACTTCAGTCAAGTGACTCAACTGTAATTGTACTTATTTTTATTAGTATAGTTGGCCTTCTGTAGTAATGAAAACTGAATCAATCAGCTCTTCTCATCGGCATAAATAAAATTGTAGTAATCTGTTTTAGATCCTAAAACCGGGAACAGACCGGTGAAAAATAATATTTTTAGATTGCTATCATTCCAATAGACGTAGATATAAAAAATAAAATAAAAAGTTTCCACGAATCGTAAGAAAAATTTAACAATCAATAGAAATATGGGCATCGAGACGGAGGTGGAAGGGATACGATTGACCCATTTCTAAAGATACGGATGATCAATGGTGCAGCAATAACAAAAAAAAAAGAAAAAGAAAAGGGCTCAACGCAAGTTAAGAAAGCTTTTAATTGCTTTAAAATATTTAAACAATTCAAAAATCTAAACGGATAAAAGACCATAGATGACCTTCAATTTTAAGGCAAATATTTTTCAAGTAAAAGGACAATTTTTCTTTAATGCAAAAATAAATAAACCCCTGTTAGGCTCCCCATCAAGCTTTGCTTTGCATATTTATTTTAAGATTAAAAAGAGAGATAGAGATATTATGCCGCGAACGAAAGTGCAAGGAAGAAAATAAACAAAACAGAATTTGGTTGACAATAATAATAAATAATAATAATAGCAACTACTGGGACAACGACAATAATCTGAAAGAATATTGATAGATAGAGAGAGATTAAAAATGAAGCATGGAAAATGCCAAAATAATGTAAGGGGGAAAGAGAAGTGAAAAGAGAGGAAAAAAAATCGAGGAAATTAAATAAAATGGCAAGTGTAAACAATGTAAGAGAAAAAAGAAAGAAAGTAGTGATGATCACTGAGAGAGAGAGATAGAAAGAGAGAGTAAAAGAAAGAAAGGGAGTGGGAGAAGGAAAAAGAAAGGAATATGGAAAAGTAGAGAAAGATGTAAATAGAATGAAAAAAAAGCGGAGATAGCTAAGTAAAAAGAAAATAAATAATTAAAAGAACGATGAAATTGAAATATTGTTGATACTGGTAGATGCACACAGGAAAAGGATAAATTTGCAAAAAAAAGGGGGGGGGTAGGAAAAGAAAGAAAGAAAAAAAAGAGTATGTGGGTGGGGGTACAAATTGAAAACATCAGGAGGGTGTAAACAAGGAAGATGCAAGTATGTACAAGGAAAAAAGGAGGGACCTGGTGATATGAATGACACACACTGACAGCGACACAGTACACGGGTGGGTAGGGAGATATAGGTATAGGTAGGCAAGGTAGATAAACATTTCGATTTTTTTTTCTCTAATGACAATGCAATACTTAGGATAAACATGAGAACCTGCAAAAACTTTCATATTTAAAATTTTCATTTTTTTTCAAGTTCGACGACGTCATTTATAATTTTTTTTTCTCATTATTTTTTTTCTTTCTGTCGGACTCGGAATTAAAAACTTACTGTGTTCCACAGACAGCTGAGAAACGGAACGGACATAACAGTGGTGGTGATGGTGGCAGTAGAAGGAATAGAGGTGGTAGGAGGATAATCTAGGCGGTGGTAGGAGGAGAGGCCGCGGCCGTGGTAGGAGTAGATGTCTGCACCGTGGTGGGAGGAGAGTACTTGTTGTGAGTCGCGGTGGCAGGAGGATTTGTACTACTTCCTCCTCCTCCTCTTTCACTTCCTTTCTTGCTTCTTCTTTTTTTCTCTTTCTCCCAACAAATGAATTGAAATTGAATGGACTCTTCTTTCTTCTCCTTCCTTCTTTTTTTCTCTCTCCTCACAAAATTAGATTATTATACAGAGAATAACAATTTCCATTTTTCTCTCCAAAAAGCCTCATTTTTAAAACACTACTACTACTAGTATTATTAGTAAGTAAGTATAGATTATGTATAGAGAGAATGTGTGTAATATATAATAATGGATTATATTATATTATTATATGTATCAACAAATGGGTGAAAAACATAAACAAATGGTTTTGGCTGCGGTCAGCCTCCGTGGTACACCGACGGCTGCCGTCGTCGTAATTCGACGAGATCTGCGGCCGACGACACGGACGGACGGACGAACCTTTCCGGCAGCAATTCTAGCGACCAAGTTAAAGAGAAAATCGCTTGGCTTTACCATATTTTGTCCCGGATGCGTGAAACTCCTTCTGCCTTGGACATCAGAGCACAGCCATATTTTATCTCCACAGTGCTAGTAGTAGTAGTGAAAGAGTTGTGCGCTTATCTACTCTTGATGCTCGTTTCCCTCAATAGGTGGCGCAGCTTCCTCCTACTCCTACCACATCTTATTACTACTCTTTCCCGTTCGTTTCTTTCCCTTCTCTTCTCATAGATTTGTTATTATTTCTCTACTACCTAACGTGTTCCCCCTCTCTCAGTTACCCATAATATCTTTTTTCCCCTCTTTCTTTATATTAGTAAATGTTCTCCTCCCTCTCTGGAACTTCTCCCTGATTATTTATAGTTCGTTTTTTTTCCCTCTTCTCTTCAAAGGCTCAAAAGCACCTGATGTAGCGTCAATTTAAAAATCAACATCGTAGAAACGAAACGAGTTAGTTATAGTACAAACACGCATAAAACTAGGCTTTTATTTTAAATTAATAAATTATTTTCTTATATTTAAATAGTTTCTGGTTGAACACTATTTTTTTTTTTCGACAATATTTTTTTTTCAACTGATTTCATAAAACTAAAAAAATTATTAATTTTAATATTATTATTACAACAATTTGAATTTATATTTTGGTCAATATAAAGTTGTTATAAACAGTACAAATTTATGCATCTCTTTATTTTATGTTGTTGTTGTATTTTTTTAGCTTAATCTATTTTCTGGCCTTGGTCATAATCCGATTTCCTGGATTTGGAAGTTTCGTTTCATCTTATTTACGTTATCGCATTCCGGCTTTTTGTCTACTTAATGTAAGGCGCTTACTTTCGGTTTCTAAACTCTGCTAACCTTCATGCCGTTTGCAATTTTACTGTTACTACGCAATATAAGTCGTGTGTGGTATCTTGTTGGGATTCATTACAAAACCTCAAATTGAAACTGCTATTAACAATTTCAAAACTTCGCTAAAAATTGATGATATTAATCTGAAATATTTAATAATTTTGATTAGTTTGAAATAAGTCAAGGATTTTTGCCTGGGTCTCTTTTTACACCTATTTATTTGATTTTACAAAACTATTCAGTGCACTGATTTAGAGTACGATTAAAATTAGGATTCACGCTTATTCAAAAGATATTGACACAAAAAAGTTGAAATGTTTTATCGATGTTAATAACTTAACCGCCCTAAAACAATTCGACTGTTTAACAGTAAATTAGTCAAGTCAATTGAAAGTTTATATACAACTTTAATAACACTTAGATTGTTTAATCCTCTTTTATTGAAATTGCGATACAAAAAGAGGAAAAGGAAAATGTTGGCTTTTATTGCAGGGCTGGGTTTACCTATAAACTTAGGGGCTACACATCCTCGGGGCCTATTTTTTAAAATATATTTTTATTTTATCGTCAGTTTTTTTCTTTAACACTAATTCATAAAAATATATATATATCATTAACATTATAAAAAATATTTAAAGACGGGCCTCAAATTTCGTATGCTAAGAGGGACTCAGCAGGTGAAAGTAAGGCCCTGCTTTTATGACTGAATCATGAATTTGAAAAGCCTGAGAATTAAAAGTAGAATTTTAAATTAATTATTGATGCGCTTGTGTTAATCTGGATACATTTCTGAACATTGAATCAGGGGAAAAAATGTCTGCCTTACGGCCCTTTTTGAGTTTAAGTTAAATACAAAAAAAAAAAAAAAAAAAAAAAAAGGATAAATTTTAAAAGAAACTACTGTTAAATTTAAGACAATTTGTCGGGGTTGGGGAGTGGTAATCCTTTTTCATTTTATTTTATTTTATTTTTATTAATAAAACAAAGGGGAGACTTTTTAGATTGATTTTTTATTATTAAAAAGCCGTTTTATTAACTTAGCAATGAGATTTTTTATTCGTAATTTCTGAGACCTAGTAAAAAAAAGTTTACTATGCTAAAAATTTAACCTGCTGTTTGTTTGCGAGCTTTATTCATAGCAGAACTTCATAGTAAATAAACAAAACACACATTTCTTGGTTTTAAAATATTTACTATTTGACCGTTCTCATCTGTTAGTAGATCCTGTCGAATATGCTGAATCAATCAACAAAATAATGACTACTTTAATATTTAATACTAACATACCTGCTCTAGGTAAGTAGATAAATAAACAAAAAATGATACTGAAAAACTGATGCATCATCCTTTTCTTTTTTCTTTTTTAAATTTTTTTTTTCATACTTGTTGCTTGGTAAAGATTACTTTTTCTTTATTACATAAAAAAGAGTTGTAAAGCCTTCTAAATCTGAAATAATCTCCACACCTTGTGATCTTAATCTTTCAAGACCGACAACAAATATTTGGGAGTGGGAGTTATTACTTACGACTAACTGTTAATGAACAATAACATTAACAAAACCCCACCCCCGCAAAAAAAAATAAATAAATAAAAAAAATACCAGACTCTTCAAATAACTGAAAGTAAAAAATACAATACAAGATAAACTTATTGTGAAGAGAAAAAAAAGTGATTTAATGATGCACATTGCACAATCAAGAAAACGAATGAACCCCTTAACCTTTTTTAACCCTTTAAAATAGGTACTACCACTTTTGACGAGATAGGCGTATTTTCCAACCCCCACCCCCCGATTGAAAAAACATTACCAAAAATCAGGGAATTATCTGATTTAAATGATTTTTTTAATGCATCAGTTATTTCATTTTAAAAAAAACTTACTGATTTTTTTCAGGTCAGTTAACATTGACCCTCTTATTTTTGGAACGCAATATATCGGTGGGGTTATATAAAAGTGAAACTAATTGCAGTATAAATGAAAAGACAAAAAACCGAAGGTGTGAATAGAAAAAAATATTAAAGTACCGAATTTAGTAGAAAATAAGTGCCGAAAATCGGAAAATTAAATGTAAAAAAAAAAGCTAAAAAATATTTGAGATTTTTTTATTTATTCTGTTGTGTATAAAATATGATTGACTTTTATATTATCAGTGAAAACATTATACATCGATATTTGTTCTATTAAAAAGGGTGGGGACCTAACTTTTCAATTGAGTTTTCTCCAAAAATTATTAGAAAGTAGGCTTGTTATTAAATACATATTTGTTTTTATTAAAAAAAAAAAAGAAATTTAAGACTTAAGATTAAGCGATTTATATTTTAAATTAATCTTATCTATTAATTAGGTATATAAATTGTTGCTCTCAAGGCCCGAACAGGAATATTTATTTTAAAGAATTTGGATTTATTTCCATTGAATCGGTTTGATTGAAACGTAATAAAAAAGAAAGAAAGAATTCATTGATTAGTAAGTCAACACTGAAAATTTTATTTCAATCAGATAATTCCCTAATTTTTTGTTTATCAATCTGGGTTAATGAATTGCCACTTATGAGCTACCGTAGACGCGGGCATATCATGCTAAACTTGTTTCCCTTTTGAGTCTGAAGGTAAACAAGTTTAGACTAAAGGTAAACAAGTTTTGCGGACTGCGTGTTTGGAGTAACTTTTCTCTGCATAGTGTATTTAATGTTTTTATTATTGATTTCTAAGAAGAAACTTTAAAATGTTGATAAGAGGGATTGTTTTGAGTGTGTCATAAATATTCACTTAGCCATTTTTAGGGGGAAATTTAATTGTTTAAAATATATCAAAAATAAATTACAATTTTTTTTTTACTGATTTTTTTATGTTACTACTATTCGACTTAAACAAAAAATTGACCTTAAATAATCGATTTAATTAATTCTAATTCGTTTTTAAAGTGAAAATCGGCCCCCATTTTGGTGGTACCTACTTTGAAAATATATATTTTTTTTTGTTTTCAGTGTGTGTGTGTGTTAAAATAAGTTAAAAAACGAATTTTAAAATACAACAAATCATAATTGGCAGCGAAAGCATGCTAGGAAAACAACGGACGAAAAAGAAAAGAAAAAAAAAGACTACGGATGAAAGTACTGATCCAGCATGAATCGGTCGGCGAATAAAACTAGTTAAGGAAGAACAAAAGGACCAACAAGACCAGCAATGTACCCCCCCCCCCCGATAAGATTTCGAGCCTTGTGCTCAGGTTTTGATCTGTATATTTGTACTCTTTCTTGTGAATAAAGTAGTGCTGGGAAGCCACACACAAACCGAAGTTTATGCAATGGTTAGTGCAAAAAATGCATGGCCCCCGTCAACATTTCCCTTTAGGGGGCGCCTTGGGCAATAGATTCAGCACTTCTCTTTTAAATCGAGGGGGCAAGTGTTGCCTAGGAGATGACCTTTAACTCTAAATTAGAGGCCAAAGATCGGAAACCAAACGAGAAGCAGATAAATCGCAACTGGGTGTTTTTCGATCGCCAGGTGATAAAAAACATCGAACAGCCTCCCGACTTCGCCAAATTGGTTCAAAGACTGATGGCCGTAGGAATGAGCCCCAAGACGTTGAATGACTGTTTCAAAGAGTTTACCTTGCTGAGGGATGGATTGAACAATTGGCCAGTGTATGTGGGTCCAAGACACCAAATGGCTCAAGTAGCAAAATTCTCAGCAAAAGTGGACCTCAAGCGATTGAAGGAATTAGAGCTAAAAAAAATTTGACGTGCTAGCCTTAGGTCAAAGTAAGCTAAGCTTGTGCATGAACTTTATTTGTTTCAGGTTTTGTCTACTGTGCAACAAACAAGACTCAGTTGGGCATTGTCTGTGACGAAAGCAACACCATGTCACAATTTATATCTCCATAAGTTTGGAAACGCTATGATATACTGATTGGCTATAACGCTGGAAGCTCCAATGCGAAGATGTCACTGTTAATCCGGAGAGAGTGCAGAGGATTCGAAAAGAGTTGGATGAGTCTAAAGTTCTTTGACGCGCTAGCCATAGGTCAAAGTAAGCTAAGCTTAGTAAATAAATTTCGAATCCCAGCAGATTTCTTAATGTACTCCATTTGATACTTTCATGAGAGTATTCGGTAGCACTGAAAACAAACGCCCCGATAGACTTGTAGTGGTTCATAAGCTGTAGATTCTTGTTAGACCAGGTTTGGAGGAACAAAGAAAAAAAGGATCGTATTCTAAAAACAGACAAAGCCAGACTGACCAACGCCAAAAATTCAAAACCCCCGCCAACTAACGAACATTCTGAGAGCGGGGGAAGATTTATAGTACTAGAGAGCAGAAAAGCAGCGGCCAGCAAACATACAAGTTCACGAATACTAATCCTCCTCGAACAGGGTGAACAAATACAAGTAAGCTTTAACACTAAAAAGAATTTGTAAAAAGGAAAATTCCTTAACCAAACCACATCTTTGTAACTTGTTGTTCATTTGATACAATTTATAATACGCATATAAAAGACAATGTTATTACGACCCAAATTTCTTTGTGATTATTTGTACTGTTTTACTTGTTTCTTTAATGTTACATTTCACATAGAAATTACCTCCAACCACCATACAACAGACTTAACTTTGGTGACGACAAACCTTTTTCTTTGACGTTTGTACACGAGAGCATGAAAGATGTTCATTTTTATTTATGGGAGAAAAGCTAAAAGAACGAAATAAAAAGTCCCTGACACGCGCGAATGCACGTATCTTATATACGGTCTTTAGGGGAGCCTCTTAATTCTCCCAGTTGTAGGCAAATTGTTCGGACGAAAGAAGACAAACACAGAATGGAATTTAACACTTGTATTGACAAATAGTACAAGAATATGTTGCAAATTTTATTGGCATTTGCTACCAGACTTATCTGTGAGGGTAAATACTGTTCGTGGAGAAGTGGCTCAGGAAGGGAATTCTGGTCGCTGTGGTTGTAGAATGCGGTTGAGACGCGTCCGTTTTGGTCAGTTCTCGTACGATAGGTAAAAAAGTGTAGGGGGTGCTTTTTAGTAGATACTCGTAACAATCTTCGGATGGGGCCCTTTTTAAGGTGACTATTTAGGTCCTCAGCCTTCTGATAAGTATGCTGTCGAAACGGCCTTCAGTGGTATGCTATGAGACAGCCTTAGAAATTGTGCTGGTTAAGGGCAAGGCGATGGGAGCGCTTATTTTAGCGTCTCTCCTCGGTAACTGCTCCCTGATAAGTGTAGGGGTTTGGTTTTGGCGCCAACGTCGTATTGGCGATTCGCCCTCTAGTGGCAGGGGAAGATAATTCTCTATCAGATTTCCGATAAAACCCAAGAATATTCCATGTTATTTTCAATCCTGACTACAGGTGATGATAACATAGAATACTTAACATAACTTAACACGTGTACGCGGTCATGATTAACGGAATGAGAACAATCTACACCAATGGATTAAATAAATGGTTCGGTTCGACGTTCAGTGGAGGTTCCTGATTACGACAATAAGGTTACCAAGGTCGACAACAAGGTTCTTGAGTTCAACAGAAGAAACACCTGATTAAGGCCGGGGGCACACCGACCGAAACATTGTGTATATAACAATAAAGATGAGGACTGACTATATATATATATATATATATATATATATATATATATATATATAAAAACAATGGATGAGAAAAAGCGGCAAAAACAATTGTTTAAAAACGGATAAGATAAAGTGCTCGTATGCTGGCAAGCAGAGCATTATAAAAATTAAATAATTCTTATCTAACCTTCCTTAGCTCTTCTGTAAACGAAAAGAAAACACAATTATCAGACAGAAGTTTGTTAGAGTAATAAAGAAAAAAGGTGTTTTTCTTTTTCATTTTATAAAACATATGGAGCTAATGATGAAGATGAGCTAAAGAATGTGAAAGTCTGATAAGCATTCTCATTATATATATATATATATATATATATTATATATATATATATATATATATATATATATATATAGAGAGAGAGAGAGAGAGAGAGAGAGAGAAATTGTGTATTTTGACAGCAAGTTGTTATTCAAGCAGGTTTTGCTAATGAATAAAGCACAAAAAAACAACTTCCAAACGAATAAAACTCACAGCAAATAAATAATCTCTACAACCAACAATGCCTCTGATGACGGCCACCGAAATGGTTGAAAGCGCTTGGGTAAAAAATCATTGGACAATTTCTCTACTATATAGATCCCGATGGACGGAAAATAACAAGACTTGAACGCCTATACCTGAAAATCATGCAGAAATATACCATGGTCTTTAACCAAACTTGCTTAATATATATATATTATATATATATATATATATATATATATATATATATATCATCCAAAGCATATACCTCCCCGCCTCATTCAAAGAAACTAATCCTGCCCATTTCAAACTAAGACACCAACCCTCCCCACCCCAAATTGATAGATTTAAAAGCGATGTTACTTTGGAAAATTCTCAGTAAGAGTCATGTTCTTGTGATTACCTGAAGATGCCGTAGCAATACGGTTGAAATAAGTAAAAAGTCGTTGGTATCAGCCAATCAACGAAGGAGTATATCCCCTTTTCACTAGTGCTAGACCAAGGAGATTGTTTTTGCATCTGAGGTGGAGCGCCACACCTACCATCAGCTCCTTACTTTACCGCACAGATCCCTGTGCTACTCATAATGCTGAGTTGGTGAGGACCGGTATCGAACTAGGAACCTTGTGGTTTCTAGCCGAACGCTTTATCGACTGAGCTAATGAAGCAAGTTTAGAGTTTTTCCTTCATTTACTGAATATATATATATATATATATATATATATATATATATATATATATATATATATATATATATATATATATATATATATATATATATATATATATATATATATATATATATATATATATATATATATAATTTTTCTCCATACATGTGCGAACGATCAAGCATTGACAATGTGTAGCCAATATTGTTGGCGGTAAGAGATGAGGTGGGTATCAAATTCCACTTAAAGATTAAAATTAAGATTAAAGACCTGACCCCGCCCTGCCTGGCACTGCACTGAGCTTGCTGTAGAAAAGTAACAAAGTTAATCATACAACCAATTGCGTGAGTTTATTTGCTCCTTCATTGAACCTTATGCCAGACTTAAAGATAGGGTTAACAAGAGCGCCTGTTTTTAGTGCCAATTACTTTTTGGTATGTGAACGAGCTCTAGTTAAGTCACACAGTGAGGTGGGTGACTTTTTTTTATTTAACTCTCTCTCTTACTCTTTTTCTTTTCTTTCTTTCCTACTCTTCATCTTTTCATTATGCTCAATTGAAACAGATTAGCGTTATCACTCCCTCGCACTCACCCCTCTATCATTCCCCATCTCTATTTATCTATTCATTTATTTATTATTATATTTTTCTGTGTAGCATGTCCCTTTTCTTCTCTTTCTTTCTTTATAATAAAACGGAATGGTCCATTATTTAGCTGAGGTGACAACCCTCATATAAAAATAAGAATTCGGCAGATAAACAACACCAGATAATTAGGATTTACATTTTTGCATTTCATCTTGGACGGTCTCATTTTTAACCAGAGGGTGTTGCAAGATGATAATGATTGTACAATTAAGTAACATGAGTATTAATATATAGATAGAGAAATGAATTTTAAAAAATCCAAATTCCCTATTGTTATCAAATGCCAGGTTAATCTCTAATATTACATTTTTTTAAAAGAATATCCACTCCATTTTCCACTTCCAGCTTCAGAAATTACCATATTCCTTTGCATCAGGGATACTTCAGACTCAAAGACTTGGCGTACCTTCTATCTATCTTTTATCTATACATATATAAAGGGCAGTTGTGTGTATATGTATGTCCGGAGGAAACTTCGAAAATAAAATAATTAACGACAAAGTAAATATATATATACATTAAATATCACCAGGGCTTGGTTTTTGATCAAAAATGATAGAGATTTGATTTATATTCGTGAAGATAATTAAAAAATAAAATTTAAATGATAACAGCATGGATTCTTTTTTCATTTAATATTTTAGATAGTAGACAATAACATTTTTTCAGGGTTGCTGGATCAATGCAAGGTCTATTTTTTTACATAGGGATTTAAATGGGGCATCCCACGAGGATTCAACTCACGATTAAGTAATAATGGATTTGCGGGACTAACTAAAAAAAACAAAACCTCTATCCAAGCGACGCCGGGTAGCCGCTGCTAGTTAAAAATAAACCTTAAATTAAGTCTAGAAATAGACCAGAAATTACAGACCCTACCTTATTGGGAGCGAAAATTAAACCCACACGAATGTAGTTATAAATAAACCTCATGGCATATAATTCCACCCAATTGCAATAAAAGACAAAAGTCTGGAATTCTGGCTGGACTGAGCCTAGTGGATTACAACAGATTTGTGGACGAATCTGAAAGAAAGAAACTGGCCTGTTCAGTCATCTGCGTACACACAGCTGTGTAACGCTGAAATCTAAATTCGAGAGATTATCGCTACTGACGAGAAGAATTCGGTAATCCTTAACTTGTTCCTCGTAAATTCCTACCATAAAATAAACTGAACCCTCATTTTATGTCTGTGTTTTTGCAATAAATGTTTTATTTTTCTTGCACCCGTTATTTTACAATACTGAATATATTTTATTTATTTATTTTAATATTCACTTGAATGTGCATATACTTTTGTATATACTTTTATGTATACTTTTTACTCGTAAATTCCTACCATAAAATTAGGCTTGGCTCAGATAATGCCCAAGCCTAATTTTATGGTAGGAATTTACGAGTAAAAAAGTTGAAGATTACCTTTTATTGTTGTTTCTTTTCTTTTTCTTTTTGGCTTTGATACTCTAAAATAAAAACGTCAGATTTTAATCATCGTCGACGAAAAAACAAAATTACGGTCATAAAGGAGGATCCAATTTATGCCTAAATTGTAAAGCGAACCCCCGCTTTAAAACTAACCATTCTCACAAAATAAAAACTTTTAGAATATATACAATGAAGTGAATATTAAAATAAATAAATAAAATATATTCGGTATTGTAAAATAACGGGTACAAGAAAAATAAAACATTTATTGCAAAAACACGGACATAAAATGAGGGTTCAGTTTATTTTATGATAGGAATTTACGAATTAAGGATTACCAAGAATTCTATGAGTGAAAAATACACACGTCTCAAAGAAGAGAAAACCAAAGATGACTGGAACCAACTATGGTTGAATCTCGTTTTCCTTTTACGCAACTGGCAAAATGATTCAAATGACAAGTATTCTACTTCAGAAATAGATCCACATGAAATACCTCAACAAAAAACAATGGGTTAAATCGAACTTAACAGACATAAATTCCACTATCGTATGTCACCCCGACGAAAAATAATAATACCAAAAAATCAGGTAATTAACTGAATTTAATGAAATTTTCAATGTTGATATATCAACGAATAAAAGATATAATGCACCGGTTATTTCATTTAAAAACTTTTACATTTTTTTAGGTCAGTTAACTTTGAACCACATATCTTTTAGAATCTGTGTTACGCCTCAAAGATACGTGAAATATTATTTTATTATATGGAACTAGAAAATAGTAAAAAGCAACAGAAAAATATGAGTTCTTTTTTAAGGAAGATTATATAGCAAGAGTATAATTTATTAACAAGTTTACAAAGACAATAATGAGTATAGTATGTTATGTTATAGAAGCAGCAAGAAGACATCAATATTAAATATGTCCCAGAAATCTTGCAAAGTATTTGTTACATCATAAAAATATGGATTTGATTACATGACAATAATTATCATGATAGTACTGCATGACTGGAATTCATTAGCTGCTTAGGTTATTGACATTTCTTTCATAGGAAACCGAAACAAAACCGTGATTTACTATTTGTTGTATTATTGATCCCCACATCATTTAATCATTTATAATCATATATATATATATATATATATATATATATATAGTTGTAAAAGAAGTTGTTTCCCGACCGCGGTTTCGGTGTTATTCCAACACCTTCATCATGGGGATTGAGTGTAATTTTTTTCTGGTTACTTTATATGGCTAGACTGATATTGAGCCCTATTGGATTAACTACTTACGCTATGTGAACACAGTAGTACCCATACATAAATATATATATATATATATATATATATATATATATATATATATATATATATATAACAGATTTTTGGTACAACTTAATTTATACAAAAGCTTAAACAATATCAGACTTTATTAAATCAGATCAGCTAATTAAAAATGTTTAAAAAGAGGTGAAAGAAGGGTCCTTTCGACCGGTGCATTTTCAAAAGTTTTACAACCGGCAAATCCTTTAAAAGTCAAAGTGTATAAGTTGGGTAAAAGGTTATTGTTTTATCCCCTTTTACCCAATTCATATATATTCAAGTCTAGTGTCAGTAAGGCGGCAAACGTAAGGCGTCTAGGGTCAATAAGGCGTCAAACGTAAGGCGTCAAGCGTAAGGCGTCTAGGGTCAATAAGGCGTCAAACGTAAGGCGTCAAGCGTAAGGCGTCTAGGGTCAATAAGGCGTCAAACGTAAGGCGTCTAGGGTCAAACGTAAGGCGTCTAAAGTCAATAAGGTGTCAAACGTAAGGCGTCTAGGGCCAAACGTAAGGCGTCAAACGTAAGGCGTCTAGGGTCAGTAAGTGCGTCAAACGGATGTTTAGATAATAATTTAGGAACAATAACATCTACCCCAAGACTTATGGAGTGTGTAGTGAAATGCTTATTGGCATGAAAAATGTATTAAAAATCTTTTTGAGAGTTTGAAAAAAAATATATATATCAATGAATTTTGGAAGTTCTATGTTCGCGCGCGCACGCGTATGAACACGCCTCAAAATCTCTCTGTTCTAAAAGTTTCACCTGGAAGTGAATCACCTTTCACTTGTGAGGAGATGGGCGCTAAAATAATGACACCTGTGGTAGGAGAGGGACTCGTGGCGTAGTGCCTAACTTGCAGGACTGTAACATCGTAGTTAACAAGTTTGAATTCCAATCACGCTATTACGTTCACTTTTAGACTAATACATTTGGGGAAAGGTATTTATTGACTCTCTCATCCATTCAGTTATGGGTTAAATAGTACTAATACTATTCTTCTACAAGGTTGGCGTTGGCATTAAACAACTCTCTAAGGCTGATATGCTATTAAACAAAGAAACCAAACCAAACCAACAAAATGAGACCAAAAATAACGACTAAGCCTTTTTGTCCACAATTCCCCTTAGTCAAAACTTTTCCAAAAAATCGAAAAAATGAAGATCAGAAAAGGTGCAATTTTCGTCTGAAAAGGACTAGAATTAATTTTGTAACCCTCAACTTGATTAGTCGAAAATATTTCGCACTGAGAGAGAGAGAGAGAGAGAGAGAGGGGGGGGGAGGAAGGGAGGGAGGGGGAGAGAGATGTTTCTGACCAAGGACTTGGTTTTTCTAGTGTTCTCTCTCTCTCTCTCTCTCTCTCTCTCTCTCTCTCTCTCTCTCGCGGTGGATGGAGAGAGTGATGTTTATTGTTCGTCTGACCAAGGACTTGATTTTTCGATTGTTCTCTCTCTCTCTCTCTCTCTCTCTCTCTCTCCATTCACCGCTTGGTTCAGTCTGCCACAGTGTGAGCGATTGCTTGCTTTTATTACTGCTCACTTAGCCGCCATGCAAATTACGTCTCGTGCCGTTCGAGGCTTTCGTGCATGGCACAGGCGATTCTTTGCCGTTTACGCCGGGGGATCGGCTATGCCCAATTACAGAGAGAGAGAGAGAGAGGAGAGAGAGAGAGAGAGAGAGAGAGAGAGAGAGAGAGAGAGAACAATCGAAAAATCAAGTCCTTGGTCAGACGAACAATAAACATCACTCTCTCCATCCACCGCTAGAGAGAGAGAGAGAGAGAGAGAGAGAGAGAGAGAGAGAGAGAGAGAGAGAAGCGGAGCAGAACTCATCGTCCTGTGGAAGTCAACTCTCTCAAGAATAAACTTTTGCTAATTTGATGTATCGTCCAACAAACAACTGATTACAATTTTTTGAGCCTCATCTCTTCTTAACAAGTCAGGAAGACAAGCAAAATTCTCGTTACCTTTTATCTCCACTGTTTAAATAATTTTCAATAATCCCTATTACAGAAGATATTTCTGGAAATCTATCTTTTGGCAGCAACAAATGAAGAAGTTGAGCTTCTCATAAAGACAATTTCGATTAAAAAGAAGAAAAAAAAGAAAAGACCTGTAACGTTTGTAGAAAAAGATTTCTTTTTAACTACACTGAAGACATTTCTAGTAACCTTCCCAGATACTGTACAACAAGTCTTTGTTACTGACCAAGCCTGGCTCAAAGAACACACACACACACACACACACACACACACACACACACACACACACACAATATATATATTATATATATATATATTGAGGAAGTTCTGAAAATAATTATGACTAATTGGTTTGAATTCAGAGTTTTCTTTCTACTAGACCAGTCACCATTCCAAGTTTAAAGAGCCTAGTCTGTCCTACTATTTACCCATAGCTGGAGGGAGAATAGTTGGATTCGTACCTTTCCCAAGAGTATTGTGAAATGAAAACAGCCACGTCCTGGATTTGGACTCGTCTCGCCGTGTCCATTTCCTACGACGGTAACCATTACACCACGCGCGCCTCTAGCAATTAATTAAATTCAAATAGTTTCCTGTCTGTTCTTTCCATTTTTTTTGCACCTTTTCTTCATATTTGGAAAATCCCAATAATAGAGAAGCTCCATTCCCTGTCCCCTTCTAACGATCCTGTTCACATCATTACGTGCCACAGAGCAACCCACATCTAACGGTCCTACCCGCGTCATCTTTGTCCACGTGGAGACCCAGTCAATTAATGGTTATTTCCACGCCAACACACATAACCTGCTTTGAATTCTCACTAACGGTCCTGACCACGGCATTATATGTCATTCAAAGACTCACACCCCCATCTCATTAACGTCATTATCCGTCACCATAGTAACCACACGAAGTACGCACGGCTAACCACACAAAATAATAATAATAATAATAATAATAATAATAATAATAATAATACAAGACCATGATCCGAACACCAACCTTCCCATTCCACAAACTGTTTACTCATGTATCCTTTGAAGTCACGTGATTACACCTCGCGCATGTGCACACATACATACATACATACATACATACACACGAGCAAGCAACAACCTAATATTCGGACCATAACAGGAAGTCAATTCCTCGGACACTGAACACGAAAGCTTGAGTTTCACAGAACCGATATTCATTTCGTAAATCTGTCTCTTATATTCACATTCACGTGGTTTAATGATCAGGAAACTAGATTAGCAGACCATTGTTAGTGAGTTCGATTTTCACTAGGTGGCCCATACTTTACGAAAAATATGGGTTAATTCCTCCTGACAGATCCCGGAAGTAGGGTTAGTAGGGGTTGAAATCCTCAGAAAAAAAAATAGTCGAAGAGGGCAGACGTCCCTACTGGAAGTACAATAACAGTAGTCAGAGAGACTACACGGTCGAAATCCTTAGCCGCAGAGATAGTTGACCACTACAACGAACAACACAGACGATACCCCAACTTTGAGTGAATGAACACAGCAGCAGATCCAACATGAATAAGCCTACAACCAGAATTATTTACCCCATCAAGAACTCTGTACAAAGATAAGTGTGTTCATGAATTGTTACTTTATATATATATATATATATATATATATATATATTATATATATATATATATATATAGTTCAATGAGAAATCAAAACAAATAAAAGTTTTTGCTTTTATTTATTTAATTACGGGAACGGTATTACAACTAGCGGTTTCTTGCTTAGAGCATTCATCGGGTAATACGAAAAGTTCCTTTAAAAATGACAGAAATTGTGTAAATGGTCTCAAGTCACACACACACACACACACACACACACACACACACACACACACACACACATATATATATATATATATATATATATATATATATATATATGTGTGTGTGTGTGTGTGTGTGACTTGAGACCGCTAAAGCAATAAGTTTTAGCAACCCTTTCGCGCATTTTAAAAATAAAATATCATTGTCTTGTCTTTTATTTATTTCTTATTACAGAATTTTAGTTAACTTTTTGATCGTGTGCCTCAACTACGCTAAGCCTAGTAAATAACCTATTTTGTTTAGGACTATGCCCTTCCTTGTTTCAACTTTGGGTTTGCTTATTTCCTTTATCTCACCGAACTTAAGGAGCGATGAGCCTGTATAGTACTTAAATGCGTGACCTCTTAGTAACTGCAAATATTGTAAGACTGTATACCATATTAAACAAACTTTAGTGAATAATAACCCTTTGTTGTATACTATTACATTCAACTACAGTTTGCGCCAGACATATAGTAACTCGTAACAGTGCTAAAACATCGGGGTAGACGGTTCGCGTAATGGTTCCGTAATCTTCGCAGTCTCAGGATATTTGCCTCTCATCCCACTTATGAAGGCATGACACAAGGACATTTTTATGTGGGCCCACCCACAAGCCGAAGCTCATGGGTGGTATGCACAAAAATGCGTTGATCTCGTTGACATTCCCCTTCAAGGGGGCGCCTCAGGCACTGGGCAATAAACCCAGCCCTGTCCCTTTAAATCAAGGGGGCAGGTATTGCCTGGGGGGATAGCCCCCTGGGATCAACGCTGTTAATTTTACTTAGCCGTTCCAGTAACTCAAGCGCTCCGAAGCAGACTAAAGGATATATGCCTCTCATCTCACTTATGAGAGCGTGACACAAGTAAACACCTGGACACAAATTAGCATTTTATTATAAACAAAGAAAAAGGGAGGATTATGCTTAGATGATATTCAAAATATTTAAAAGAGCTTTTAAGTAGAACTTGAATATATTTAGAAAATGAATTGGAGATTGCTCAATAAAACAAGAGCGGTGTTATTCTTTCTTTAAGAAAGTAAAAATGAAAGTATTATTATTGATAATTACCACTAATTCAGGGGTAATATTTATCGCCTTGTTGGGTTAATAAAATATATCTGCTTCTATATATGAAGTTAAGTGCGGGCCTTTCTGTGATGGGACATAGCAACCATGGGTCGAACCCAATAGTTTTGGTGCTCATATTCAACAGACACCAGCTCTACAAGTTCGAAAGAATTAATCTCCGAGAGGACAGCCTAAAATAGAAGATACCAGATATCCTTGTTTTCCTCTCCATCCAACTGGTAGATCTCTTTTGACTATATATAGGAAGGACATTTATATTGTTAGTCATTGTTTTGTAATAATAATATTATTATAATATATAATTTTATTATAAACCTTTAGTTTTCCATTCATTTATTTGTTGTTGTTAGCCTTTGAATAACTGTTAGAGTAATACGATTACCGGTATTTTTTATATGATGAATAATCATTAATTTACAATACACTGATTTTACTTAAAATAGGATACTAGATCTATTGAATTATTAACTGATTGAGTTTAACCCGTTTATGGTCATTTTATGTCTAGATATTCTACCTTCTAACCCGTAGGATGAAATTGGCCAGTAGCTTAACCAAACGGCGATGAAAGAATATGTGGGGATTAAAATAAATTAAAAACAAAAAAACAAAAAGAAAACTAAAAAAAAAAACAACAAAAAAACAACAAACTCCCATGGGGCCTTCAATGGAAGAACGCTCCACGCATGTCCGACAAAAAGGACTGTCCCCCGGCCCCCAAAATAATCTCTCGGCCATTTCGTGCCAGACCTTAACTGGGTCTAGTCGCACCTACTAGCCAGGAGGATATTCCCTTGCTACAGGCGACTATGACCAGGTCAATAAAGCCAAAGTCACAAAACTACCTCTTGCCTTTGTCTCTTTCCTTTTTCGTTCCTTAAATTCCTTCCATTTCAGTGCAACTGCCAAATGAAATGGGATAAAAAGAAAAACCCCAAGAACACGCAACCAGAATATCCAAGCTACATTTAAATCTGTAAAACACCCAAATCTCATCCTATCCAAAACCACTTATACCCCATAAATATAAAACAATGAAATGAAAATAATACAGAGAAAACTCGAGGCAGTGAGTATGATATAAAAGTGAGTTGTTTTTAAATAAATACACTCATTGAAGGAAGAAAAGAAAAAGTAAAGAAGAGTTGAATATTCTCGGAGAGCCTCACAATAAAAAAGATTATGAGATTATGTTAGTTTCAAAAGTTGTGAGTACACATCTGGATCATGCGATAACTTCGTGAGGATCTCCCAAGTCTTGAAGAAACGGACAATTCGATAACGTAGGCGTCAGGAGGCTAAAGAATTGTATCATTGTTGCTAGGCAGGTTCCGACGTATGCATCTTAGGAGTCTGTGAGCTTGACGGTCGTGGATAGGTGAAACAGAGAGGAGAGGTGGGTTGGCAGACAGGGAGGACTCTAAGAGGGGAGAGGTATGCGAGGGAGAAGAGGAACCTTAGATGAAGGCAGAAAACTCCCGACTTGATTCCCGAAATATAGGAAATCATTCAAATGCCCGAATGGAGTTCTTGGGTAGTTCCCGACTTCGAAGATGTATGATTTCAACGTTTAGTTTTATGAGGTCTGAAATCGGGCGAATCGTTGTGGGTTCAATTCTTCCAGAGAATAGATTGTTTTATACGATCGAATTTCTGTGTGGCGTTCGGCTTCAGCGAAGTGGAAAGGTAAAATTCGGGCTAAACTTGCAAATCGGTCGGAAAATTAAAACATTATAGGGTGACTCAGAAAAACAGAACCCAAATTATTTATTTGTTTTCCCATTAAACTAACCCTAAACTCCAACCCTATCCCCCCTTGTTAAAATTAACAGTTTTATTACAAAATTCGTGGGTTCTGTTTTTTCTGGGTCACCCTAATTTTTCCGACCGATTTGCAAGTTTAGCCAAAATTCGGTACTTACGTTTTAATCTAAGTTCCATGTTAAACCAAGACGGCGCAGAACGGAGGGTGAATCGAATTCTGTATCGATATATTGGGGATTGGATGTATATTCTGAAGCGGGGAATACTTTAATGACGGATCGGGAGTTTAGAAGCAATTTTGTATAGAAAAATCCTTGACATGGCTAAGATCTTCCTTGTTGCTTCAAATAAGTTAATGGCTCTTTCAGTCGATGTAAGGGAGATAAGTCCGTCGTTCACACAAATTTCTATTCTCAGAATTTGCTGCTAAAATCAACGTCTTCATGCTGTGCTGTTTTACATAATCCATATATAGCTACAGTCGGGGAAAGACTATTTCCAAACACATGGACAGACATTATGTACTCGGTGAGTTCTCGGAATTCTCTTGATCATTTTCGACGAACCATAAAAATATGAGAAAGTTTATGGGTTCTAGAAAACTGTGAAACGTTTGTTCCACATCGTATCTGAACCCCCAGGAGGACTTGTGGGGATTAAAATAAGATGTTGTAAGCAACAACATGCTAGGAGGGAGAGGATCTTTTTGAAAATGCCCCACTTCATGCTCCCAATTGAAATGGAGGGGGCTCTAAAACTTTTAATAGTCATTTATTAAGCTTAGCTTAGTTTTGCACAAGGCCAGTGAGAATCGAACTCATTAACAATGAGAAGTTAAGCTTAGCTTGCCAACCATTACACAAGCAGTTTATACTTACCTGACCTTCGGGGGTCCAGTGTGCTTCGGCCACTGGACCGGTAAAGTACAAATAATAGCGTCGACCCCAGGGGGCTTCCCCTCCAGGCAATACCTGCACCTTGGGGGCAGGGCTGGGTTTATTGCAAGGGGGAATGCCGAGGGGATCGACGCAATTTTTGTTCTTTCCCACCCATGAACTCCGGCTTGTGGGTGGGCCCACGTTAAAACGAGGCCTTGTGCCCAGTCCATACAAGTGGGGTATGAGACAAATACCCATTACACAAGCAGTTTATATCTTCTGCTTTTCTACTGACATTAGACAAATTGAAGGTGATCCTACAAGGAACCCAAAACTCCTGAGCTCCAAATCTCTAGTTAGCCCCCCACCCCCACCCCGCTTGTATGCATCACCTCAGTGGGGTATCTAGTATAAGTGCTGCCCGTATGAAGATGTCTATTTGGCTGCCCCTTTAAACTTCTTATAACACTTAAAAATTGAATAATACAGTTAACACCCCTACAGGATGGACTGGCTCATAGCCTTATAATAGTCAACGCAGCAGGGATAGAAACGGAAAATTAGGTTATTTCCTATAACTCCAACATAAACATAAACACTCTTGACTGATAAATTATTTATTGATCTAGGAAAAAAGAAGATGAGGTTAGGGCTAGGGTTAGGGGTTAGGGTTTAGGGTTAGTTTAATGAGAAAATAAATAAATAATTTATCAGTCAAGAGTGGTTCCCCTTTGTTTATGTTGGAATTAACCGAAAATTATATTCGGACAAAATTACTGTGTTTGAGTACACACAAATTAACCTTCCTCATTCTTGTAAGTTTGTCTTTGTGAATTGTTCTACTTCTTGGTTTTATGTAATAAGTATCTGTTAGCACCAGATACAAGTGCTAAATAAAATATATCTCAAGCGCACTATTTCTCTGTGTATCTTTTACCACCTCAACGATACAATACACACAGACACAGACACACACACACACTCCTTCTCTCTCTCTCTCTCTCTCTCTCTCTCTCTCTCTCTCTCTCTCTCTGTAACTTTTACCACCTCTATGATACAACACACACAGACACACACACTCACACCCTCTCTCTCTCTCTCTGTATCTTTTACCACCTCAACGGTACAACAACATGTACATAAGTATACAAAATAAGAACACAAATTGTGGCAACTACTTATTTTCTCACAATTTAATTTTATAATTACGTACACGAGGGGATATGATTGAAGTCTACAAATATACCCATAGATTTTATTCAATGAACTTTGATCTACTAAACATTGCTCAAAATATCAATACCAGGGGTCATAAATTAAAACTCTTAAAAAATTTTGTAAAGCAAATGCAAGACAAAATTATTTTAGTAACAGAGTGGTGAATATATGGAATAAATTACCATCATCAAGAGTGAATGCCCCATCTCTAAACTCCTTTAAGGTAATGTTAGATAATCTGTGGAAAGAGTATAAATATTCTGTGGAATTAATATGAATGTTTATAAGGAACAGCTGACAGGTCTCAGACCTAATATACTAGCTGAAAATGTTGCATAATCTATGTGGTAGCATAGATTATTGGCAACACCCGGTAGGAGAATTCTGCGGGGACATTTTTTTTATATCATGGGACAGTTGAAATCCCACACATCACGTGATTTAGTTAGTTTCCAAACCTATTGCCCTTATGGCAAGCCCCAACCCTTTTTACCATGTGCTAGAAGGTGGTGGCTGAGGGTCTTAGTTTAAAGTCACACCCAGGACACTATCTGATGGTGAAGTTCCAATTCTAGAGCTCTGGGGAATGTGGAGTACCTCTTTATCATGATCTACTCTAACCTGGTATGGTAGTACCTGTTAGGGTCCAATCTATCAGTTAAATAGAAAAAATGTGTTTTTAAAAAAGGTGCTTTAAAAAATTGAGTACCCATCAATAATGAATAAAACAAAAACATCTTTGGCCTAAAATAACCCAACGAGGGTTGACATGCTGTTTTGATTTAAATTCAATTTTCAATGGAATAAACTGCCCGCGTCTGTTGTAGGCTGCCGACGAACTGAGTCTTTCAAAGCCTCCATGCTTCCTGTGGTCCGCCAACACTATACCTGATGCACACATACATGCATATTACTACTGTAAACTGTTCATGTTCCTGATACTACATTATTCTGTGTACTTGACATGAGACTTTGATGAGTTGTGGTGTACCTGAGCACTGTACACAATAAATTTCATTATTATTATTATACCGGGTGAAACAGACGTGTTTCAGCTGGCTGTCATCTCCGTGTGATGAGTTAGTTACAAAAGGCAAATAAAGCTTTGAAAAGCTACAAGCATTATTGATTAATGAAGCATGCCTTAGTTAGAAGACCGGCCAAGCTAGAAAAAGATGGAACAGCCAGACTAGACGTAGACATCATGGCCGGAGAGAAGACTAGACAAAGTAGAATCCAACATGATGAGAACAGCAAGTAAGTTATATAATGTCTCTCTAATGCTCTCTCTCTTTCTCTCTCTATCATAAGAACTCTTGTGTATATACCCAACAAGGGTATATGAGTATATAACAAAAAGCTATTATTTTACTCCTTTTGAGTTTTCACATCAGCATTAGCTGATGGTCTTTCACTGGAATTTGAGTGACAGCAAGTCTCCTCAGGTCTCCAGGACTCTTCTGAGTATTCTGGCAGATTGCAGCAGTGCAGTGTTCTGAATGGTTTCAATCCTTCCTTTGATTTCCAAACTTTCCAAACCCTTTTCTAATCCTTTTGGGACTGTTCCAAGTGCACCAACTACAATTGGTATCACTTTCACTTTCATGTTCCATAACTTTTTCAGTTCTCTGGCAAGATCCAGATATTTGTCCATTTTTTCATTTTCCTTTAGCTTCACCCTGTGATCTGCTGGCACTGCAAAATCCACCAGTTGACAAGTTCTTTCTTTTTTGTTTATCAACACTAGATCTGGTCTTTTTGCTGGGATAAGGTGATCCGTTTTTATTTCAAAGTCCCAGAAAATTTTATGTGTTTCGTTCTCAAGAACAGATTCTGGTTTATGCATATACCATTTTGTTTAATTTAATTTTTTGCATAACTCCCAGTGGATCACCTTCCCAACCCAGTCGTGTCTAGTTTTGTATTCTCGTTGTGCTAGTTTGCTACATTCGCAGAGTATATGGTTTACAGTCTCATCTCTATTACCGCAAAGAAAATAATAGGAAAGATATGTTTAAGAACAGATGAATGAATTACAAAAATAAACAAATGGATTTTATGTGCCTTCCTCTTTGTGAAAACTTGAATGACTTCATAAAATTCAATTTTATCCACAAGGTCATGCTCTATGGATGATATTGGTAAAATTGTGTTACTGGATAGGACAGTGTGAATTTTTTGGTAAGAGATAGGAAGTTTTAACTCTTAACATCCTGTTGAGAATTTTCTAGGTCCAGAGCATTCCTATAAGGATATATTTAAAAAAATGTCTAAAAATGACCTTTTCATTTAAAATTACCTGTTATTTCCCTTAAATCAAAGACTTCTAAATATGTTTAATATCACATTTAAACAAAGGCTATCATTTGGGGCGGATTAGGAAAACGGATGAGACTTCCAGCTGGGTGGAATGAGGCGGTATAGGACATTAAGAGTTAAACTTATCAATTTTTTACTTTCATAAAATGTTCACGTAGCACTGGGTCAAATTTTCTAATCAGTTGAACAACCTCCAAAAAATATATTTATTTTTATTTGCCTCCTCAACTTGAATGTGCTGCCCAGTAAATTCTGCAGCCTGGGGCAGACTGCCCCCAACCCTGCACTTCTTAGTACGCCACTGATGGATGCAGGAATTTATAAATCCAGAAAATGTGAAACCTGACTCTGAAAGTCATTGTGTGGACAAAATGACAAACTTCCTTTAAAGACTGGAAGTTCATAATCACAAAATTACAGATAATGTATAAAACAGATTACAATTTGAATTGTTAGTAATTTAAAAAGATAAAATCATCACTGCTTTTGTTCTGCTTTTCCTCTTTCTCTCTCTCTCTCCCCGCTCTCTCTCCCCTTCTCCTTTGATCTCTCTCCCACTCTCTCTCTCTCTCACCCTGCACTCTCTCCCACTCTTTCTCTCTCCCCCGCTCTCTCTCTCTCTTTCTCCCCTACCCCCTCGATCTCTCTCTCACGCTCTCTCTATCCTCTGATACACCTCATGTAGTTGGTGTAATGGTTAGCAAGCAAGATTTGCAAACCATTGTTAGTGAGTTCAATTCTCATTAGGCGCCCCATATTTCTGGCCTTGTGCCACAACTAAGCTAAAGCTGAGTAAATCATGTGTCTTCTTCTTCATGAAATCTTGAATGACTTCATCAAATTCAATTTTATCCGCAAGTTCATGCTCTATGGATGGTATTGCTAAAATTGTGTTACCGGATAGTAAACCGCATCTGAGGCTCCACATCTGGAGATTTGAGGAGTATAGTTCTCTTCTGATCTCTCCCTCCCCCTCTCTCTCCCTCCCCTCTCTCCCTCCCCCTCTCTCTCTCCAGAAATATGGGGCACCTAATGAGAATTGAACTCACTAACAATGGTTTGCAAATCTAGTCTGCTAACCATAAACACCACGCGAGGTGTCCAAGGTTTGAGAAGAATAGAGTCATCCCTTCCTAGTTATTACTCCTAGGTCCACTCTGACCTGGAGTGGTAGTACCTGTTAGGGTCCCATCTATGGGTCAAATAGATCTATTTGAAAATTATTATTATTAGATAGGGATACTTGAAACCATATAATTGAATGCAAATAAATTATAATTATTATTAAATAATTTTTCTTTATTTCTTTGTTTATTGCTTTGTGGGTTATTTACTGCCAAAATACATCCTTGTAGAAGAACAGCAAATAGTAGTAAAGTTGATGGGGCAGCCTAATGTCTGTATCAGCCTGACAACGAGGGAGTCCATCCCCTTCACACTAGCACTAGACCAAGGAGATTGTTTCTGCATTTGAGGTGGAGCGCCACACCTACCAGCAGCTCCTCACTTTACCACACAGATCCCTGTGCTACTTATATGCTGAGTTGGCGAGGAGTGGTATCGAATCCGGAATCTTGCGATTCCTAGGCAAGTGCTCTACCGACTGCGCTAAACTGGAGTGGTACTATTTAACCCATAGCTGAGGGATGATGTTATGTACCCATGTTGCGGGTGCATAAACAATGAGTTCTTATGTGATAGAGAGAGAGAGTGAGTGGTCTAACATAGAGAGAGAGAGAGAGAGTAGAGAGAGAGAGAGAGAGTGACAAATAGATGGATAGACAGATAGTCATTTACTTACTTGTTCTTCTTCTCTTTCTATTTTGGCCATGATGTGATCGCCTAGGTTCTTCCTTCTTGTTGCTTCATTCTACTTTGTCTTGCCTTCTAACTGCTTCATTTTCTAACTCAGGGCTTCTTTTCAAGTCATGCACAATCAATTAATAAGACTTGTAGTTCTTTGATCAAAGGTTTATTTTAGCCCATTCTAACTCATCACGCAGAGTCACAACTTAAGTAGGACACGTCTGTCCCACTTGAGGTCCGGTACATAAACAAGAGTTCTTATGTGATAGAGAGAGAGTGGACCAACATAGAGAGAGAGACACACAGACAGATAGAGAGTCAGTTTTGTGTTACTTACTTGCTTGTTACTTTCTTCTTTCTTTCGGCCATTTGTGTGATTGTCCAGTTGCCATGTTAGATCTTTACTTCTTTCTACTTTGTCTTGTCTTCTAACTTTTATTTTAGACCATTCTAACTCATCACGCAGAGTCACAACCAAAGTAGGACACGTCTGTCCCACTTGAGGTCTGGTTGTAAAGTGATTAACTAACTAAATCTCACATGACTTGTGAGATTCTAACTGTCCAGTAGTTTTCCATTCCCTGATATGAAAACACTGGCTCCTTAGAATTCTCCTACAGGGTATTATCAATAATCTATGCTGCCACATAGATTATGCAACAATGAGAGGATTCATAATTTTCCCAAGGGCATTAGTCTAAAAGTGAATGTAATATTCCAACTGGAGTTTGAACAGTCATACTACAAAGTCACAGTCCAACATGTTAGCCATTACGCCATGGGAACTTATTAAATAAGAATAGTAACTGGATACAATATAATTGTTTAGAAATTATTAATCTTAGAGACATTTGAAATGATACATACTGTATGAAAATTACTTGTATTAAATAGGTTTGGTTTGGTTTATTGGTTTAACAGCATATCAACTCCCTTTGGGTTATTTAATGTAAATCAACTAATGATGTAAAATTACTGGAATGTGTATATATAAAAAGCAAAAGATTTTGGACTCACAGTTTTCAATTTATTCCAGAACCAGTGCAATTCATCCATGACTGAAAAGAGAACGTTTGAATTTTTAAACTGATAATAACAGAAACCCGTTGTACCTTGTTTCAAAGTGCAACTTAAAATTATATTAAAAAAAAAAAATAGTTAGCAAATAGAATAAATCAGTTGTATGTATGTATTTATCCACACACAGTCAATTTTTAAGTGGGATTATCGCAGCCTCATACCACACTGCTCAAAATCATAACCTCCTTCACACACTCTCTGATTCTTCACTGTTTCAAATCAGCAGTCAAGAGAATTGCCGAGCTAAGAAGCTACACAAAAATGCTAATTAATCAGACCATTTTTCAAAGCTTCAGCAATTTCTTCTCCTGACTGGCACTTGAACTCCATGGATCCGGATGCTTGACCACACTGCTGCTGACGAGACCTTTCCTACCTACAGTCCCAGCCCTGCTATGATTCCCTGCCTCCAGTCCAGCTGTGCTGCGGTCTCTGGCACTTGAACTCCCTGGATCCGGATGCCTGACCATACTGCTGCTGACGAGACCTTTCCTACCTACAGCTCCAGCCCTGCTATGGTTCCCTGCCTCCAGTCCAGCTGTGCCGTGGTCTCCTACCTCTAGCTCAGCTTAGCTCTACCTGACTCAGGGGGGTTGGGAGCTTTAGCTCCCCAATGCCTGTGCCTGAAGCGGTGCTTTGTGGTCCAAGTTCACTACCTCAATGGCTTGAATGAATCTACACAAGTTGCCTTGAGCACTAAAGAAAGTCCAGTTTGTGGCGAGCTCCCCAGCTTTACCTACTTGTGGCACCTTTTCCGATCTTGCCTTTGCCTGGCCATGATCCAGCTTCGACTCCGGTTTGATCCTTCAGCCTCTTCAGCCAACAGCCTGGTTTTCTGCTAACCACAGTCTTCTGCCGACCTGATCCGGCCCTTTTCCAGCCTCCGCATATTTGGTGTACCCAGCTGATTTCCAGACACTGGAATACCTGTCTGACAAACACAACACACATTTCTATTTATTTGCCGTAACGAAGTTTGAGCTTGATCGAGCCATTTTACTTGCTGTCTTTGCAGTGTAAACATGGCTGCTTCACTAGCAGTATGCACCAAGGAAGTGACCTGGAAGGAGTGTGAGGGGCTGAAATTTATTGGAGGCTTTTAGTGCAATACAGGGACAGTGCACTACCACATAGAAGTGTGTATAAATGGATAGAGAAATTTAAAAGTGGCTGGACAAATGTGACGCATGAAAAGGAAGCAGAACACCTATCAACCACTACCACTGCTGATGAGAAGACTCAGGAAGCTTGAAAGATGGCAATGGCGAGTTATCATCGATGAGGCAGCTTGTTTTCTGCAGATTAGTCATGGTTCTGCCTATCAAATAATCCACGATGAGCTAGGCTTCCATAAAACAAGAGTGCAGATCATTTTTTTAATTTCCCTTGTATTATACTTATTTATAAATGGAGGTGTGTGGTGTAATGGTTAGTCATAGGAAATGGACTCGTCAACACGAGTTCAAGTCCTGGATGAAGCTATTTGCATTTCACATAGTACTAATACCCTTGGGAAAAGGTATGAATCCAACTACTCTCCCTCCAGCTATGGATAAATAGTAGGGCAGATTGGGCTCTTAGGTAACCAGTCTAGGAGAAAGAAAACATTGAATTGAAACCTGGTTAAACTCACATGTCATAAGGAATGTCTGGGGCTGAAATTCATTGGAAACTTTCAGCACAATTCGACAACACTACCACACACGAACGTGAACATGCTAAGGAACCCGCTATAAGCAAAAATTACTTGGACCCCACTTGCTCGCACGGACGCGACTGCCCATATCATCAACCACTACTAGCTTGGACACATGCCATGGCGACGGATGATGACAGGCCAACCATGAACATCTCCACCGCATTCTACATGCTTCGCCTCAGATCCAGGATTGCCATCCGGGCGACACCCCATCAATTAACAATCACACCGTTCTTTCCGAATCCAGGTACATCCACTCTCGATTTGGCGAACGAAAAACTCCTTCCAAAAGTAGAGGTGCCATATAAAATAGCCTTCGTCTTTGTCACTCTGCGCTACACATTAGCCATCCTAATTAGCTTCAAGCGATACTTTTCTACCATACCAGGCGAAAGAGACCACATGATCAAAGCTATCGGTGGGTTAAACCAAATTTCTCTCCACCACAGAGAAAGATGAAAATTATCCCCACATCTTATCAATTGGAATCTTTCAGCACAATTTGAAGACAGTGCACTGCTACGTAGAAGTGTATATTAGTGGATAGAAAAGTTTAAAAGTGTCTGTACAAGCACGACACACAAAGAGGGAGCAGAACCTCCACTCTTGATGAGAAAATTCAGCCAGCTCAGGAAATGGTAATTGTGAACTGGCGAGTTATCACTATAGTCATGGTTTTGCCATCATCAAATCATCCACGATGAGTTCGGCTTCCATAAAACAAGATTTTTATTTAACCCGGGTACCACAAATACTCCAACATGATCATCCGGTAGTTTGGGGGCACTCTGGTAGATAAAGTGTTAAAAAAAAAACATTTCAAAGTTACAATGCTGTTGTTGACTTAGAAAAACCTGTGATGTTGAACTGTCTTCAGTGCTTCTCTTTTAAATTAATGCAGGGATCTGTTGGTTTAAAACTTTACATGACAAATCCTCTATTTGGGACATTGTAACTTTGAAATGTTTACTTAAGACAAATGTCTGTATATGTATGTGTAGGTCAGCATGTAAGTGTAAGCAACAATGTCCAGAAAATGGTGAAAAATTTGGGCAGTGTGGAAAATACTATGACAAGTTCTTATTTTCCCTTAATCCTTATATACAAGGTGTGTCAAAAAAGTATCGAGATTTTTTGGACTTTTTGACACACCTTGTATTCTGAAAAAAAATAACATCCCATTTATTAATTTTTTTCAAAATACAAGGTGTGTCAAAAAAAGTACAAAGTTTAAAGCAGTATTTACCAAGATAGAAATAAAAAATGAATGGAACGTTTTTTTTTTTCAGAATACAAGGTGTGTCAAAATGTACAAAAAATATCAATGCTTTTTTGACACACCTTGTACATTCCTTATCTGTCACATTCAATAAGAATTGTTTGTATGGAAAATTACTGCCCAAATACACACACACACACCACACACACACATATAGCTCATACTAGTGTCATACTAGGAACCACAAGGTTCCGGGTTCGATACCATCCCTCGCCAACTCAGTATATGAGTAACACAAGGATCTGTGTGGTAAAGTTAGGAGCTGATGGTAGGTGTGGTGCTCCGCCTCAGATACCAAAAATAATCTTCAAGTTCAAACCCTGTATGGTGATGTTTGCATTCCACATAGTGCTAATGCCTTTGGTAAAGGTATGAATCAAACTAATCTCCCTCCAGCTATGAGTAGGGCAGACTGGGCTTTTTAACCTTAGTTAGGCAACCAGTCTAGGAAAAGGAAAAATATGAATTCAAACCTGTTAAACATTTACCTTGTGTGACATCCTGCTCGTGTGGAGAGGTTGATATATACAGGGTGTGTCAAAAAAGTATTGAGATTTTCAGTACTTGTATTCTGAAGAATTAACATTCCATTCATTCTTCATTTCTATCTAGGTAAATACAGCTTTGAAATCTGGACTTTTTGACACACCTTTTATTCTGAAAAAAAATTAATGTTACATTTATTGTTCATCCCAATCTTGATAAATACAGCTTCAATTTTGATACTTTATATATATATATATATATATATATATATATTGGTTTGGTGGTTGGTTTTGAAAGCTATCACAATGCAAGTGTAAAGACAAATAAGGTAACTATGTATATAGTTACCTCATTTCTTTTACACTTGCATTGTGATAGCCCTCAAAACCAACCAACAAACCAATATAAACACAATGCTTCAAGCAAATGATAAAACCCTTTCATATATATATATATATATATATTTATATATATAACTCTGCTGATGAGGCCTAATAGGCTGAAATGTACATACAGAGATGACTTTTTCTCGATTTGTTTATGCCTTACATTTAAACCGATATGCACGCCTAATTCATTTAATTATAACTAATTAATTCTCAAATTAGGTATGACTTTAATTAAGCACATAATCTCCCAAAAAGATTGTCGGCTATCGCCATCTCAAACAGATTGTTTGATCACTTCATATATATATATATATATATATATATATATATATATATATATATATTTCTGAGTCCTAAATTGCATCTGGAAATTGTAGGCATACCAGTTGGCCTTGGCCAACCATTTATACAGTAAGTTTATATCTTGCACATGGTGCTACCCACGTAATATTAGGCTAAAATTCAGGTCTCAGAAAGTTGAAGGATACGCGGCTATGAAAATTGAAGATGAAAGCAGAAATGATGGCTTTGATGAGATTGGGACAAGACACAAATGTTTAAGCAAACATTTGTATCAAATAACAGTTTGGTTAGATTATTGTGAAAACTATCAATCAAATTAAGGGACATGTCAGGTGCCTGACAGACAGAATTGTTATACAACCTTTGAAAAATGGTCTGGTGTCAAAACAGAAAAATGGGGATGGAAAGCCAAAGCCACTTTAAAAAAAAGGAATAGTAAAAAAAAATCTCCCTCCTTGTTAAGGCACATAATCCTATGTTGAATATCAATCACATACGAGGGTCATTCAATAAACTAGTAAAAAATGGGTGCCTTCTGGCTGTAAGTATTTAAGTTTTAATGTAATGAAATATATTAAATTAGAAAGACCTTAAAAAAAGGACTAGTAAAAAAAATCTCCCTCCTTGTTAAGGCACATAATCCTATGGTAAATATCAATCACATACAAGGGTCATTGAATAAACTAGTAAAAAATGGGTGCCCTCAGGCTGTAAGTATTTAAGTTTTAATGTAATGAAATATATTAAATTAGAAAGACCTTAAAAAAAGGACTAGTAAAAAAAAAATCTCCCTCCTTGTTAAGGCACATAATCCTATGGTGAATATCAATCACATACGAGGGTCATTCAATAAACTAGCAATAATATGTGCCCTCCGGTTGTAAGTATTTAAGTTTTAATGTAATGAAATATATTAAATTAGAAAGACCTTAAAAAAAAGGACTAGTAAAAAAAAAATCTCCCTCCTTGTTAAGGCACATAATCCTATGTTGAATATCAATCACATACGAGGGTCATTCAATAAACTAGTAAAAAATGGGTGCCTTCTGGTTGTAAGTATTTAAGATTTAATGTAATGAAATATATTAAATTAGAAAAACCTTAAAAAAAGTACCAGTAAAAAAAAATCTCCCTCCTTGTTAAGGCACATAATCCTATGTTGAATATCAATCACATACAAGGGTCATTCAATAAACTAGCAATATCTCAAATTAGAAAGACTAATGAAATCAAATATAAAATCATTCATAGGATTGATTTTGGTATGTTGGAGAATAAAACAATTATACTAGAGATCAATAACACCAATTATTTATTTATCAAACCTGTTTTGTTAAAACCAGTATGCAAATTGGTTAATAGCAAAATATATTTTAATCCTGGAAAAGTATTTGTTTTAGGCTATTCAAAATGTCAGAAAATCAAGTGAGTGCTCAAATCTTGAACAGAGGTCTGTCATCAAGTTTTTGGTGGCTAAGATGTGCAAACCATGTGAAATGTCTAAACACATTGACTCTCTGATAAAAAAAAATTCCAGGTGCAGCATCCAGTAAAGAAGGTCATGCTGACAGTTTTCTGGGGCATGAAAGGACCCATTGATATTAATCACTTTGAAAAAGGTGCTACTATAAACAGTGCTTCCTATTGCCAACTCCTTAGGTAAAAATCTACCTTATTATTGAATAATCCTCATAGATTGAACATTATACAGTGAAAATTTTAGGTCAAAATTTAGATAAGACCTACCATTAATTATTTGTGTATAAGATGTGCTATTTTTCTAATATTTTCAGTCTAAAAGTTAGGATGCATATTATACTATATAATTAACTTTTTTCTGGCCACATACCTCACCATATTTGGAATAGGATGATTGAAAGTAAGTTTATACAATAGTCCAAAACTAATGTATTTTTACACCGTTACAGAAACATATCCACTGGAATGTGTGTTTGTTTTATAATTTTGTTTTTCCTAATGTTTAAACCTATCCATGTGTTTTCTCTGAATACTGTTATTATCATCATTATTTATGTTTATCACACCAACATTAGCTGGTGGTCTTTTTACTGGAGTCTGAATGACAACAAGTCCCTCAGTCTCCAAGATTCTTCTGAATGTTAAACGTATTCATCTCCAGTGAAAGACCAACAGCTAATGCTGGTGTGAAAAACATAATAATAATAATAATAATAATAATAATAATAATAGTTTAAAAAGAAATGACAAAGCAATACATCTAAATACTGTGTAAAATTTTGTTTTTCAAATTCTTATTTTTTTGTCAGTATGTTTGTTTCTCAGAGAGAGAGAGAGAGAGAGGAGAGAGAGAGAGAGAGAGAGAGAGAGAGAGAGAGAGAGAGAGAGAGAGAGAGAGAGAGATGGGAGAATTTGAAATACATTTCAATTCTCCATCTCTCTCTCTCTCTCTCAGAGAAACGAACATATATAACGAGGAGGTAATCAAGATATAACATAGAGAGAAGAAAATGATAGGCAGAATGTAAAGTAAAGATGGGTCAGTTTTAGAGTTATTTGCTAATTACGGCTAATTAAAGAATGAAAATGATTTTTTTCCAATAAAAAAGTTAAACAAAGATGAACAGATGCTAAATTTAGGTTAAATAGTTTGCTACAAATTCTAAAAAGTCAGTGTATTCTTATTGTGTGTATATTGGAACATAAAGTGCTTTTGGTATACTAGTACAATACAAATAACGGTTTGCACTAATATATAAGTACTTAATAAGGTGATTGAATAGTTAACTAACCACATATTTGGGCATGTTGATTGGCTGGCTCTAATCCACATGCTTTATGCAGAGTCTATAAGTTTAAGTGGTGGTCTCAGCCACATTTTATAATACAAAATACTGGGCACCTCACGTGGTGTAATGGTTAGCAAACTCGTTTCGCAAACCCCTTGTTAGTGAGTTCGATTCTCATTGGGAAGCACCATACTTCTGGCCTTGTGCCATATCTAGCTAAGCTTAGTAAATAACTATAATACAAAATACTTAGGCACCTCAGGTTGGTAATGGTTTAGCAAGGAAGACTGGCAAAACATGACTAGTGAGTTCAAGCCTCACTGGGTGACCTCTTATATTCAGCCTTGTGCCATAATCTAAGTGAAAGCTTAGTAAATAAACTAAATACAAAGTACTCCCTGTTGTGTTTCTTCCTATTATTTCTCAACTCTGATACTTGAGTACAACATGCCATAAAATAACGTGAACAAAGAAAAATATGAAGAATGAAAACAATTAAATTTGGTAAAGAACTTCTGAACTTTTAAAACAAAGAAATGGTATAATCTACATACCACCATGAGGAAATTATAGAAATGATTGTCAGATTTTTTTTCAAAGTGTCTCACATGTAGGTTTGAACATTTGTGATACTATAATTTAACTATTGTTTTATTAAAATCACTTTAATGTAAAGAAAAAATATTGTTTCATTTTCTAGTAAAAGTAGCAAGTACATAGACAAAACAGTTGATTAAAACCGATATCTGTACCACTCAGTGCAGATTTATAAGCCACCTAAGTGCCAGTTAGTAATTAAAGCAATAATAATATTCCAAGGTAAGGAGGTGCCAGGCATAAAATTTTGATTCCTATTTTTTTCTAAATTCAAACCTTGACAAGTTACCTAATCAGATATCTTATCAACTATTACAAATAAAAACAAAGAATTAAAAAAAAAATTCACTTTCATGTAAAGAAAAATATTGTTTTCATTTTCTTTTAAATGAAATCATTAAATTTGTCATGGAATTTTCACCTAAGCAATAAAATTTAACCCATGGTCTGTCTTAGAATTTAGCCAATTAATTTGTCAGTTTAAAGAAGAAATTAGCTATCAACCTAGTAGAAAAAATTAAAATCAGAATATACATTTTTTTTCCCATTTCAGACTATATTTCAATATTTTTAAAACAAAGAAAGGTTAATCTACATAACACCATGAGAAAATATAGAAATGGATTGTCAGATGTATTCTTTTTCAAAGTGTCTCACATGTAGGTTGAACATTGTGATACTATATTTAACTATGTTAGTTTAACTACAGTACACAAACTAGACTAAGGTTTGATTTGGTTTCTTAGTTTAATGCCATATTAACCTTTGGGGTTATTTAATGCCAAAAGCCATCCTTGTTAGAAGAACAGTAGTGCTATTATCTAACCCATAAGCTGGGGATAAAGAAGTTCCTACCTTCCCCAAAGGTATTTGTCCGAATGTGATGTAATATTATAATATAATAAATGAATTTTTATTTTGTACAGTTGCTCAGTGCACCACAACTCATACTACGATCTACTCATTTCTTAGTATACAGATCCATGAACAATGTTTATTTAGTTGTCTCCAAATGGTGAACAATACCAAATATGCATTGTGTGATAGCGATTAAACTCAAGGATATAACAATAACTTTATATTTGTCTCAAAGTTGCAGTGTCCGTCCTCTAAATGATAATTCATGTGGTGTGAAGGGCTCGGAAATGCACGTATACGGGTCGAAGTGTTC
>CM042150.1:52041181-52118681 GCA_023376005.1 Doryteuthis pealeii
CTTTACAAAATTCATTCATTGATAAATCAAACAAAAAAAAACATTTAAATCAGATAATCCCTGGTTTTTTGGTAAATGTTTTCAATCAGGGGAGGGGGAATTAACGCCTACCTCGTTCAAAAGTGGTTAGTACCTATTTTAAAAGGTTAAAAAAAGTGTTAAGGGGTTCATTCCGTTTCTTAATTTGTGCATTCATAAATCACTTTTTTTCTCTTTCACCAAAAGTTTATCTTGTATGTATTTTTTACTTTCAGTTATTTGAAGAGTCTGGTATTTTTTTTTTTTTTTTTTTTTGCGGGGGGTGGGGTTTTGTAATGTTATTGTTCATTAACAGTTTAGTCGTAAAGTAATAACTCCCAAACTCCCCAAAATATTTTGTTGGTCGGTCTTTGAAAGATTAAGATCCACAAGGTGGGAGATTATTCGATTTAGAAGCTTTACAACTCTTTTTTTATGTAATAAAGAAAAAGTAATCTTTACCAAGCAACAAGTATTTGAAAAAAAAATTAAAAAGAAAAAAAAAAAAGGATGATGCATCAGTTTTTCAGTATCCATTTTTTTTGTTTATTTATCCTACTTACCTTAGAGCAGGTAGTTAGTTATTAAATTATTCAAAGTTAGTCATTATTGTTTGATGATTCAGCATATTCGACAGGATCTACTAACAGATGAGAACGGTCAAATATGTAATATTTTTAAAAACCAAGAAATGTGTGTTTTGTTTATTTTCTTGAAGTTCTTCTATTGAATAAAGCTCGCAAACAAACAGCAGGTTTTAAATTTTTAGCATTAGTAAACTTTTTTTTTTACTAGGTCTCAGGAAATTACGGAATAAAAAAATCTCATTGCTAAGTAATTAAAACGGCTTTTTTAATGATAAAAAAATCATCTAAAAAGATCCCCTTTGTTTTATTAATAAAAATTAAAATTAAAATAAATGAAAAAGGATACCAACTCCCCACCCCCGACAAATTGTCTTAAATTTAAACAGTTTTCTTTTAAAATTATCCTTTTTTTTTTTTTTTTTTTTTTTTTTTTTTTTTGTATTAACTTAAAACTCAAAAAGGGCCGTAAGGCAGACATTTTTTTTCCCCCCTGATTTCAATGTTTCAGAAATGTATCCAGATTAACAACAAGCGCATTCAATAATTAATTTAAAATTCTACTTTTTAATTCTCAGGCTTTTCAAATTCATTGATTCAGTTCATAAAAGCAGGGCCTTACTTTCACCTGCTGAGTCCCATCCTTAGCATTACGAAATTTGAGGCCCGGTCTTTTAAAATATTTTTTATAATGATTAAATGATATATATATATTTTTATGAATTTACTGTTAAAGAAAAAAAAACTGGACGATAAAAAAATTAAAAAATATATTTTTAAAAAAATAGGCCCCGAGGATGTGTTTAGCCCCTAAGTTTATAGGTAAACCAAGCCCTTGCCAATTAAAAGCCAACATTTCCTTTTCCTCTTTTTGTATCGCAATTTCAATAAAAGAGGATTTAAACAATCTAAGTGTTATTAAAGTTGTATTTATAAACTTTTTCAATTTGGACTTGACTCAATTTACTTTTGTTAAACAGTGAATTGTTTTTAGGGCGTTTTAAGTTATTAACATCGATAAAACAAATTTCTTACTTAAATAAAAAAAATATGAATTAAAAAAAATTACTACTTATATTAAAAAAAATAGTACTCTTATTTTTAAAAAAGATCTAAAATAATTCTTTTTAAATTAACAAAAATTTACTACATTGATTTAAAAATTAATGGCAAATATTTATAAATCATGTGAGTACTCTTTACTTATATGATTTGAAAAAAAAGAATATTTGGGAAATTTGGGGGAAAAATTCAGCAGCAAAAGGGTTAGTATTGGATACAACTCATATTAGCTATTCATTTTGTTCAAAGTTAATGTTAGCTGCAAGCCATAATTAGTACTTATTAACCTTAAAGCTTGAAAGAATTCTCACCTTATATTGATCAGATAACCCTATTCTATAACAGGTCCATGCTTTTCCTACATGCATATGAAATTGCTTTTTCTGTAGTTGAGATATTACTACCTAGGTTATGTAAACTTGGGTCTACTAATTTCAAGGATTCCATTAGATGTGAATATGGCTCTATTTGGAAAACATGTAAACTCTATCCTTCATCTTGAGTTCAATGAGAGGCCAATGGGGGCCCAAGGGTTTTTTCTGTAGGATATCGTTTCTTCTTTGCTTTTTTTTTTAAACATTTCCTTCATACAAGTAGATTAAATAATCATTATGATATTCATTATTGATATCATTATCTATTGATAATTATCAATTTAGTCTTTTATATTTCGATGTTGTATTGTTTATGATAAAACTCTTTAAATTTGTGCCATGTGTTAACTATATAAATTACATTGTTTACATTCTATTTACTGTCTGTATTGTTCGCTCACTTGGAGGAATTTTGTAGAGAAGTTTTTCATATTTTTTGTACAAACAAATTTGACTAATTTTTACCATATTTTTTCATTGAGATTGTTCGCCATTGGAAACCCTTCATTGCAAACAATATCCATCTAAAGTAACATTTTTTTTGCTAAGAAAACAGGCATTAGCAGTTCTTGCTGAAAAAATTTGACAAAGCAGTAGCAAAAGGGTTAATAGTTAATAATGATAAAACTGATGCTTTACTTAATATAAAATTAATATCCACATGGATTTAAAGTTTTGAGAAATTCATATTAATTCATGAATGTATTCTGACAAAGCATGGAATTATTCAGATATAAAATAACCAAAAAAAAACTTATCAATATTTTTAGAATAGTTAATATCAGTTATTCATTATTAACTATTAACCCTTTGCTACTGCCTTTTTCAATTTTCCAGCACTGGCTAATGCACATGTTTTTTTTTTCTAAAGGGGGGGCCCAAAAAAAAAAAAAAAAAAAAATGTTACTTTTAAGACTTTGATATTGTTTTGCAATGAAGGGTTTTCCCATGGCAACAATCTCAATTAAAAATATGCGGTAAAAATGTCAAATTTGTTTGTCAAAATAATGAAAAACTTTCTCTACAAAATTCTCCAGTGATGCGAACAATACAGACCAGTAAATAGATGTAACATGCTAATTTAATTATAGTTACACATGGCACAAATTTAAGAGTTTATCATAAACACATACAAACATCGAAAATATAAAAGACTAATTGATATTATCAATAGATAATATTCAATAATTGAATATCATAAGTGATATTTAATTACTTGTTATGAAAGGAAAATGATTTAAAAAAAAAAGCAAGAAGCAGGACGATATCCTACAGAAACTGCATTGCCTCTTACATGAACTCAGAGAGATAGAGTTTTAACATGTTTTCAACAAAATAGAAAGCCATATTCACATCAAATAGGCAATCCTTGAAATTAGTAGACCAGTTTACATACCTAGTAGTAATATTCTCAACTACAGAAGCAATTTCAATATGCAATTTATAGGAAAAGCATGGACTGTTAATAGATTAGTTTATCTGATCATTATAAAAGAAATGGAGAATTCTTTCAAGCTTTAGAGTGTATAAGTACTAATGTATGGCTGCCACTACATTAACTTTGACAAATTAATAATAGCCTAATAGAGTTGTATCAATACTAACCCTTTTTTGCTGCTGATTTTCCAAATTTCCAAATATTTCTTTTTTTCAAATCATATAAGTAAATACCACATGATTTATAAATATTTGCCATTATTTTTTAAATCAATGTAGTAAATTTTTGATTAAATTTAAAAAAAATTTATTTAGATCTTTTTTTTAAATAGAGTACTTATTTTTTTAATTAAAGTTAGTATTTTTTTTAATTTCATATTTTTTTATTTTAAGTTGAAATGTTTTATTCGATTGTTTAATAACTTAAACCGCCCGAAACAATTCGACTGTTAAACAGTAAACTTAGTCAAGTCAATGGAAAGTTTAATTATACAACTTTAATAAAACACTTAGATTGTTTAATTCCTCTTTTTATTTGAAATTGCGATACAAAAAAGGGAAAAGGAAAATGTGGCTTTTATGCAGGGCTGGGTTACCTATTTTAAACTTAGGGGCTTACACATCCTCGGGGCCTTATATTTTTTTAAAATATTATTTTATTTTATCGTCAAGTTTTTTTCTTTTAACAGTAATTTCATTAAAAATATATTATATTACTTAACATTATTAAAAAAATATTTTAAAGACGGCCTCAAATTTCGTATGCTAAGAGGGACTCAGCAGGTGAAAGTAAGGCCCTGCTTTTTATGACTGAATCATGAATTTGAAAAGCCTGAGAATTAAAAGTAGAATTTAATTTAATTATTGATGCGCTTGGTTAATCTGGATACATTTCTGAACCATTGAATCAGGGGAAAAAATGTCTGCCTTACGGCCCTTTTTTGAGTTTTTAAGTAATTTACAAAAAAAAAAAAAAAAAAAAAAAAAAAAAAAAAGGATAAATTTTAAAAAGAAAACTGTTAATTTAAGACAATTTTGTCGGGGGTGGGGATGGTAATCCTTTTTCATTTTTATTTTTATTTTTATTTTTATTAATAAAACAAAGGGGGATACTTTTTAGATTGATTTTTTATCATTAAAAAGCCGTTTTTATTAACTTAGCAATGAGATTTTTTATTCGTAATTTTCTGAGACCTAGAAAAAAAAGTTACTATGCTAAAATTTAAACCTGCTGTTTGTTTGCGAGCTTTATTCATAGCAGAACTTCATAGTAAATAAACAAAACACACATTTCTTGGTTTAAAATATTTACTATTTGACCGTTCTCATCTGTTAGTAGATCCTGTCGAATATGCTGAATCAATCAACAAAATAATGACTACTTTTAATATTTAATACTAACATACCTGCTCTAGGTAAGTAGATAAATAAACAAAAAATGATATGAAAAACTTGATGCATCATCCTTTTCTTTTTTCTTTTTTTTAAATTTTTTTTTCATACTTTTGCTTGGTAAAGATTACTTTTTCTTTATTACATAAAAAAGAGTTGTAAAGCCTTCTAAATCTGAAATAATCTCACACCTTGTGATCTTAATCTTTCAAGACCGACAACAAATATTTTGGAGTGGGAGTTATTACTTACGACTAACTGTTAATGAACAATAACATTAACAAAACCCCACCCCCGCCAAAAAAAAAAAAAAAAAAAAATACCAGACTCTTCAAATAACTGAAAGTAAAAATACAATACAAGATAAACTTATTGTGAAGAGAAAAAAAAGTGATTTAATTGATGCACAATTAAGAAAAACGAATGAACCCCTTAACCTTTTTTAACCCTTTAAAATAGGTACTACCACTTTTGACGAGGTAGGCGTATTCCCCCCTCCTGATTGAAAAACATTACCAAAAAACCAGGAATTATCTGATTTAAATGTTTTTTTTTTTGTTGATTATCAATGAATGAATTTTTATAATGCATCAGTTATTTCATTTTAAAAAAACTTACTGATTTTTTTCAGGTCAGTTAACACTGACCCTCTTATTTTGGAACGCAATATATCGGTGGGGTTATATAAAAGTCAAACTAATTTTACAGTATAAATGAAAGACAAAAAAACCGAAGGTGTGAATAGAAAAAAATATTAAAGTACCGAATTTAGTAGAAAATAAGTGCCGAAATCGGAAAAAATTAAAGTAAAAAAAAAGCTAAAAAAATTTTGAGATTTTTTATTTATTCTGTTGTGTATAAAATATGATTGACTTTCATATTATCAGTGAAAACATTATACATCGATATTTGTTCTATTAAAAAGGGTGGGGACCTAACTTTTCAATTGAGTTTTCTCCAAAAATTATTAGAAAGTAGGCTTGTTATTAAATACATATTTGTTTTTATAACAAAAAAATATGAAATTTAAGACTTAAGATTGAGCGATTTATATTTTAAATTAATCTTATCTATTAATTAGGTATATAAATTGTTGCTCTCAAGGCCCGAACAGTAATATTTATTTTAAAGAATTTGGATTTATTTCCATTGAATCGGTTTGATTGAAACGTAATAAAAAAGAAAGAAAGAATTCATTGATTAGTAAGTCAACATTGAAAATTTTATTTAAATCAGATAATTCCCTAATTTTTTGTAATTTTTTGTTTATCAATCTGGGTTAATGAATTGCCACTTATGAGCTACCGTAGATGCGGGCATATCATGCTAAACTTGTTTCCCTTTTGAGTCTGAAGGTAAACAACTTTAGACTAAAGGTAAACAAGTATTGCGGACTGCGTGTTTGGAGTAACTTTTCTCTGCATAGTGTATTTAATGTTTTTATTATTGATTTCTAAGAAGAAACTTTAAAATGTTGATAAGAGGGATTGTTTTGAGTGTGTCATAAATCTTCACTTAGCCATTTTTACAGGCAAATTTAATTGTTTAAAATATATCAAAAATAAATTACATATGAAATTTATTTTACGTTTTTTTTTTTTTACTGATTTTTTTATGTTACTACTATTCGACTTAAAACAAAAAATTGACCTTAAATAATCGATTTAATTAATTCTAATTCGTTTTTTAAAGTGAAAATCGGCCCCCATTTTGGTGGTACCTACTTTGAAAATATAGTTTTTTTGTTTTCAGTGTGTGTGTGTTAAAATAAGTTTAAAAAAAACGAATTTTAAAATACAACAAATCATAATTGGCAGCGAAAGCATGCTAGGAAAACAACGGACGAAAAAAAAAAAAAAAAAAAAGACTACGGATGAAAGTACTGACCCAGCATGAATCGGTCGGAGAATAAAACTAGTTAAGGAAGAACAAAAGGCCAACAAGACCAGCAATGTACCCCCCCCCCGATAAGATTTCGAGCCTTGAGCTCAGGTTTTGATCTGTATATTTGTACTCTTTCTTGTGAATAAAGTAGTGCTGGGAAGCCACACACAAACCGAAGTTTATGCAATGGTTAGTGCAAAAAATGCATGGCTCCCGTCAACATTCCCCTTTAGGGGGCGCCTTGGGTAATTAATTCAGCACTACTCCTTTAAATCGAGGGGGCAAGTGTTGCCTAGGAGATGACCTTTAACTCTAAATTAGAGGCCAAAGATCGGAAACCAAACGAGAAGCAGATAAATCGCAACTGGGTGTTTTTCGATCGCCAGGTGATAAAGAACATCGAACAGCCTCCCGACTTCGCCAAATTGGTTCAAAGACTGATGACCGTAGGAATGAGCCCCAAGACGTTGAATGACTGTTTCAAAGAGTTTACCTTGCTCAGGGGTAGATTGAACAATTGGCCAGTGTATGTGGGTCCAAGACACCAAATGGCTCAAGTAGCAAAATTCTCAACAAAAGTGGACCTCAAGCGATTGAAGGAATTAGAGCTAAAAAAAATTGACGTGCTAGCCTTAGGTCAAAGTAAGCTAAGCTTGTGCATGAACTTTATTTGTTTCAGGTTTTGTCTACTGTGCAGCAAACAAGACTCAGTTGGGCATTGTCTGTGACGAAAGCAACACCATGTCACAATTTATATCTCCATAAGTTTGGAAACGGTATGATATACTGATTGGCTATAACGCCGGAAGCTCGAATGCGAAGATGTCACTGTTAATCCGGAGAGAGTGCAGAGGATTCGAAAAGAGTTGGATGAGTCTAAAGTTCTTTGACGCGCCAGCCTTAGGTCAAAGTAAGCTAAGCTTAGTAAATAAATTTCGAATCCCAGTAGATTTCTTAATGTACTCCATTTGATACTTTCATAAGAGTATTCGGTAGCACTGAAAACAAACGCCCCGATAGACTTGTAGTGGTTCATAAGCTGTAGATTATTGTTAGACTAGGTTTGGAGGAACAAAGAAAAAAGGATCGTATTCTAAAAACAGACAAAGCCAGACTGACCAACGCCAAAAATTCAAAACTCCCGCCAACTAACGAACATTCTGAGAGCGGGAGAAGGGAAGATTTATAATAGTAGAGAGCAGAAAGGCAGCGACCAGCAAACAGACAAGTTCACGAATACTAATCCTCCTCGAACAGGGTGAACAAATACAAGTAAGCTTTAACACTAATAAGAATTTGTAAAAAGGAAAATTCCTTAACCAAACCACATCTTTCTAACTTGTTGTTCATTTGATACAATTTATAATACGCATATAAAAGACAATGTTATTACGACCCAAACATCTTTGTGATTATTTGTACTATTTTACTTGTTTCTTTAATGTTACATTTCACATAAAAATTACCCCCAACCAACATACAACAGACTTAACTTTGGTGACGACAAACCTTTTTCTTTTACGTTTGTACACGAGAGCATGAAAGATGTTTATTTTTATTTATGGGAGAAAAGCTAAAAGAACGAAACAAAAAGTCCCTGACACGCGCGAATGCACGTATCTTATATACAGTCTTTAGGGGAGCCTCTTAATTCTCCCAGTTGTAGGCAAATTGTTCGGATGAAAGAAGACAAACACACAATGGAATTTAACATTTGTATTGACAAATAGTACAAGAATATGTTGCAAATTTTGTTGGCATTTACTACAAGACTTATCTATGACGGTAAATACTGTTCGTTGGAGAAGTGGCTCTAGGAAGGGAATTCTGATCGCTGTGGTTGTAGAATGCGGTTGAGACGCGTCCGTTTTGGTCAGTTCTCGTACGATAGGTAAAAAAGTGTAGGGGGTGCTTTTTAGTAGATACTCGCCTAAGTAACACTCTTCGGATGGGGCCCTTTTTAAGGTGGCTATTTAGGTCCTCAGCCTTCTGATAAGTATGCTGTCGAAACGGCCTTCAGTGGTATGCTATGAGACAGCCTTAGAAAGTATGCTGGTTAAGGGCAAGGTGATGGGAGCGCTTATTTTAGCGTCTCTCCTCGGTAACTTCTCCCTGATAAGTGTAGGGGTTTGGTTTTGGCGCCAACATTGTATTGGCGATTCGCCCTCTAGTGACAGAGGAAGATACTTCTCTATCAGATTTCCGATAAAACTCAAGAATATTCCATGTTATTTTCAATCCTGACTACAGGTGATAATAACATAGAATACTTAACATAACTTAATACGTGTACGCAGTCATGGTTAACGGAATGAGAACAATCTACACCAATGGATTAAATAAAGGGTTCGGTTCGACGTCCAGTTGAGGTTCCTGATTACGACAATAAGGTTACCAAGGTCGACAACAAGGTTCCTGAGTCCAACAGAAGAAACACCTGATGAAGGCCGGGGGGCACACCGACCGAAACATTGTGTATATAACAATAAAGATGAGGACTGACAATATATATATATATATATATATATATATATATATATATATATATATATATATATAAACAATGGATGAGAAAAAGCGGCAAAAACAATTGTTTAAAAACGGATAAGATAAAGTGCTCGTATGCTGGCAAGCAGAGCATTATAAAAATTAAATAATTCTTATCTAACCTTCCTTAGCTCTTCTGTAAACGAAAAGAAAACACAATTATTAGACGGAAGTTTGTTAGAGTAATAAAGAAAAAAGGTTTTTTTCTTTTTCATTTTATAAAACATATGGAACTAATGATGAAGATGAGCTAAAGAATGTGAAAGTGTGATAAGCATTCTCATTATATATATATATATATATATATATATATATATATATAGAGAGAGAGAGAGAGAGAAATTGTGTATTTTGACAGCAAGTTGTTATTCAAGCAGGTTTTGTTAATGAATAAAGCACACAAAAAAAAAAAAAAAAAAACCAACTTCCAAACGAATTAAACTCACAGCAAATAAATAATCTCTACAACCAACTATGCCTCTGATGGCGGCCACCGAAATGGTTGAAAGCGCTTGGGTAAAAAATCATTGGACAATTTCTCTACTATATAGATCCCGATGGACGGAAAATAACAAGACTTGAACGCCTATACCTGAAAATCATGCAGAAATATACCATGGTCTTTAACCAAACTTGCTTAATATATATATATATATATCATCCAAAGCATAGACCTCCCCGCCTCATTCAAAGAAACTAATCCTGCCCATTTCAAACTAAGACACCAACCCTCCCCACCCCAAATTGATAGATTTAAAAGCGATGTTACTTTAGAAAATTCTCAGTAAGAGTCATGTTCTTGTGATTACCTGAAGATGCCGTAGCAATACGGTTGAAACAAGTAAAAAGTCGTCGGGGCGGCCTAATGTCGGTATCAGCCAATCAGCGAGGGAGTCTATCCCCTTTTCACCAGCGCTAGACCAAGGAGATTGTTTTTGCATTTGAGGTGGAGCGCCACACCTACCATCAGATCCTTACTTTACCGCACAGATTCCCGTGCTACTCATAACACTGAGTTGGCGAGGACCGGTATCGAACTAGGAACCTTGTGGTTTCTAGCCGAACGCTTTATCGACTGAGCTAATGAAGCAAGTTTAGAGTTTTTTTCCTTCATTTACTGAGTATATATATATATATATATATATATATATATATATATATATATATATATATATATATATATATATATATATATATATATATATATATAATTTTTCTCCATACATGTGCGAACGATCAAGCATTGACAATGTGTAGCCAATATTGTTGGCGGTAAGAGATGGGGTGGGTATCAAATTCCACTTAAAGATTAAAATTAAGATTAAAGACCTGACCCCGCCCTGCCTGGCACTGCACTGAGCTTGCTGTAGAAAAGTAACAAAGTTAATCATACAACCAATTGCGTGAGTTAATTTGCTCCTTCATTGAACCTTATGCCAGACTTAAAGATAGGGTTAACAAGAGCGCCTGTTTTTAGTGCCAATTACTTTTTGGTATGTGAACGAGCTCTAGTTAAGTCACACAGTGAGGTGGGTGACTTTTTTTATTTAACTCTCTCTCTCACTCTTTTTCTTTTCTTTCTTTCCTATTCTTCATCTTTTCATTATGCTCAATTGAAACAGATTAGCGTTATCACTCCCTCGCGCTCACCCCTCTCTCTATCATTCCCCATCTCTATTTATTTATTCATTTATTTATTATTATATTTTTCTGTGTAGCATGTCCCTTTTCTTCTCTTTCTTTCTTTATAATAAAACGGAATGGTCCATTATTTAGCTGAGGTGACAACCCTCATATAAAAATAAGAATTCGGCAGATAAACAACACCAGATAATTAGGATTTACATTTTTGCATTTCATCTTGGACGGTCTCATTTTTAACCAGAGGGTGTTGCAAGATGATAATGATTGTACAATTAAGTAACATGAGTATTAATATATAGATAGAGAAATGAATTTAAAAAATCCAAATTCCCTATTGTTATCAAATGCCAGGTTAATCTCTAATATTACATTTTTTTTAAGAATATCCGCTCCATTTTCCACTTCCAGCTTCAGAAATTACCATATTCCTTTGCATCAGGGATACTTCAGACTCAAAGACTTGGCGTACCTTCTATCTATCTTTTATCTATACATATATAAAGGGCAGTTGTGTGTATATGTATGTCCGGAGGAAACTTCGAAAATAAAATAATTAATGACAAAGTAAATATATATATACATTAAATATCACCAGGGCTTGGTTTTTGATAAAAAATGATAGAGATTTGATTTATATTCGTGAAGATAATTAAAAAATAAAATTTAAATGATAACAGCATGGATTCTTTTTTCATTTAATATTTTAGATAGTAGACAATAACATTTTTTCAGGGTTGCTGGATCAATGCAAGGTCTATTTTTTTACATAGGGATTTAAATGGGGCATCCCACGAGGATTCAACTCACGATTAAGTAATTATGGATTTGCGGGACTAACTAAAAAAAAAAACCTCTATCCAAGCGACGCCGGGTAGCCGCTGCTAGTTAAAAATAAACCTTAAATTAAGTCTAGAAATAGACCAGAAATTACAGACCCTACCTTATTGGGAGCGAAAATTAAACCCACACGAATGTAGTTATAAATAAACCTCATGGCATATAATTCCACCCAATTGAATAAAAGACAAAAGTCTGGAATTCTGGCTGGACTGAGCCTAGTGGATTACAACAGATTTGTGGACGAAATCTGAAAGAAAGAAACTGGCCTGTTCAGTCATCTGCGTACACACAGCCGTGTAACGCTGAAATCTAAATTCGAGAGATTATCGCTACTGACGAGAAGAATTCGGTAATCCTTAACTTGTTCCTCGTAAATTCCTACCATAAAATAAACTGAACCCTCATTTTATGTCTGTGTTTTTGCAATAAATGTTTTATTTTTCTTGCACCCGTTATTTTACAATACTGAATATATTTTATTTATTTATTTTAATATTCACTTGAATGTGCATATACTTTTGTATATACTTTTATGTATACTTTTTACTCGTAAATTCCTACCATAAAATTAGGCTTGGCTCAGATAATGCCCAAGCCTAATTTTATGGTAGGAATTTACGAGTAAAAAGTTGAAGATTACCTTTTATTGTTGTTTCTTTTCTTTTTCTTTTTTTGGCTTTGATACTCTAAAATAAAAACGTCAGATTTTAATCATCGTCGACGAAAAAACAAAATTACGGTCATAAAAGGAGGATCCAATTTATGCCTAAATTGTAAAGCGAACCCCCGCTTTAAAACTAACCATTCTCACAAAATAAAAACTTTTAGAATATATACAATGAAGTGAATATTAAAATAAATAAATAAAATATATTCGGTATTGTAAAATAACGGGTACAAGAAAAATAAAACATTTATTGCAAAAACACGGACATAAAATGAGGGTTCAGTTTATTTTATGATAGGAATTTACGAGTTAAGGATTACCAAGAATTCTATGAGTGAAAAATACACACGTCTCAAAGAAGAGAAAACCAAAGATGACTGGAACCAACTATGGTTGAATCTCGTTTTCCTTTTACGCAACTGGCAAAATGATTCAAATGACAAGTATTCTACTTCAGAAATAGATCCACATGAAATACCTCAACAAAAAACAATGGGTTAAATCGAACTTAACAGACATAAATTCCACTATCGTATGTCACCCCGACGAAAAATAATAATACCAAAAAATCAGGTAATTAACTGAATTTAATGAAATTTTCAATGTTGATATATCAACGAATAAAAGATATAATGCACCGGTTATTTCATTTAAAAACTTTTACATTTTTTTAGGTCAGTTAACTTTGAACCACATATCTTTTAGAATCTGTGTTACGCCTCAAAGATACGTGAAATATTATTTTATTATATGGAACTAGAAAATAGTAAAAGCAACAGAAAAATATGAGTTCTTTTTTAAGGAAGATTATATAGCAAGAGTATAATTTATTAACAAGTTTACAAAGACAATAATGAGTATAGTATGTTATGTTATAGAAGCAGCAAGAAGACATCAATATTAAATATGTCCCAGAAATCTTGCAAAGTATTTGTTACATCATAAAAATATGGATTTGATTACATGACAATAATTATCATGATAGTACTGCATGACTGGAATTCATTAGCTGCTTAGGTTATTGACATTTCTTTCATAGGAAACCGAAACAAAACCGTGATTTACTATTTGTTGTATTATTGATCCCCACATCATTTAATCATCATATATATATAATATATATATATATTATTATATATATATATATATATATATATATATAGTTGTAAAAGAAGTTGTTTCCCGACCGCGGTTTCGGTGTTATTCCAACACCTTCATCATGGGGATTGAGTGTAATTTTTTTCTGGTTACTTTATATGGCTAGACTGATATTGAGCCCTATTGGATTAACTACTTACGCTATGTGAACATAGTAGTACCCATACATAAATATATATATATATATATATATATATATATATATATAACAGATTTTTGGTACAACTTAATTTATACAAAAGCTTAAACAATATCAGACTTTATTAAATCAGATCAGCTAATTAAAAATGTTTAAAAAGAGGTGAAAGAAGGGTCCTTTCGACCGGTGCATTTTCAAAAGTTTTACAACCGGCAAATCCTTTAAAAGTCAAAGTGTATAAGTTGGGTAAAAGGTTATTGTTTTATCCCCTCTTACCCAATTCATATATATTCAAGTCTAGTGTCAGTAAGGCGGCAAACGTAAGGCGTCTAGGGTCAATAAGGCGTCAAACGTAAGGCGTCAAGCGTAAGGCGTCTAGGGTCAATAAGGCGTCAAACGTAAGGCGTCAAGCGTAAGGCGTCTAGGGTCAATAAGGCGTCAAACATAAGGCGTCTAGGGTCAAACGTAAGGCGTCTAGGGTCAATAAGACGTCAAATGTAAGGCGTCAAACGTAAGGCGTCTAGAGTCAATAAGGTGTCAAACGTAAGGCGTCAAACGTAAGGCGTCTAGGGCCAAACGTAAAGCGTCAAACGTAAGGCTCTAGGGTCAGTAAGTGCGTCAAACGGATGTTTAGATAATAATTTAGGAACAATAACATCTACCCCAAGACTTATGGAGTGTGTAGTGAAATGCTTATTAGCATGAAAAATGTATTAAAAATCTTTTTGAGAGTTTGAAAAAAAAATATATATCAATGAATTTTGGAAGTTCTATGTTCGCGCGCGCACGCGTGTGAATACGCCCCAAAATCTCTCTGTTCTAAAAGTTTCACCTGGAAGTGAATCACCTTTCACTTGTGAGGAGATGGGCGCTAAAATTATGACATCTGTGGTAGAGGAGGGACTCGTGGCGTAGTGCCTAACTTGCAGGACTGTAACATCGTAGTTAACAAGTTTGAATTCCAATCACGCTATTACGTTCACTTTCAGACTAATACATTTGGGGAAAGGTATTTATTGACTCTCTCATCCATTCAGTTATGGGTTAAATAGTACCACTACTATTCTTCTACAAGGTTGGCGTTGGCATTAAACAACCCTCTAATATATATAATATGCCATTAAACAAAGAAACCAAACCAAAAAAAAAAAAAAAAATGAGACCAAAAATAACGACTAAGCCTTTTTGTCCACAATTCCCCTTAATCAAAACTTTTCAAAAACTGAAGATCAGAAAAGGTGCAATTTTCGTCTGAAAAGGACTAGAATTAATTTTGTAACACTCAACTTGATTAGTCGAAAATATTTCGCACTGAGAGAGAGAGAGAGAGAGAGAGAGAGAGAGAGAGGAGAGAGAGAGAGAGAGAGAGAGAGAGATATGTTTCTGACCAAGACTTGATTTTTCTAGTGTTCTCTCTCTCTCTCTCTCTCTCTCTCTCTCTCTCTCTCTCTCTCTCTCTCTCTCTCTCTATTCATCCACCGCTTGGTTCAGTCTGCCACAGTGTAAGCGATTGCTTGCTTTTATTACAGCTCACTCAGCCGCCATGCAAATTACGTCTCGTGCCGTTCGAGGCTTTCGTGCATGGCACAGGCGATTCTTTGCCGTTTACGCCGGGGGGATTGGCTATGCCCAATTAGAGAGAGAGAGAGAGAGAGAGAGAGAGAGAGAGAGAGAGAGAGAGAGAGAGAGAGAGAGAGAGAGAGAGACAACAATCGAAAAATCAAGTCCTTGGTCAGACGAACAATAAACATCACTCTCTCCATCCACCGCTAGAGAGAGAGAGAGAGAGAGAGAGAGAGAGAGAGAGAGAGAGGGGGGCAGAAACTCATTGTCCTGTAGAAGTCAACTCATCGTCCTGTGGAAGTCAACTCTCTCAAGAATAAACTTTTGTTAATTTGATGTATCGTCCAACAAACAACTGATGCCAATTCTTTGAGCCTCATCTCTTCTTAACAAGTCAGGAAGACAAGCAAAATTCTCGTTACCTTTTATCTCCACTGTTTAAATAATTTTCAATAATCCCTATTACAGAAGATATTTCTGGAAATCTATCTTTTTGGCAGCAACAAATGAAGAAGTTGAGCTTCTCATAAAGACAATTTCGATTCAAAAAAAAAAAAAAAAAGAAAGAAAAGAAAAGACCTGTAACGTTTGTAGAAAAAGATTTTTTTTAACTACACTGAAGACATTTCTAGTCACCTTCCCAGATACTGTCCAACAAGTCTTTGTTACTGACCAAGCCTGGCCCAAAACACACACACACACACACCACACACACACACACACACCGACAAACTTATGAAGACAATCATCACACATCAAAACCGTTAGTTCATCGCTGTTGCAGTTTTAAATGTTTTTGCTGTTACCTGTCCTAAAAATATTTCGCCTTACCTCTTTTTTTTTTTAATTCTCGACGCACAAAGTAATATATTGTGTAAAATTTTGATATTTCTAAATCGTATAATAATTGAGCCTATTTTTGATTGTGAATATTTTTTTTTTTAGTTAGGAGGAAGAGAAGTTCTGAAAATAATTATGACTAATTGGTTTTAATTCAGAGTTTTCTTTCTACTAGACTAGTCACCATTCCAAGTTTAAAGAGCCTAGTCTGTCCTACTATTTACCCATAGCTGGAGGGAGAATAGTTGGATTCGTACCTTTCCCAAGAGTATTGTGAAATGAAAACAGCCACGTCCTGGATTTGGACTCGTCTCGCCGTGTCCATTTCCTACGACGGTAACCATTACACCACGCGCGCCTCCAACAATTAATTAAATTCAAATAGAGTTTCCTGTCTGTTCTTTCCATTTTTTTTCTTTTGCACCTTTTTTTTTCATATTTGGAAAATCCCAATAATAGAGAAGCTCCATTCCCTGTCCCCTTCTAACGATCCTGTTCACATCATTACGTGCCACAGAGCAACCCACATCTAACGGTCCTACCCGCGTCATCTTTGTCCACGTGGAGACCCAGTCAATTAATGGTTATTTCCACGCCAACACACATAACCTGCTTTGAATTCTCACTAACGGTCCTGACCACGGCATTACATGTCATTCAAAGACTCACACCCCCATCTCATTAACGTCATTATCCATCACCATAGTAACCACACGAAGTACGCACGGCTAACCACACAAAAATAATAATAATAATAATAATAATAATAATAATAATAATACAAGACCATGATCCGAACACCAACCTTCCCATTCCACAAACTGTTTACTCATGTATCCTTTGAAGTCACGTGATTACACCTCGCGCATGTGCACACGCACATACATACATACATACATACATACACACACACATACGAGCAAGCAACAACCTAATATTCGGACCATAACAGGAAGTCAATTCCTCGGACACTGAACACGAAAGCTTGAGTTTCACAGAACCGATATTCATTTCGTAAATCTGTCTCTTATATTCACATTCACGTGGTTTAATGATCAGGAAACTAGATTAGCAGACCATTGTTAGTGAGTTCGATTTTCACTAGGTGGCCCATACTTTACGAAAAATATGGGTTAATTCCTCCTGACAGATCCCGGAAGTAGGGCTAACAGGGGTTGAAATCCTCAGAAAAAAAATAGTCGAAGAGGGCAGCCGTCCCTACTGGAAGTACAATAACAGTAGTCAGAGAGACTACACGACCGAAATCCTTAGCCGCAGAGACGGTTGACAACTACAACGAACAACACAAACGATACCCCAACTTTGAGTGAATGAACACAGTAGCAGATCCAACATGAATAAGCCTACAACCAGAATTATTTACTCCATCAAGAACTCTGCACAAAGATAAGTGTGTTCATGAATTGTTACTTTATATATATATATATATATATATATATATATATATATATATGTGTGTGTGTGTGTGTGTGACTTGAGACCGCTAAAGCAATAAGTTTTAGCAACCCTTTCGCGTCATTAAACACCTTTTAAAATAAAATATCATTGTCTTGTCTTTTATTTATTTCTTATTACAGAATTTCAGTTAACTTTTTGATCGTGTGCTTCAACTACGCTAAGCCTAGTAAATAACCTATTTTGTTTAGGACTATGCCCTTCCTTGTTTCAACTTTGGGTTTGCTTATTTCCTTTATCTCACCGAACTTAAGGAGCGATGAGCCTGTTTAGTACTTGAATGCGTGACCTCTTAGTAACTGCAAGTATTGTAAGACTGTATACCATATTAAACAAACTTTAGTAAATAATAACCTTTTGTTGTATACTATTACATTCAACTACAGTTTGCGCCAGACATATAGTAACTCGTAACAGTACTAAAACATCGGGGTAGACGGTTCGCGTAATGGTTCCGTAATCTTCGCAGTCTCAGGATATTTGCCTCTCATCCCACTTATGAGGGCATGACACAAGGACATTTTTACGTAGGCCTGCCCACAAGCCGAAGCTCATGGGTGGTAGGCACAAAAATGCGTTGATCCCGTCGGTATTCCCCTTCAAGGGTGCGCATCAGGCACTGGGCAATAAACCCAGCCCTGCCCCTTTAAATCAAGGGGTCAGGTATTGCCTGGGGGGATAGCCCCCTGGGATCAACGCTGTTAATTTTACTTAGCCGTTCCAGTAACTCAAGCGCTCTGAAGCAGACTAAAGGATATTTGCCTCTCATCCCACTTACGAGAGCGTGACACAAGGACATTTTTATGTGGGCCCAACCACAAACCGAAGCTCATGGATGGTATGCACAAAAATGCGTCGATCCTGTCGACATTCCTCCTCGAGGGGGGGGCGCCTCAGTCACTGGCAAATCCAGCCCCGCCTCTTTAAATCAAGGGGGCAGGTATTGCCTGGGAGATAGCCCCCTGGGGTCGACGCTGTTAATGTTATTACCTAGCCACTCCAGAGGCCGAAGCGCTCTGGAGTAGGCTGAATTAATCACTCCGATGTTCTAAAACAGCAGTGTATAAATAATCCTGGACCAGCGCATTCACTCTCTACGATATGTAAACTGGGCTACTCCACAACACCTTTGCAATAGTATGGGTTCAAACCTTTATTCGTTAAAAACATGCACACGCAAATACGAGCAATTATTGTTATTTCTTTTTAAAAATAGATGTTAATTTGTAGTGGAATCAGCCTATCCTCCTGACCTAAGTGACATGGGATCACCTGTGCTGTGCACGTCGGAGTCGACCGGCACAAAATTCACAATTCTCACAAGATGGCTGATTTGCATAATGACTTCGCCAACCAGCATAAGAGTGGTTAGTCGTCTGTATCAGGCCACTTGGAGAGACTCCGTCCCACGAGGAGGAAGAAGAAGCGCGCGAAGGCTCCAGTGATTCAATCGCGGTTCGTTCTTGTTTTCATCCCTATCGTCTACACTCATGCAAAGTAAACACCTGGACATTTTGAAAAACATTTTTTTTAAATTAGCATTTTATTATAAACAAAGAAAAAGGGAGGATTATGCTTAGATGATATTCAGAATATTTAAAAGAGCTTTTAAGTAGAACTTGAATATATTTAGAAAATGAACTGGAGATTGCTCAACTAACAAGAGCGACATTATTCTTTCTTTAAGAAAGCAAAAATGAAAGCATTATTATTGATCATTACCACTAATTCAGGGGTAATATTTATCGCCTTGTTGGGTTAATAAAATATATCTGCTTCTATATATATATTTACCAACCCCTCCGCACGAGCAGGATGCGACACAAGGTCAATTTATTAAGCGGAGTTCAGCAGGTTTGAATTCAGAGTTTTCCTTCTCCTAGACCGGTTGCCTAACCAAGGTTAAAGAGCCCAGTCTACCCTACTATTTACCCATAGCTGGAGGGAGAGTAGGATTCATACCTTTCCCAAGGGTATTAGCGCTAAGTGAAATGCAATTACCACGTCCAGGATTTGAACTCGGGGCGACGAGTCCATTTCCCATGATTTTAACCATTACACCACGCGCTTCCTACACTTTTTATCTGCTTCTATATATGGAGTTAAGTGAGGGCCTTTCTGTGATGGAACATAGCAACCATGGGTCAAACCCAATAGTTTTGGTGCTCATATTCAACAGACACCTATGGACCAGCTCTACAAGTTCGAAAGAATTAATCTCCGAGAGGACAGACTAAAATAGAAGATACTAGATATCCTTGTTTTCCTCTCCATCCAACTGGTAGGTCTCTCTTGACTATATATAGGAAGAACATTTATATTGTTAGTCATTGTTTTGTAATAATAATAATATAATTATAATATATAATTTTATAATAAACCTTTAGTTTTCCATTCATTTATTTGTTGTTGTTAGCCTTTGAATAACTGCTAGAGTAATACGATTTCCGGGATTTTTTATATGAGGAATAATCATTCATTTACAATACACTGATTTTACTTAAAATAGGATACTAGATCTATTGAATTATTAACTGATTGATTTTAACCCGTTTATGGTCATTTTATGTCTAGATATTCTACCTTCTAACCTGTACGATGAAATTGGCCAGTAGCTTAACCAAACGGCAATGAAAGAATATGTAGGGATTAAAATACATTAAAAAAAAACAAAACAAAAAAAAAACCCAACAAACTCCCATGGGGCCTTCAATGGAAGAACGCTCCACGCATGTCCGACAAAAACGACTGTCACCCGGCCCCCAAAATAATCTCTCGGCCATTTCGAGTCAGACCTTAGCTGGGTCTAGTCGCACCTACTAGCCAGGAGGATATTCCCTTGCTACAGGCGACTATGACCAGGTCAATAAAGCCAAAGTCACAAAACTACCTCTTGCCTTTGTCTCTTTCCTTTTTCATTCCTTAAATTCCTTCCATTTCAGCGCAACCGCCAAATGAAATGGGATAAAAAGAAAAACCGTAAGAACACGCAACCAGAATATCCAAACTACATTTAAACCTGTAAAACAACCAGATCTCATCCTATCCAAAACCACTTATACCCCATAAATATAAAACAATGAAATGAAAATAATACAGAGAAAACTCGAGGCAACTAAAGGTTTTAATGATATAAAAGTGAGTTGTTTTTAAATAAATACACTCATTGAAGGAAGAAAAGAAAAAGTAAAGAAGAGTTGAATATGCTCGGATAGCCTCACGATAAAAAAGATTATGAGATTATGTTAGTTTGAAAAGTTGTGAGTACACATCTGGATCATGCGATAACTTCGTGAGGATCTCCCAAGTCTTGAAGAAACGGACAATTCGATAACGTGGGCGTCAGGAGGCTAAAGAATTGTATTATTGTTGCTAGGCAGGTTCCGACGTATGCATCTTAGGAGTCTGTGAGCTTGACGGTCGTGGATAGGTGAAACAGAGACGAGAGGTGGGTTGGCAGACAGGGATGGGTCTAAGAGGGGGAGAGGTATGTGAGGGAGAAGAGGAACCTTAGATGAAGGCAGAAAACTCCCGACTTGATTCCCGAAATATAGGAAATCATTCAAATGTCCGAATGGAGTTCTTGGGTAGTTCCCGACTTCGAAGATGTATTATTTCGACGTTTAGTTTTATGAGGTCTGAAATCGGGCGAATCGTTGAGGGTTCAATTCTTCCAGAGAATAGATTGTTTTATACGATCGAATTTCTGTGTGGCGTTCAGCTTCAACGAAGTGGAAAGGTAAAATTCGGGCTAAACTTGCAAATCGGTCGGAAAATTAAAACATATTATAGGGTGACCCAGAAAAAACAGAACCCAAATTATTTATTTGTTTTCCCATCAAACTAACTCTAAACCCCAACCCTACCCCCTAGTTAAAATTAACAGTTTTATTACAAAATTTGTGGGTTCTGTTTTTTCTAGGTCACCCTAATTTTTCCGACCGATTTGCAAGTTTAGCCAAAATTCGGTACTTACGTTTTAATCTAAGTTCCATGTTAAACTAAGACTGCGCAGAACGGAGGGTGAATCGAATTCTGTATCGATATATTGGGGATTGGATGTATATTCCGAAGCGGGGAATACTTTAATGACGGATCAGGAGCTAGAAGCAATTTTGTGTAGAAAAAAACTTGACATGGCTAAGATCTTCCTTGTTGCTTCAAATAAGTTAATGGCTCTTTCAGTGGATGTAAGGGAGATAAGTCCGTCGTTCACACAAATTTCTATTCTCAGAATTTGCTGCTTTGTTGCTAAAATCAACGTCTTCATGCAGTGCTGTTTTACATAATCCATATATAGCTACAGTCGGGGAAAGACTATTTCAAAACACATGGACAGACATTCTGTACTCGGTGAGTTCTCGGAATTCTCTTGATTATTTTCGACGAACCATAAAAATATGAGAAAGTTTATAGGTTCTAGAAAACTGAAACGTTTGTTCCACATCGTATCTGAACCCCAGGAGGACTTGTGGGGATTAAAATAAAATTAAAATAGAATTAAAATACAAAAACAAAAAACAAACTCCCATGAACCTTCACCGGAAGAACCCTCCGAGCATGTGCAGGAAAAAGGACCTACTTCCGACCCTCAAGAGATGTTGTAAGCAACAACATGCTAGGCGGGAGAGGGTCTTTTTGAAAATGCCCAACTTCATGCTCCCAATTGAAATGGAGGGGGCTCTAAAACGTTTAATAGTCATTTATTAAGCTTAGCTTAGTTTTGCACAAGGCCAGAAGTATGGGGCACCCAGTGAGAATCGAACTCATTAACAATGAGAAGTTAAGCTTAGCTTGCCAACCATTACACAAGCAGTTTATACTTACCTGACCTTCGGGTCCAGTGTGCTTCGGCCACTGGACCGGTAAAGTACAAATAATAGCGTTGACCCCAGGGGGCTTTCCCCCCAGGCAATACCTGCCCCCTTGGGGGTAGGGCTGGGTTTATTGCCCAGCGCCTGAGGCGCCCCCTTGAGGGGGAATGCCAAGGGGATCGACGCAATTTTTGTTCTTTCCCACCCATGAGCTTTGGCTTGTGGGTGGGCCCACGTTAAAACGAGGCCTTGTGCCCAGTCCATACAAGTGGGGTATGAGACAAATACCCATTACACAAGCAGTTTATATCTTCTGCTTTTCTACTGACATTAGACAAATTGAAGGTGATCCTACAAGGAACCAAAACTCCTGAGCTCCAAATCTCTAGTTAGCCCCCCCCCCACTTGTATGCATCCCCTCAGTGGGGTGTCTAGTATAAGTGCTGCCCGTATGAAGATGTCTATTTGGCTGCCCCTTTAAACTTCTAATAACACTTAAGAATTGAATAATACAGATGTTTTAGAGGAGTTAACACCCATACAGGATGGACTGGCTCATAGCCTTATAATAGTCAATGCAGCAGTGATAGAGGCGAAAAATTAGGTTATTTCCTATAACTCCAACATAAACATAAACACTCTTGACTGATAAATTATTTATTGATCTACTAGGAAAAAAGAAGATGGGGTTAGGGTTAGGGCTAGGGTTAGGGTTTAGGGTTAGTTTAATGGGGAAATAAATCAATAATTTATCAGTCAAGAGTGGTTCCCCTTTGTTTATGTTGGAATTAATTATGTTCGGACAAAATTACTATGTTTGAGTACACACAAATTAACCCTCCTCATTCTTGTAAGTTTGTCTTTGTGAATTGTTCTACCTCTTGTTTTTATGTAATAAGTATCTGTTAGCACCAGATACAAGTGCTGAATAAAATATATCTCAAGCACACTATTTCTCTGTGTATCTTTTACCACCTCAACGATACAATACACACAGACACACACACACACTCATTCTCTCTCTTTCTCTCTCTCTCTATCTATCTCTCTCTGTAACTTTTACCACCTCTATGATACAACACACACAGACACACACACTCACATCCTCTCTCTCTCTCTCTCTCTCTCTCTCTCTCTCTCTGTATCTTTTACCACCTCAACGACACAACAACATGTATATAAGTATACAAAATAAGAACACAAATTGTGGCAACTACTTATTTTCTCAGAATTTAATTTTATAATTACGTACAAGAGGGGATATGATTGAAGTCTACAAATATACCCATAGATTTTATTCAATGAACTTTGATCTACTAAACATTGCTCAAAATATCAATACCAGGGGTCATAAATTAAAACTCTTTAAAAAATGTTGCAAAGCAAATGCAAGACAAAATTATTTTAGTAACAGAGTGGTGAATACATGGAATAAACTACCATCATCAATAGTGAATGCTCCATCTCTAAACTCGTTCAAGGCAATGTTAGATAATCTGTGGAATGATTATAAATATTCTATGGAATTAATATGAATGTTTATAAGGAACAGCTGACAGGTCTCAGACCTAATATACTCGCTGAAAATGTTGCATAATCTATGTGGTAGCATCGCGTGATGTGCGGGATTTCAACTGTCCCATGATATAAAAAAAATGTCCCCGCAGAATTCTCCTACAGGGTGTTGCCAATAATCTATGTGGTAGCATAGATTATTGGCAACACCCTGTAGGAGAATTCTGCGGGGACATTTTTTTTATATCATGGGACAGTTGAAATCCCGCACATCACGTGATTTAGTTAGTTAGTCAGTTGATAGCCAGATATTTTTTCACGCTCAGAATTGTGGAAACATGGAATAAACTGCCCGCGTCTGTTGTAGGCTGCCGAAGAACTGAGTCTTTCAAAGCCTCCATGCTTCCTGTGGTCCGCCAACACTATACCTGATGCACACATACATGCATATTACTACTGTAAACTGTTCATGTTCCTGATACTACATTATTCTGTGTACTTGACATTAGACTTTGATGAGTTGTGGTGCACCTGAGCACTGTACACAATAAATTTCATTATTATTATTATACCGGGTTAAACAGACGTGTTTCAGCTGGCTGTCATCTCCGTGTGATGAGTTAGTTACAAAAGGCAAATAAAGCTTTGAAAAGCTACAAGTGTTATTGATTAATTAAGCATGCCTTAGTTAGAAGCCCGGCCAAGCAAGAAAAAGATGGAACAGCCAGACTAGACGTAGACATCATGGCCGGAGAGAAGACTAGACAAAGTAGAATCTAACATGATGAGAACAGAAAGTAAGTTATATAATGTCTCTCTAATGCTCTCTCTCTCTTTCCTTCTCTATCATAAGAACTCTTGCGTATATACCCAATGAGGGTATATGAGTATATAACAAAAAGCTATTATTATTATTATTATTATTATTATTATTATTATTATTATACATAGAAAATAATAGGAAAGATATGTTTAAGAACAGATGAATGAATTACAAAAATAAACAAATGGATTTTATGTGCCTTCCTCTTTGTGAAAACTTGAATGACTTCATAAAATTCAATTTTATCCACAAGGTCATGCTCTAAGGATGATATTGCTAAAATTGTGTTACTGGATAGGACAGTGTGAATTTTTTGGTAAGAGATAGGAAGTTTTAACTCTTAACATCCTGTTGAGAATTTTCTAGGTCCAGAGCATTTCTATAAGGATATATAAAAAAAATGTCTAAAAATGACCTTTTCATTTAAAGTTACCTGTTATTTCCCTTAAATCAAAGACTTCTAAATATGTTTAATATTACATTTAAACAAAGGCTATCATTTGGGGCAGATTAGGAAAACGAGACTTCTGGCTGGGTGGAATGAGGCGGTATAGGATGTTAAGAGTTAAACTTATCAATTTTTACTTTCATAAAATGTTCACGTAGCACTGGGTCAAATTTTCTATTCAGTTGAACAACCTCCAAAAAAATGTATTTATTTTTATTTGCCTCCTCAACTTGAATGTGCTGCCCAGTAAATTCTGCAGCCTGGGTCAGACTGCCCCCGCCCCTGCTCTTCTTAGTACGCCACTGATGGATGCAGGAATTTATAAATCCAGAAAATGTGAAACCTGACTCTGAAAGTCATTGTGTGGACAAAATGACAAACTTCCTTTAAAGACTGGAAGTTCATAATCACAAAATTACAGATAATGTATAAAACAGATTACAATTTGAATTGTTAGTAATTTAAAAAGATAAAATCATCACTGCTTTTGTTCTGCTTTTCCTCTTTCTCTCTCTCTCTCCCCGCTCTCTCTCCCCTTCTCCTTTGATCTCTCTCCCACTCTCAATCTCTCTCTCTCCCAATCTCTCTCCTGCTCCACTCTCTCTCTCTCTCACTCTGCACTCTCTCCCACTCTTTCTCTCTCTCTCTCTCTCTCTCCCCCGCTCTCTTCTCTCCTTCCTTCCCCCGCTCTCTCTCTCTCTCCTCCCCCGCTCTCTCTCTTTCTCCCCTACCCCTCGATCTCTCTCTCCTCTCTCTCTCTCTCTCTCTCTCTCTCTCTCTCTCCCAATCTCTCTCCTGCACCCCCCCCTCGATCTCTCTCTCGCGCTCTCTCTATCCTCTGATACACCTCATGTGGTGTGTAATGGTTAGCAAGCAAGATTTGCAAACCATTGTTAGTGAGTTCAATTCTCATTGGGCGCCCCATATTTCTGGCCTTGTGCCACAACTAAGCTAAAGCTGAGTAAATCATGTGTCTTCTTCTTCATGAAATCTTGAATGACTTCATCAAATTCAATTTTATCCGCAAGTTCATGCTCTATGGATGGTATTGCTAAAATTGTGTTACCGGATAGTAAACTGCATCTGAGGCTCCACATCTGGAGATTTGAGGAGTATAGTTCTCTTCTGATCTCTCCCTCCCCCCTCACTCTCTCCCTCACTCTCTCTCCCCCAATCTCTCTCTCTCTCCCCAATCTCTCTCTCTCTCCTCTCCTGCTCTCTCGCCAGAAATATGGGGCACCCAATGAGAATTGAACTCACTAACAATGGTTTGCAAATCTAGTCTGTTAACCATAAACACCACACGAGGTGTCCACGGTTTGAGAAGAATAGAGTCATCCCTTCCTAGTTATTACTCCTAGGTCTACTCTAACCTGGAGTGGTAGTACCTTTTAGGGTCCCATCTATGGGTCAAATAGATCTATTTGAAAATTATTATTATTAGATAGGGATACTTGAAACCATATAATTGAATGCAAATAAATTATTATTATTATTAAATGATTTTTCTTTATTTCTTTGTTTATTGCTTTGTGGGTTATTTACTGCCAAAATACATCCTTGTAGCAGAACAGCAAATAGTAGTAAAGTTGATGGGGCAGCCTAATGTCGGTATCAGCCTGACAACGAGGGAATCCATCCACTTCTCACTAGCACTAGACCAAGGAGATTGTTTCTGCATTTGAGGTGGAGCGCCACACCTACCAGCAGCTCCTCACTTTACCACACAGATCCCTGTGCTACTTATATGCTGAGTTGCGAGGGGCGGTATCGAATCCGGAACCTTGTGATTCCTAGGCAAGTGCTCTACTGACTGAGCTAAACTGGAGTGGTACTATTTAACCCATAGCTGAGGGATGATGTTATGTACCCATGTTGCGGGTACATAAACAATGAGTTCTTATGTGATAGAGAGAGAGAGTGAGTGGTCCAACATAGAGAGAGAGAGAGAGAGAGAGAGAGAGAGAGTGACAAACAGATGGATAGACAGATAGTCATTTACTTACTTGTTCTTCTCTTTCTATTTTGGCTATGATGTGATCGCCTAGGTTCTTCTTTCTTGTTGCTTCTTTCTACTTTGTCTTGTCTTCTAACTTGTTGCTGCTTCATTTTCTAACTAAGGGCTTCTTTTCAAGTCATGCATAATCAATTGATAAGACTTGTAGTTCTTTGATCAAAGGTTTATTTTAGCCCATTCTAACTCATCACGCAGAGTCACAACCGAAGTAGGACACGTCTGTCCCACTTGAGGTCTGGTTGTAAAGTGATTAACTAACTAAATCTCACATGACTTGCAAGATTCTAGCTGTCCAGTAGTTTTCCATTCCCTTATATGAAAACACTGGACGAAGCTGTTGGCATTTCACATAGCGCTAATACCCTTGGGAAAGGTATGAATCCAATTCTCCCTCCAGCTATGGGTAAATAGTATGGCAGACTGGGCTCTTTAACCTTGATTAGGCAACCAGTCTAGGAGAAGGAAAACTCTGAATTCAAACCTGTTAAACTCCGCTTAAGAAATTGACCTTGTGTTGCATCCTGCTTGTGCGGAGGGGTTGGTAAATATATATATATGAAAACACTTGCCCCTTAGAATTCTCCTACAGGGTATAACCAATAATCTATACTGCCACATAGATTATGCAACTATGAGAGGATTCATAATTTTCCCAAGGGCATTAGTCTAAAAGTGAATGTAATATTCCAACTGGAGTTTGAACTGTCATACTACAAAGTCACAGTCCAACATGTTAGCCATTACGCCATGGGAACTTATCAAATAAGAATAGTAACTGGATACAATATAATTGTTTAGAAATTATTAGTCTTAGAAAGATTTGAAACGATACACCTGTATGAAAATGACTTGTATTAAATAGGTTTGGTTTGGTTTATTGGTTTAACAGCATATCAACTCCCTTTGGGTTATTTAATGTAAATCAACTAATGATGTAAAATTACTGGAATGTGTATATATAAAAAGCAAAAGATTTTGGACTCACAGTTTTCAATTTATTCCAGAACCAGTGCAATTCATCCATGACTGAAAAGAGAATGTTTGAATTTTTAAACTGATAATAACAGAAACCCGTTGTACCTTGTTTCAAAGTGCAACTTAAAATTATATTTAAAAAAAAAAAATAGTTAGCATATAGAATAAATCAGTTGTATGTATGAATTTATCCACACAAAGTCAATTTTTAAGTGGGATTATCGCAGCCTCATACCACACTGCTCAAAATCATAACCTCCTTCATACACTCTCTGATTCTTCACTGTTTCAAATCAGCAGTCAAGAGAATTGCCGAGCTAAGAAGCTACACAAAAATGCTAGTTAATCAGACCATTTTTCAAAGCTTCAGCAATTTCTTCTCCTGACTGGCACTTGAACTCCATGGATCCGGATGCCTGACCACACTGCTGCTGACGAGACCTTTCCTGCCTACAGCTCCAGCCCTGCTATGGTTCCCTGCCTCCATTCCAGCTGTGCCGCGGTCTCCTGCCTCTAGCTCAGCTTAGCTCTACCTGACTCAGGGTATTTGGGAGCTTTAGCTCCCAAGTGCCTGTACCTGGAGCGGTGCTTTGTGGTCCAAGTTCGCTACCTCAGTGACTTGAACGAATCCACACAAGTTGCCTCGAGCACTAATGAAAGTGCAGTTTGTGGTGAGCTCCCCAGCTTTACCTACTTGTGGCACCTTTTCCGATCTGGCTTTTGCCTGGCCATGATCCAGCTTCGACTCCGGTTCGATCCTTCAGCCTCCTCAGCCAACAGCCTGGTTTTCTGCTAACCACAGTCTCCTGCCTCCGTACCCAGCTGATTTCCAGGCACTGGAATACCTGTCTGACAAACACAACATACATTTCTATTTATTTGCCATAACAAAGTTTGAGCTTGATCGAGCCATTTTACTTGCTGTCTTTGCAGTGTAAACATGGCTGCTTCACTAGCAGTATGCACCAAGGAAGTGACCTGGAAGGAGTGTGAGGGGCTGAAATTTATTGGAGGCTTTTAGTGCAATACAAGGACAGTGCACTACCACATAGAAGTGTGTATAAGTGGATAGAGAAGTTTAAAAGTGGCTGGACAAATGTGACGCATGAAAAGGAAGCAGAACACCTATCAACCACTACCACTGCTGATGAGAAGACTCAGGAAGCTTGAAAGATGGCAATGGTGAGTTATCATCGATGAGGCAGCTTGTTTTCTGCAGATTAGTCATGGTTCTGCCTATCAAATAATCCACGATGAGCTCGGCTTCCATAAAACAAGAGTGCAGATAATTTTTTAATCTCCCTTGTATTATACTTATTTATAAATGGAGGTGTGTAGTGTAATGGTTAGAGTCATAGGAAATGGACTCGTCAACACGAGTTCAAGTCCTGGATGAAGCTATTTGCATTTCACATAGCACTAATACCCTTGGAAAAGGTGTGAATCCAACTACTCTCCCTCCAGCTATGGATAAATAGTAGGGCATATTGGGCTCTTAGGTAACCAGTCTAGGAGAAAGAAAACATTGAATTGAAACCTGGTTAAACTCACATGTCATAAGGAATGTCTGGGGCTGAAATTCATTGGAAGCTTTCAGCACAATTCGACAACACTACCACACATGAACGCGAGCACGCTAAGGAACCCGCTATAAGCAAAAATTACTTGGACCTCACTTGCTCGCACGGACGCGACTGCCCATATCATCAACCACTACTAGCTCGGACACATGCCACGGTAACGGATGATGACAGGCCAACCATGAACATCTCCACCGCATTCTACATGCTTTGCCTCAGATCCAGGATTGCCATCCGGGCGACACCCCATCAATTAACAATCACACCGTTCTTTCCGAATCCAGGTACATCCACTCTCGATTTGGCGAATGAAAAACTCCTTCCAAAAGTAGAGGTGCCATATAAAATAGCCTTCGTCTTTGTCACTCTGCGCTACACATTAGCCATCCTAATTAGCTTCAAGCGATACTTTTCTACCATACCAGGCGAAAGAGACCACACGATCAAAGCTATCGGTGGGTTAAACCAAATTTCTCTCCACCACAGAGAAAGACGAAAATTATCCCCACAACTTAACAATTGGAATCTTTCAGGACAATTCGAAGACAGTGCACTGCTACGTAGAAGTGTATATTAGTGGATAGAAAAGTTTAAAAGTGTCTGTACAAGCATGACACACAAAGAGGGAGCAGAACCTCTACCCTTGATGAGAAGATTCAGCCAGCTCAGGAAATGGTAATTGTGAACTGGCGAGTTATCACTATAGTCATGGTTTTGCCTATCAAATCATCCACGATGAGTTCGGCTTCCATAAAACAAGATTTTATTTAACACAGGGTATCACAAAATACTCCAACATGATCATCTGGTAGTTTGGGGCACTCTGGTAGATAAAGTGTTAAAAAAAAAACATTTCAAAGTTACAATGCTGTTGTTGACTTAGGAAAACCTGTGATGTTGAACTGTCTTCAGTGCTTCTCTTTTAAATTAATGCAGGGATCTGTTGGTTTAAAACTTTACATGACAAATCCTCTATTTGGGACATTGTAACTTTGAAATGTTTACTTAAGACAAATGTCTGTATATGTTTGTGTAGGTCAGCATGTAAGTGTAAGCAACAATGTCCAGAAAATGGTGAAAAATTTGGGCAGTGTGGAAAATACTATGACAAGTTCTTATTTTCCCTTAATCCTTATATACAAGGTGTGTCAAAAAAGTATCAAGATTTTTTGGACTTTTTGACACACCTTGTATTCTGAAAAAAAAATAATGTCCCATTTATTGATTTAAAAACAAAACAAGGTGTGTCAAAAAAGTACAAAGTTTAAAGCTGTATTTACCAAGATAGAAATAAAAAATGAATGGAACGTTATTTTTTTTCAGAATACAAGGTGTGTCAAAAAGTATAAAAAATATCAATGCCTTTTTGACACACCTTGTACATTCCTTATCTGTAACATTCAATAAGAATTGTTTGTATGGAAAATTGCTGCCCAAATACACACACACACACATATAGCTCAGTCGTAGAGTGTCAGACTAGGAACCACAAGGTTCCCGGGTTCGATACCATCCCTCGCCAACTCAGCATATGAGTAGCACAAGGATCTGTGTGGTAAAGTTAGGAGCTGATGGTAGGTGTGGTGCTCCGCATCAGATGCCAAAAATAATCTTCAAGTTCAAGTCCTGTATGGTGATGTTTGCATTCCACAAAGTGCTAATACCCTTGGTAAAGGTATGAATCAAACTAATCTCCCTCCAGCTATGAGTAGGGCAGACTGGGATTTTTAACCTTGGTTAGGCAACCAGTCTAGGAAAAGGAAAAATATGAATTCAAACCTGTTAAATCTGCTTGTGGGACATCCTGCTTGTGTGGAAGGATTGATATATACACGGTGTGTCAAAAAAGTATTGAGATTTTCAGTACTTGTATTCCGAAGAATTAACATTTCATTGATTCTTCATTTCTATCTTGGTAAATACAGCTTTAAAATCTGGACTTTTTGACACACCTTTTATTCTGAAAAAAAATTAATGTTACATTTATTGTTCATCCCAATCTTGATAAATACAGCTTCAATCTCGATACTTTATATATATATATATATATATATATATATATTATATTATATTGGTTTGGTGGTTGGTTTGAAAGCTATCACAATGCAAGTGTAAAGACAAATAAGGTAACTATGTATATAGTTACCTCATTTCTTTTACACTTGCATTGTGATAGCCCTCAAAACCAACACCAAACCAATATAAACACAATGCTTCAAGCAAATGATAAAACCCTTTCATATATATATATATATATATATATATATATATATATATACATATATATATTTCTGAGTCTAAATTGAGACCTTTTGCATCTGGAAATTGTAGGCATACCAGTTGGCCTTGGCCAACCATTTATACAGTAAGTTTATATCTTGCACATGGTGCTACCCACGTAATATTAGGCTAAAATTCAGGTCTCAGAAAGTTGAAGGATACGCGGCTATGAAAATTGAAGATAAAAGCAGAAATGATGGCTTTGATGAGATTGGGACAAGACACAAATGTTTAAGCAAACATTTGTATCAAATAACAGTTTGGTTAGATTATTGTGAAAACTATCAATCAAATTAAGGGACATGTCAGGTGCCTGACAGACAGAATTGTTATACAACCTTTGAAAAATGGTCTGGGGTCAAAACAGAAAAATGGGGATGGAAAGCCAAAGCAACCTTAAAAAAAAGTATTGTAAACAAAAATCTCCCTCCTTGTTAAGGCACATAATCGTATGTTGAATATCAATCACATACGAGGGTCATTCAATAAACTAGTAAAAAATGTGTGCCCTCTGGCTGTAAGTATTTAAGTTTTAATGTAATGAAATATATCAAATTAGAAAAACCTTAAAAAAAGGACTAGTAAAAAAAATCTCCCTCCTTGTTAAGGCACATAATCCTATGGTGAATATCAATCACATACAAGGGTCATTCAATAAACTAGCAATAATATGCACTCTTTGGGCATAAGTATTTAAGTTTTAATGTAATGAAATATATTAAATTAGAAAGACCTTAAAAAAAGGACTAGTAAAAAAAATCTCCCTCCTTGTTAAGGCACATAATCCTATGGTGAATATCAATCACATACGAGGGTCATTCAATAAACTAGTAAAAAATGGGTGCCCTCAGGCTGTAAGTATTTATATTTTAATGTAATGAAATATATCAAATTAAAAGACCTTAAAAAAAGGACTAGTAAAAAAAAATCTCCCTCCTTGTTAAGGCACATAATCCTATGTTGAATATCAATCACAAAGAGGGTCATTCAATAAACTAGCAAGGATATGTGCCCTCTGGCTGTAAGTATTTATGTTTTCATCATCATCATGTTGCGCTAGCAGCACAGATATCCATGACAATCTCTCACCAGCCGTCCCTATCATTCATTGCCCCTGGGAGGTCCTCTGCGCAGCATCCAGTATCCATGCAGAGTTGGTATGTCTTTGATGGTTGGTCTGCTCTGGTGTGCCTATGTGATGGCTTCCACTGAAGAATGTCACTTATGAGTTCATCCTTGTTTCTCCAGCAGTGCCAGCATGTCTTTTTCACCTCACACGGATGATTTGTGTGATATGGGGCAGGTGGCCATACAGCTGTTTTTTCATGGGGTGTTGTTTCCACATCTTGTTTAAGATTGCATGCAGCATTCTTGTGCAGCTCCCACCTAGCTTATTCTCCTGGGGCTTCGTTAGGGTCCAAGTAGTGCAGCCTTACAGTAGCACTCATACAACTACGGCTTGGAAGAATTGTTGCTTTAACTTGTCAGTGAGAACGGATTTCAATTTAAGTTTTAATGTAATGAAATATATCAAATTAGAAAGACTAATGAAATCAAATATAAAATCATTCATAGGATTGATTTTGGTATGTTGAAGAATAAAACAATTATACTAGAGATCAATAACACCAATTAATTATTTATCAAACCTGTTTTGTTAAAACCAGTATGCAAATTGGTTAATAGCAAAATATATTTTAATCTTGGAAAAGTATTTGTTTTAGCCTATTCAAAATGGCAGCAAATCAAGTGAGTGCTCAAATCTTGAACAGAGGTCTGTCATCAAATTTTTGGTGGCTAAGATGTGCAAACCATGTGAAATGTCTAAACATATTGACTCTCTGATAAAAAAAAAAGTTCCAGGTGCAGCGTCCAGTAAAGAAGGTCATGCTGACAGTTTTCTGGGACATGAAAGGACCCATTGATATTAATCACTTTGAAAAAGGTGCTACTATAAACAGTGCTTCCTATTGCCAACTCCTTAGGTAAAATTTACCTTATTTATTGAATAATCCTCATAGATTGAACATTATACAGTGAAAATTTCAGGTCAAAATTCAGATAATACCTACCATAATTATTTGTGTATAAGATGTGCTATTTTTCTAAATATTTCAGTCTAAAAGTTAGTGATGCATATTATACTATATAATTAACTTTTTTCTGGCCACATACCTCACCATATTTGGAATAGGATGATTGAAAGTAAGTTATATCAATAGTCCAAACTAATGTATTTTACACCGTTACAGAAACATATCCACTGGAATGTGTGTTTGTTTATAATTTTGTTTTTCCTAATGTTAACCTAACCATGTGTTTTCTCTGAATACTGTTATTATCATCATTATTATGTTTATCAGACCAACATTAGCTGGTGGTCTTTTACTGGAGTCTGAATGACAACAAGTCTCCTCAGGTCTCCAAGATTCTTCTGAGTGTTAAACATATTCAAACTCCAGTGAAAGACCAACAACTAATGCTGGTGTGAAAAACATAATAATAATGATGATAATAATAATAATAATAGTTAAAAAGAAATGACAAAGCAATACATCTAAATACTGTGTAAATTTTGTTTTTCAAAATTCTTATTTTTTGTCAGTATGTTTGTTTCTCTGAGAGAGAGAGAGAGAGAGAGAGAGAGAGAGAGAGAGAGATGGGAGAATTTGAAATACATTTCAAATTCTCCCATCTCTCTCTCTCTCTCTCAGAGAAACGAACATATATAACGAGGAAGTAATCAAGATATAACATAGAGAGAAGAAAGTGATAGGCAGAATGTAAAGTAAGAGATGGGTCAGTTTTAGAGTTATTTGCTAATTACGGCTAATTAAAGAATGAAAATGATTTTTTTCCAATAAAAAGTTAAACAAAAGATGAACAGATGCTAAATTTAGGTTAAATTTAGTTGCTACAAATTCTAAAAAGTCAGTGTGTCTTATTGTTGTATATTGGAACATAAAGTGCTTTGGTATACTAGTACATACAAATAACGGTTTGCACTAATATATAAGTACTTAATAAGGTGATTGAATAGTTAACTAACCACATATTTGGGCATGTTGATTGGCTGGCTCTAATCCACATGCTTTATGCAGAGTCTATAAGTTTAAGTGGTGGTCTCCAGCACATTTTATAATACAAAATACTGGGCACCTCACGTGGTGTAATGGTTAGCAAACTCGTTTCGCAAACCCTTGTTAGTGAGTTCGATTCTCATTGGGAGCACCATACTTCTGGCCTTGTGCCATATCTAAGCTAAGCTTAGTAAATAACTATAATACAAAATACTTAGGCACCTCAGGTTGTGTAATGGTTAGCAAGGAAGACTGGCAAACCATGACTAGTGAGTTCAAGCCTCACTGGGTGCCTCTTACTTTCGGCCTTGTGCCATATCTAAGTGAAGCTTAGTAAATAACTATAATACAAAATACTCCCTGTTGTGTTTCTTCCTATTATTTCTCAACTCTGATACTTGAGTTACAACATGCCATAAAATAACGTGACAAAGAAAAATAATTGAAGAGTGAAAACAATTAAATTTGGTAAAGAACTCTGAACTTTTAAAACAAAGAAATGGTATAATCTACATACACCATGAGAAATATAGAAATGATTGTCAGATGTATTTTTTTCAAAGTGTCTCACATGTAGGTTTGAACATTGTGATACTATATTTAACTATGTTAGTTAAAATCACTTTCATGTAAAGAAAAATATTGTTTCATTTTCTATTAAAGTAGCAGTACATAGACAAAACAGTTGATTAACCGATATCTGTACCACTCAGTGCAGATTTTATAAGCACCTAAGTGCCAGTAGTAATTAAGCAATAATAATCTTCCAAGGTAAGGAGTGCCAGGCATAAAATTTGATTCCTATTTTTTCTAAATTCAAACCTTGACAAGTTACACTAATTAGATATCTTATCAACTATTCAAATAAAAACAAAAGAATTAAAGAAAAAAAAATCTCTTTCATGTAAAGAAAAATATTGTTTCATTTTCTTTTAAAGTAAAATCATTAAATTTGTCATGGAATTTTCACTAAGCAATAAAATTTAACCCATGGTCTGTCTTAGAATTAGCAATTAATTTTGGCAGTTTAAAGAAAGAAATTAGCTATCAACCTAGAAAAATTAAAATCAGAATATACATATTTTTTTTTTCCCAATCAGACTATATTTCAATATTTAAAACAAAGAAAAGGTATAATCTACATACACCATGAGAAATATAGAAATGATTGTCAGATGTATTCTTTTCAAAGTGTCTCACATGTAGGTTTGAACATTGTGATATTATATTTAACTATGTTAGTTAACTACAGTACACAAACTAGACTAAGGTTTGATTTGGTTTCTTAGTTTAATGCCATATTAACCTTTGTGGGTTATTTAATGCCAAAGTCATCCTTGTAGAAGAACAGTAGTGGTATTATCTAACCCATAGCTGGGGTATAAGAAGATTCCCACCTTTCCAAAAGTATTTGTCCGAATGTGAATGTAATATTATAATATAATAATGAAATGTATTGTGTACAGTGCTCAGGTGCACCACAACTCATTAAAGTCTCATGTCTAGTACATAGAACAATGTATTAGTGTCAGGAACATGAATAGTATACATTAAATAATATATGTATGTGTGCGCGTGCGTGCATATGTGTGTGGAGGGGGGTATCAGGTATAGTGTTGGCGGATCACAGGAATCATGGAGGCTTTGAAAAATGCAGTGTTTCGGCAGCCTACAACAGATGCAGGCAGTTTATTCCATGCCTCGGCAACTCTGAGCATGAAATAATATTTCTGAAAGTCATGTAAGCTGTAGCTGTTTTCTGACTTTGTAGGCCAGCCCATGTGTTTTAGAAACATGAAGATCAAAAAGGTGCTCAAGGTTGCTGTTGTTAAGATGATTAATGACCTTATAAGCGTTTACCAGGTCAGTTGCCAGATGCCAGAGTTTCAATGAATCCATTCACAGGCCAGCACAAATGTCTTCCACTTAAGAGAACAAAACTACTCACATACATGTCCAATATCCAATTATTAAGGAAAAAAGGATTCCATTTTGGATAAGTAGGAAACACAAGGTCCTGGGTTTGATACTTACCCTCACCAGCTCAGTGCATGAATAGCGCAGCTTGGATCTATGTGGTAAAGTAGGGAGTTGATGGTAGGTGTGGCGCTCTCCCTTAGCTGCAAAACAATCTCCCTATTCTAGCTTGTGCAAAGAGGATAGACTCCCTCACTGTCTGGTTGATACTGACAATAGGCCAAGTCCACCTACTTTAGTTTTATCTGTGAGGAATTTATACAGATGTAAAACATTTTTATTTCCTTTTGATTAAACAAATATATTTTATTTTGTTGGACACGAGAAAAAGATCAGGTATTTTATTAGTTGAAATATACTAAAATATGATAATGAAAATAATAAAAAAAAGAAAAATAATAATGTAAAAAAAGAAAATAATAATGAAAATAATGAAAAACAATGACTAAAGTTAAAAACAGTAGTAAGGGAAGTAACTCTTATTGCAATGCAAGTATTTGTTTCCCTTGTATAAAAATACATTTTCATTGAATCCATGGAAAATCAAATCCCCAGTGAATAATAATAATAATAATAATAATAATAATAATAATAATAAAATAATAATAATAATAATAATAATAATAATAATAAGAAGAAGAAGAAGAAGAAGAAGAAGAAGAAGAAGAGAAGAAGTGTATATATCTGAAGGTAACAGATATTTATTCATAATAATAAAAAAGGAAAAGAAAACGAATTTTTAATAATATTTTGATATTGTTTTCAGGTTTTTCGTATTGTTTTAAGAACAAAATGATAACAAACTTGATATGAATTGCCCAGGTTAAAACCGTGGTAAGGGTAACCCGAAGCAGAACTTTTTAAAGCCTTTTTTTTTTCAGTTGCAGGTATCATAGGGGAACGAGAAAATCTTTGGTAAATGGGCCAAAGCGAGAAAATAGAGTTAATAAAAAGATACCCAGACAAAATTATAGCTATGCAAAATGCAAACAGCCTTGTCTAGGATCTGAATTTTAGTTACCATTTTTTTACAATGGTAACCATTATATATATTTACCAACTCCTCCACACAAGCAGGATGTGACACAAGGTCAATTTCTTTAGCGGAGTTTAACAGGTTTGAATTCAGAGTTTTCCTAAACTGGTTATCTAGCCAAGGTTAAAGAGCCCAGTCCGCCCTACTATTCCCCATAGATGGAGGGAGAGTAGTTGAATGCCTACCTTTCCCAAGGATATTAGTGCTATGTGAAATGCAAACAGCTTCATCCAGGATTTGAACTCTGGTCGATGAGTCCATTTCCTACGACTCTAACCATTACACCATGCACCCCAACCTCTAACCATTATACCATGAACACAGGAATAGATTGTTTAGTTTGTTTAGTTTTACGGCATATCAACCTTGGTGGGTCATTTAATGCAGACAAAGTTTTGAAATAAATTAATTCTTAATGGATACTCAATTTTGTTTTATAAACACATTTTTCTATTTAATGCATAGATGGGACCCTAACAGGTATTACCACTTTGGGTTAGAGTGGACCTCGGAGCGATGGTGATGAAGGGATGCTCCTCATTCCCCAGACCTCCAGAACTGGAACCTCACCAGAGTTTAACATCTTTCCCAGGACATGAAGACCCTGAGCCACCACTTTCTAGTACATATAGAATAAAAAGGGTTGGGGTTTGCCTTAACGACAATAGGGTTGGGACAATCATATAGGTGCTAGGGCTTGGCGTGACCAGCAGATTGAATGGAGGGGCCTCTCCGACCACCCGTCTAGCCTAAGTAAGGGTCTAAGTGGAGTGTTGCATGTTGTGGACAGCTCCTCCACCAGGATTCCGTCCTTAAGCATCACAGGTCGCCACTCACGGCCAACAGGTGGCCCCATTGGTGGGAGGGTCTTACTCCCTCTGCAGAGGTGCAGTCAGTGTATTCTAAAGCCCTCAGCCAACAGGGCTACACAGGAACAAAATAATAAATAAATAAATAAAATAATGATCTGGTCAACCAAGACACAAGAAATTCTAAGTAGGGATCAATAGATATATAGATAGATAAACTAATCACAGGTCAGCCCACATGAAGATAAAATAAATGACAAAATTTCCAGACACATTGGCGACCATCTTTCAGAGAGGGCACTTTAAAGTTCACATAACTGGCTGGGTAAATTAGGTCAAAGGATTTTTAGGAGTAAGGTGATACCCTGAAGTTTAAAATAATAATGTATTTAAGATCTGAAGGAAAGAAAACTTCTTAAGATTATGTGTAGAAGCTCATACATCTACAACTCATTTGAATAAACGCTTATAATGTTGGTTGGTTGGTTGTTTTGTTTTACTGGCATATCAACCCTTTTCCGATCATTTAATGCTGAATCAAGTCATTCTGATAAACAGAGGACTTCAGATTGATTACAGTACCTGCTATTGCTTAAGTTGTCACCCAATTAAGTACTGAACAGGCTCATTGCTGCTTAACTTTGAGGATCTTGCAGGAACTGTTTTTTTGTGAAAAATGCAGCATCTTATAAACCATCAAGGAGCTGGTTTAGCTCAGTCAGTAGAATATTGGCTCAAGAATCACAAGGTTTCTGGTTTGATGCCAGTCCTTGCCAACTCAGCACATGAGTAGTTTAGCGCTAGCAAAAAGGGCATAGACTCCCTCACTGCCAACTGATACTGACAATAGGCAACTTTGCTAACTTTATTTATTTATTTTTTAATGCCGGATTAAATTATTCAGGGACCTCAGATGGTTACAATACCTGCTATTGCTTAAATTGTCACCCAATTAACAGGCTCATTGCTGCTTAACTTTGGTGATCTAGCTGGAATTGATGCTTTCAGTCTGACTTGACCGTAATCTATGTCTGATAAGATGCACTTCAATTTGGGCAGGGAATGAGCAGTCCATGATATGCAACACTCAACTTAGACCCTTACTTAGGTCAGAGAGTTGATTGATTGGATGCCCCATCCAATCAATCGACTGGTCATGTCAAGCCCTAGCACCTATATGATTGCCCCAACCCTATTGCCCTTATGGAAAGCTCCAACCCATTTTATATATGGGTGCTAGAAGGTGGTTGCTAAGGGTATTCATGTTCTGGGAATGACATTAAACTCTATCTGATGGTGAGGTTCCAGTTCTGGATGTCTGGGGAATGTAGAGCACCCCTTCATCACCATTGCTCCCTGGTCCACTTAAATAGAAAAATGTATTTATGAGAAAAATTGAGTATCCATTGAAGAATTCATTTATTTCAAAACTTTATCAGCATTAAATGACCCACTGAGGTTGATATGCCGTAAAACAAACCAAACCAAAACAAATAATCAAATTGGGCTAGCATTTAATAAAATAAATAAATGGGTTCAAATAACAAATGTCAGGTGAAGGGTTTTCGCCTGACATTCATAGTTTAAACACAAAACTGACTCTTGACCCATGACCTTATAAGACACAGAATGCTTTTCTGGGACATTGTTTTGGGGAAAAAGCAGCATCTTATAAACCATCAAGGGGCCGGTTTAGCTCAAGAAATCAAGGAGTCAGTAAAGCATGCTCAAGAATCGCAAGATTGCCGGTTCAATACCAGTCCTTGCCAACTCAGAACATGAGCAGAACAGCTTGGGCAATCTGATATGTGTGGTAAAGTGGGTCACTAATCATAAGTGTGGCGCTCCACCTAAGCAAAACAATCTCCCTGGTCTAGTGCTAGCAAAAAATGAATAGACTTCTTTGTTGTCTGGCTAATACCAATAATAGGTCACTCCACTTGCTACTTATAAGGCATCAAATAGGGTATATATGGTATGGCAACTGGTCTAAGAGAAGGAAAACTCTGAATTCAAACCTGTTAAACTCCACTTATGTCGCATCCTACTTGTGCAGAAAGGTTGATAAATATATACAAGGTGTGTCAAAAAAGCATCAAGATTTTTTGTACTTTTTGACATACCTTGTATTCTGAAAAATTAACATTCCATTCATTGTTCATTTCTATCTTGGTAAATACAGCTTTAAACTTGGTACTTTTTTGACTCATCTTGTATTCTGAAAAAAATTAATGAATGGAACGTTAATTTTTTTTCAGAATACAAGGTGTGTCAAAAAGTACAAAAAATCTTGATACTTTTTCGACACACCTTGTATATATATCTGTGTGTGTGTGTGTACTTTAGTGGCATTTTTATCCTTTATGCATGTTGTGTTAGCACGATGAGCAGGATGTGATACAAGGTCAATTTCTAAGCAAAGTTTAATAAATTTGAATTCAAAGTTTTCCTTCTCCTAGACCAGTTGCCATACCAAGGTTAAATAGCCAAGTCTGGAGTTAGAATTGTTGGATTCATACCTTTCCCAATGGTATTAGCACCATGTAAAATGCAAACAGTCTCATTCATGATTTGAACTCAGTTTGATGTGTCCATTTTCTTACAGTGATAACCATCACACCACGAATGCTCATTTATGAGCTTCATCAGATAAGGATTTGGAAAACTTTTAAATTCTTGCAGAGAATGCTGGAAAACTAAACTATGTGGTTGTCATGGCAATATATCTAAGTGATATATAATAGCCTCCTTGACTCTAGTAGAAGTGTGGAGGCGTCTCTAAGTCAAGGTGTTTAATCACATCTAAAAATAGAATTACCCTGTCCTAGAAAAAGATGAATATTTACCACGTACCCACGTGCAACACTCAACTTAGGCACAAGACCCTATTAATGTGGGATCACCCACGAACCGAAGCTCATGGAAGGCAGGTGCAAAAAATGCGTTGATCCTGTCGGCATTCTCCCTCAAGGGGCATGCCTCCGGCACTGGGCAACAAACCCAGCCCTGCCCTTTAAATTGAGGGGGCAGGTGTTGCTTTACTGCACATATCAGATTACCCAAGATGCAAGTGTGTGATCTTTTCTAAAAATTATTTTTTCAGATTTCCATGTTATTGATAATCTGTCTATAGAAGTTCATGCCTTTCCAATGTGTATATGTCACTTTCTGTAGATGAGATATTACTACCTAGGTATATTGACATCACTTTCTGTTTGGTCGGTTGGTTGGATTTTACGGCATGTCAACCCTTTGTGTTACATATTATGTGGTGTCATGTGTTGTTGACAAGACCCTGTAGTTAGTTTGAAATAGGTTCATTGGAGTTAAAAGCTTAGTGGGGTAGATTGAATGGAAAACTACTAGGACGGTTATAACCCCAACTGACCACAGAGGTGTGAATCTCGTGCATCACATGATTTAGTTAGTTTAGGTTTTAGTTTCAACCTGACATCGAGCAGAGAGGATGCCTATCTCTCTGCTAAGGTTGTTAATCTCCCGACACGGAAGAAAATGGGCAGAAATAAATCTTGATCAGGAAAATAAAAGTCTTGTATTTTAATTAAATGCATGACTAAAGAGTTAGCCCTTAGAAGAGACTAGACAACATGATGGCCAAAAGAAAGAAGGAGGAAGCATGCTGACTAGACGTAGCAAGAAGAAATGAAGAACAAGTAAGTCTCAACTCTCTCTCTTTCTCTATCACTGAATCTCCTCTCCCAATTATATACCCAACAATGGGGGTATACAACATTTATGCTGAAGATGTTTTGCTTTATTCATTCTTGCTGGGTATTCAATTTTTTTTAAAACTCATTTTTTAATCTATTTAACCCATAGATGGGACCCTAACATGTACTACCAGTCCGGGTCAGAGTGGACCTGGAAGTAATAGTGATGATGAGTACTACCTCCTGCTCAGCCACTAGAATTCCATCCTTAAGTATCATGGGTCACCACCCACAGCCAACAAGTGACCCCATTGGTGGGGGTATTTTACCCCTATGCAGAGGTGCTGTTAGCGTATTCTACAGTCCCAGCCAACAGGGTGGATCACTTTCTGTAGATGAGATATTACTACCTAGGTATGTGAACTGGTCTAATAATTTGAGAGGCTTACCATCCATTATGGAGATGACTATCTTTTTTTAAAACATATAAACTTTGTTTATAAATTAATCACCATAGAATTTTGTGTTCTTAAAAAGGCTTTCTTAGAGATCAAACAGTCTCAAACATTTTCACAAATTGCACAGTGAATAATATAGATATAAACCTCTGAGTTAGTTTTGTTGTCTCATTTATCAATTACGAGGGTGAGTCAAAAAATAATGCCAGTTTGTTTAGGACAGGTATAATTATCATACATCAAAAGGATGCTGGTCATCTGTCAATCACATTCCTACTTTTCCACATAGTCTGTTGACTGTTCTTTGAGCCACTTCTTCACTACAAATTTTCATTACTGGAATAATGTTTACCTTCAGACTATCATCTCTTTGGTCCCATGAAAGAGGGTTTGAGAGGCAAACATTATTCCAGTGATGAGGAAGTGAAATCTGTAGTGAAGAAGTTGCTCAAAGAACAGTCAACAGAATTTTCCAGGAAGGTGGAACATTGCTATTGAGATAAACGGTGACTATGTGGGGAAGTAGGGATGTGATACACAGAGGACCAGCTTCATTTTGATGTATGATACATGTTCCTGTATTGGTAATTATACATGTCCTAAACAATAAAGGCATTACTTTTTGACTCACCTATGTGGAGAAGTAGGGATGTGATCCACAGAGGACCAGCTTCATTTTGATGTATGATACATGTTCCTGTGTTGGTAATTATACCTGTCCTAAACAATAAAGGCATTACTTTTTGACTCACCTATGTGGAGAAGTAGGGATGTGATCCACAGAGGATCAGCTTCATTTTGATGTATGATACATGTTCCTGTGTTGGTAATTATACCTGACCTTGCTTAGTCTAAAATTTAAGTGGTGTATTGTAGCACACCTTATATACCAAAAATAATCCAACACCATAAAACAAAACAACCAGCCAACCTGTTTCCATCTACTCATCTCTCTCTCTCTCTCTCTCTCTCTCTCTCTCTCTCTCTCTCTCTCTCTCTCTCTCAATAAAAACAAAAAAACCCACAAGATTTAATCTTCACTTGATGTCCTTGTAGATTTATATTCGCCAAGTGGTGATGTTATTACCGAAATAAAAATAAGTCAAATGAAAATAAAAATATCTCATTCTACTTCAAATAAAATGTCACTACTGTACTTGTTTTGTTGACTGAGTGAAATGAGAAAACAATTAGCACTTTGTTTTAAATGACACAATTTCAAAAAAAAATATCTTTGTGCTGTGTCAACCCTTCAATGTATGCGGAGTATTTTGGAATTTACAGAAATTCACCTGATTTTTGCTTTTCTTACAAAAAGATTAGTTAAATCGAACTTAACAGACCTAAATTCCAACATCATATGCCCCCTGCCAAAGGCCCCTCCCCCCCTCCAAAAAAAAATCAGGGAATTAACTGAATTTAATAAAATTTTCAGTGTTGATATATTAATTAATATAAGATATAATGCACTAGTTATTTTATTTAAAAACTTTTACATTTTTTCAACTTTGAACCACATATCTTTGAGGCATAACACAGATTCTCAAAGATACGTGGGTCAAAGTTAACTAACCTGAAAAAAATGAAAAGTTTTTGAATAAGATAACTGGTGCATTATATCTTATATCCATTAATATATTGACACTGAAAATTTCGTTAAATTCGGTTTATTCCCTGATTTTTAGCATTTTTTTTTCTTTCAGTGGGGTGACATACAATGGTGGAATTTATATCCGTTAAGTTCAGTTTAAACAAACAATCAACAGTTTTATTGAAGTTTTCTTCTCCTCAGAATTGGACGTTTAGGTTGGTTAGTTGTTTGGATTTTATGGCATGTCAACCCTTTTTGGGTTATTTTATGATCAAGATGATTTTTGTTTTATTGATTCTTTGTTGAGTATAGTTGTTATTTGTGCAGGTGTAGTATTGTCATAGGCCCGGCAGCTAACAGGGCACACACAATATTCAACATATGTAGTGGTTTCTAAAAAAACAACATACAAACATAGTAGTGATTTGCAGATAGGCCTAAGGGGTTGTTTATTTCTCGCTTGCCCAGTGTAGTGTTTTCAGTAAAAGAGAGAAAGAATTGGCTATTCTTTTCTATCATAAATCCCATTCATTATCACTATCCTACAACTTATAGGACTAGCCAAACCCTCCTAAAGTTTTTTCCATGAACTGATAACAAAAGAATGGTGCAGCAGAGTGCCACAATTTTTTCTAAACAATTGTCTTTGGGTTCTAAATTCCAAGTTTTTTTTCTTTCTCCTAGAGCGGTTGCCCTATCAAGACCAGAGAGGCCAGTCTGCCCTGCTATTTAAGCCATATCAAAACAATTGGGTAACTAAAGAGAGGATTAATTTGGTTTCTTTGTTTACTGACATATCAACCTTCATGGATTATTTAATGCCAAAGCCATCCTTGTAAAAGAATAGCTGTAGTGTAGACAGATTCATTATAGAATTAATGAATATCATCTGTTCGCTAACTGAGCATGCCATTAAACAAAGAAGCCAAATCAGATTTGAACTCTCATCCCCTTTGCCTTGATGTGAGTATACTAACTGCTCTACCAATTGAGCTACATCATGAAACTAATGCTAGAAGGGGGTTCTAGCATTAGTTTCATGATGTAGCTCAATTGGTAGAGCAGTTAGTATACTCACATCAAGGCAAAGGGGATGAGAGTTCAAATCTGATTTGGCTTCTTTGTTTAATGGCATATCAACCTGCATGGATTATTTAATGGCAAAGCTATCCTTGTAGAAGAACAGTAGTGGTACTATTTAACCCATAGTATTAGCCCAAAAGTGAATTTAATAGCACAACTGGAGTTCAACTCGCTTACTATGATGTCCTAGTCAAGCACATTATCCATTATGCCATGGGGACTCTCTCATTTGTATATGAGAGAGAGAGAGAGAGATCAAAGAGGAGAGAGAGAGGATCAAGAGAGAGAGAGAGAGAGAGAGAGAGAGAGAGAGAGAGAGAGAGAGAGAGAGAGAGAGAGAGAGAGAGAGAGAGAGAGAGAATCAAAGGGATAGAGAGAGAGAGAGAGAGAGAGAGAGAGAGAGAGAGAATCAGAGAGAGAGAGAGAGAGAGAGAGAAGAGAGAGAGAGAGAGAGAGAGAGAGAGAGAGAGAGAGAGAGAGAGAGAGAGAGAGAGAGAAGAGAGAGAGAGAGAGAGAGAGAGAATCAAAGGGATAGAGAGAATCAAAGGAGAGAGAAGAGAGAGAGAGAGATAGAGAGAGAGAGAAGAGAGAGAGAGAGAGAGAGAGAGAGAGAGAGAGAGAGAGAGAGAGAGAGAGAATGGGGTGGTGGGTGGACATTACTTGATTTATAAACATCTAAATAGTCTAATAAATATTTCAAAACTTTTCCTTCTCTCTCTTAACCTTTTTTTTATTTTTCAAAATATTTCTTTATTCATGTTTTTCTTTTAGTTCTGCTCCAATTTCAATCAGTCATTTTTCTTAGAAATTTATTTTACACTCAATTTTAATCAGTTTGTTGCACTAGTTTTATTTGTATTTTGATGCTTGTATACTTATCTTATTCAGTACATATCTATTTTATAATATACATATATATATCTATCTATTATCTATCTATTGACCTATCTCAGTATATAAGTAAGTAAAGTAAAGTCGTCGGCCTAATGTCGGTATCAGCCAGACAGCAAGGGAGTCTATCCCCTTTTCACTAGTGCTAGACCAAGGAGATTGTTTTTAGCATCTGAGGTGGAGTGCCACACCTACCATCAGCTCCTCACTTTACCACACAGATCCCTGTGCTACTTATACACTGAGTTAGCGAGGGCCGGTATCGAACCAGGAACCTTGTGATTCCTAGCCGAACGCTCTACCGACTGAGCTAAACTGACCCTTAGTATCTATATACATCATATATATGGAGGTACGTGGCATACTGGTTAGAATCGTAGGAAATGGACTTATCGACCAGAGTTCAAATCGTAGACAAGGCTGTTTGCATTTCATATAGTGCTAATACCCTCCCGCTATGGGTAAAATAGTAGGGTAGACTGGGCTCTTTAGCCTTGGGTAGGTAACCAGTCTAAAAGAAGGAAAACTCTGAATTTGAAAAACCTGAGGTCAGTCGCTGATTGGGTTTGTGGCATTCCTTGTGCACTAATTCTTTTCTATCAACTGTGCCAAAAAGTGCGGATGGTCCAACACAAGCCTTCACCACTATAAACAAAACACTGTGTAGGTTGTTCATTGGATGAACCCTTATGCGTTGAAATTGACGAGAGAGACCATATACATAATCTATCTCAGTATACACATTATCTATCTGTTTATATACATTATCTAGGTATATGCAAAGGTCATTCAATAAATAAGTGAATTTTGCTGAAAGAGTTGTCAATGGAAAGAATTGTTTACATTTGCACTTTTTTCAAGGAAGCCAATAGCTTCACCACCAGATGCAGTTTAATGTCATTGAACCAGGACATAAAAGAGAAGGGGAAATTTAGGACCAAGTCACCAATAGGCACTCCAATTGTGAGCTGTTTTCAAAGGAATAGAATTTTGCTTTTCACTGGTTGATAGAAAACAAAATCAACAGACAATTTTTTGACATTATAATTTCATACAAACCAAAGACACGTTTATATACTAAAACCAGAGATCCCCATTGGATTCCTATTCTGATTAAATAAAAACTATTTTAGTATAAAAACGTGTCTTTTTTTTTATAATTAGAAAAAAATAATATTAGTTTATCTTTAGTGCAAAATTAATTTTTCACATATGCTAACAACAACAACATCAAATAACTAATTTTTTTATCAAAATCGAAAACTATTTTAGTATAAAAACGTGTCTTTGGTTTGTATGAAATTATAATATCAAAAAATCATCTGTTGATTTTGTTTACTAACAACCGGTAAAAAGCAAAATTCCATTCCTTTGAAAAACAGCTTGCAACTGGGGTGCCTATTGGTGACTTGATCCTAAATTTGTATAAAAATTAATGAATTAGTATATCTGTTTTATATTTTACAATTCAATTGTTTATGCTGTTTTGTTTTTGTAGTTATTTTAAAGCACAAGGCCAAAAATATAAAGCGCTCAGTGAGAATCAAACTCACTAACAATAGTATTCTAAGCCTAAGTTACTAACCATTAAACTATGTGAAGTGCCTTTAAAGTGTAGTTTAAATATGGCACAAGGCCAAAAGTATGGAGGTGCTCAGTGAGAATCAGACTCACTAACAATTATGTTCTCAGTCTAGGTTGCTAACCCTTACACTATGTGGGAGGCTTTTAAAAATTAAAGTGTAGCTTAAGTCTGGCACAAGGTCAGGAATTTAGTGAGGATTAAACTCACTATATTTTGCAGCCTGGCATTTTACATGTTTGACGTCACTTTTTAACACAACATCATATAAAAATAAACAAAGAACTGTTTACTTTGTCAAGGACTGTAAAAATCTTTCCTTCTTTTCTCCTAGGCGTTACTGGATCACCTTCCTTTCCTAGCAAATAATAAGTGTGCATCTAAGTAATGTTAAGTAATGTGTGTAAATCCTGTACCGAAACAGGAAGTATTCCGCACTTGTGTAACAAATGTCCAGTGTGTCCACTGTGAATCACACCTTACTCTCTACTGCTCCTCCTTGCTCTCCCACTCCTCTCGGCCAAGTGGAGTACCACTTAGAATAATTGTGCTTCCTCTGGCCACTTTTGGTCACTCGGAGGACAATCTGTTGAAGGAAAGCATGAAAAAAAAGCAACAAAAAAAAAAAACAAAAGAAAAAAAAAACACAAAACTGGGTTAAGTCAAATTTCAGAACTAAAACTAGTGTTTCGTTTTTTTTATTGTTTTTTTTTTATCTCTCACATCTTTCTCGTAAACTCATCTAGTCTGTGAGTTAAGAAGTTTGTAAAAGAACTGTAGCTGTAAAAATTCCACAAAATACATGCGTTATTGTTTAAGATGTTTGCATTATGTCATAGTTTAATATACAGTGGTATCTTGACTTACGAGCTATCACTTTGTTTTTGTTTTCGTTTTTTTTAAATTTTTTATTTGCCTTGTGTTAACTGCAATTTGAGGTACAAAAGAAATCCAGATAAGGTTACTAAAAACATTGATTTCAAATTTATTACACCAAAGAAAAATATTATTCATAAAGAAAAAAATGAAAGGAAAGCATGAAAAAACAAAACAAAAAAAACAAAAAAAAAACAAAAAAAAAAAAAACAACACAAATTGGGTTAAGTCAAATTTCAGAACTAAATCTAGTGTTTCGTTTTTTTTTATTGTTTTTTTTTATCTCTCACATCTTTCTCGTGTCTAGTTATAAAAAAAAAGGATAAAACAAAAACTAATAAACAAGTGTGCTACTAACTACTTGAATCATCACTAATAAGGAGTCTACGTTACACAATTCATATTACTAAAAGCTCCAGTTTGGTTATTTTGTTTATAGCATATCAACCTCAGTGGGTCATTTAATGCCGATAAAGTTTTGAAATAGATTCTTTCTTGATGGGTACTCAATTTATGTTAAAAATATTTTTCTTTTTATTATTATTATTTGGATTATTCGAACTATTGTCCTCATTTTTATTGTTATCTACACTATTTCTCTGAATTTTTGAGATGAGGCTTGATAATTAGTATTATTTGGATTATTCGGACTATTGTCCTCATTTTTATTGTTATCTACACTATTTCTCTGAATTTTTGAGATGAGGCTTGATAATTAGTATTATTTGGATTATTCGGACTATTGTCCTCATTTTTATTTTTATCTACACTATTTCTCTGAATTTTTGAGATGAGGCTTGATAATTAGTATTATTTGGATTATTCGGACTATTGTCCTCATTTTATTTTTATCTACACTATTTCTCTGAATTTTTGAGATGAGGCTTGATAATTAGTATTATTTGGATTATGCGGACTATTGTCCTCACCTTTATCTGTACAACATTTTGGCTGATGTGCCCTTTGGCCTTCTTCAAAGTTCCGTGATGCTCCCAATTACGACAAGAAGGTTCCTGATTATGACAAGAGGGTTCCCAAGTTCAAGAAGGTTCTCGAGTTTGAGAAGGTTCCTGAGTCCGACAAGGAATATCTGAGGTAGGCCGGAGGGCACATCAGCCGAAATGTTGTACAGATAACAATAAAGATGAGGACAATAATCCAAATAATCCATTTTTCTCTATTTAACCCATAGATGGGATCCTAACAGGTGAAAGCACTAGGACATTAGAAATTTAATTAATGTGAAATTAAAATCATTGTGAGTAAAATCTGGAAACAGTATATATTCTATTTTCTACAGTATGTAGAAAATAGAAACACAGAATATTCCAAAAAAGATGAATCTATTCTAGATGTTGAAGCCAACATTAAAATGTTTTGGTTTTTATCAAACCTTCATCAGGACATTAGTGCAAATTTCTCTGTATACCCTTTCTTATCTGCTGTTATTTTGAAAAAAAACCCCAACAACAACAACAAAAAAAAACATCCATCACTGTTCAGACTTAATGTCCTCTGAGGGTTTAATAAAAAACAAGGAAACAAAATACAAAAAAACAATCATCATCTAGAATAAATTCATCTTTTTGGGAATACTTTGTTTTTTCTACTTTCTATTTATTTCCATATTTTCCCCTATTTATCTATCTATCTATCACAGTCTGCATCTTATCTATCTAACTATCTATCTATCTATCAATATAATATAAATAATTCACACACATTAAATGGTTTCAAGTATTTCCTTTCTAATATAAATAATTTGCACACAGAAATGGGTTATTTCCTATAAGTTTAAAATGATCAAAGGGGAACCACTCTTGACTGATAAATTATTTATTTGATTGATTTACTAGAAAAAAGAAGACGGGGTTTATGCTTAGGGTTAGGGTTTAGGGTTAGGGTTAGTTCAATGGGAAAATAAATAAATAATTTATCAGTCAAGAGTGGTTCCTCTTTGATCATGTTAAACTTCTAGGAAATAACCCAGAAAAGTGAATTTGCCAAAAGCACCAGTTAAGCTTGTTCATTTCTGAGATGGGTGACTTCTTATGAATAGCAGGTATTATAATCAGCCTGAGGCCTGTGTGTTAGACTAAACGAAGCTTAGTTTGTGTGTGAGAGGGGTGGGTTGGTGGGGGTGCCTGTGACGTAGTAGGTAATGAGCTGAATTACAATATCATACTAATCAAGTTCAAACTCCAGTTGTGCTATTGTGTTCACTTTTGGACGGATGGCCTCGGGAAAAGTATGACCCCCCCACTAATCCCCCAGGTATGGGTTAATGTTAGGTCCAGACCTAACAAAATCCAGAGTTACTCCCCTTGATCAGTAGGGATTTGATGGGAACCCAGAAGTGGGGTTTCCACCATGACACTTTTGGATTAGGGTTCGTGTGGTCAGGACACATGTGCACACGGTTGAGCTAATTAAGTCACTTTTTGGGTAGAAGCATTTACTACCCTGTGTTAAATAAAACCTTGTTAATTTCCAATAACCTGGTCTTGCATTTTCATTCAGTGTTCTGTCTTATCTGTATGTAAAAACAAAATAGTTAAATAGTACCACTACTATTCTTCTACAAGGATGGCTTTGGCATTAAATAACCCATGAATGTTGATATGTCATTAAATAAAGAAACCAAAACAAAGTTGAGTAAATAACAACTAACAAGCAGTCTGTACATTCATCTGCTTGTAAAATTTGCAATATCTACATTATCTACCTAATTTACTTGTAGAAAATCTGTATGTATATATTTACCAACTCCTCCACACGGGTTGGATATGACACAAGGTCAATTTCTTAAGTGGAGTTTAACAGGTTCCTTCTCCTAGACTGGTTGCCTCACCAAGGTTAATAAGCCCAGTCTGCCCTACTATTTACCCATAACTGGAGAGAGAGTAGGTGGATGCCTACCATTCACAAGAGTATTAGTGCTATGTAAAATGCAAATAGCCTCGTCCAGGATTTGAACTCGCATCGACAAGTCCATTTCCTACGACTCTAACCATTACACCATACACCTCCATAACAGAAAATCTGTATGTATGTACATATGTACTCACACACACATGCATCTATAAAATAAATCTAATCTCTGTCTATCTGTCTCTCTCTCTCTTGTTCTCTCTCTCTCTCTATATATATATATATATATATATATATATATTTACCAACCCCTCCGCACGAGCAGGATGTGACACAAGGTCAATTTTATAAGCGGAGTTCAGCAGGTTTAAATTCAGAGTTTTCCTTCTCCTAGACTAGTTGCCTAACCAAGGTTAAAGAGCCCAGTCTGCCCTACTATTTACCCATAGCTGGAGGGAGAGTAGGATTCATACCTTTCCCAAGGATATTAGCGCTAAATGAAATGCAATTACCACGTCCAGGATTTGAACTCGGGGAGACGAGTCCATTTCCCGTGACTTTAACCATTACACCACGCGCTTCTTTTCTCTCTCTCTCTCTCTCTCTCTCTCTCTCTCTCTCTCTCTATATATATATATATATATATATATATATATATATATATGAGGTGTATCAAAAAGTATCAAGATTGAAGCTGTATTTACCAAGATAGGAATGAACAATAAATGTAATGTTAATTTTTTTCAGAATACAAGGTGTGTTAAAAAGTACAGATTTTAAAGCTGTATCTACCAAGATAGAAATGAAGAATGATTGGGATATTAATTTTTCAGAATACAAGGTGTGTTAAAAAGTACAGATTTTAAAGCTGTATCTACCAAGATAGAAATGAAGAATGATTGGGATATTAATTATTCAGAATACAAGGTGTGTTAAAAAGTATAGATTTTAAAGCTGTATCTACCAAGATAGAAATGAAGAATGATTGGGATATTAATTATTCAGAATACAAGGTGTGTCAAAAAGTACAGATTTTAAAGCTGTATCTACCAAGATAGAAATGAAGAATGATTGGGATATTAATTTTTCAGAATACAAGGTGTGTTAAAAAGTACAGATTTTAAAGCTGTATCTACCAAGATAGAAATGAAGAATGATTGGGATATTAATTTTTCAGAATACAAGGTGTGTTAAAAAGTACAGATTTTAAAGCTGTATCTACCAAGATAGAATGAAGAATGATTGGGATATTAATTTTTCAGAATACAAGGTGTGTTAAAAAGTACAGATTTTAAAGCTGTATCTACCAAGATAGAAATGAAGAATGATTGGGATATTAATTTTTCAGAATACAAGGTGTGTCAAAAAGTACCGAAAATCTCAATACTTTTTTGACACACCTTGTATATAGGTTTGTGCAGAAATAGGATAATCAATAACAAATGATACAAGTCACCATTTTCTTTTTTAATAACACTTTCTATTATGATCTTATCAATTGCTCTATAATTTCTGCCCCGCCTATATATATATATATTAAAAATTCATACTATATACTCATAATCATTTGGAATTTTGACAACCTATTTTTAGACAATGAAAATGGTGTTGGCTTATAATATAATTTTGTAAGATTAAAATTCAAACACAATAGGAAGGGCTAAGATCAACTCTTTGCTTTAATAATTAATTCCATAAATTATTGATTTGGTAACCGTAAATCAAGGTTCAAACTACCCACAACTATATACACTAAGTACTCACCACTTCCTTTATGAAGAATACACGATACAAAACTTGTATAAACAGATGTGATAGCTATTCGATTGTTTTATTTTTAGTTCACTTTACTTTCATTAGATATTTCCCTATTACATTATCAGAGTGTGTGTATATATTATATATAATATATATATATATATATATATATATATATATATATATACTAGCGGATTTATGCACCCTCCGGGTGCAAGTATTTAAGTTTTAATGTAATAAAATATCGTATTAAATTAGAAACGCTAATGAAACTAAATAAGAATACAGATGAAAAGATTTGAAACAGAGGGGGTATAATCGAAAAATAGAACAACTGAAATTTACTCTTCCATCACTCTCGTCTTTCATTGTTATTTTTTCTAATTTAAGTATTTAGTTAAAATACGAAGTAAAGAATAAAATGACACTTATCTTTTCTTGTTAATGGATTTCATTTAAGATTGATTGAAGAGATTTTTGCTTATATTCATTAAAATAAAATCAAACAGTTAGAAACCAATAATACTAAGCATATATTTATTAAAATTACATTTCTAATATCAATATGCAAATTAGCCTTCCCGTTCACACTGTAAACCGCTATTTTGTTGTATATATAAATATAATTGAATGTTATTATTATGTAGATATGGTTAACAGTATAAATAATGTAAAACAATTTTATCAATAATTGAGGTTAAAATAAGGATAAATTCATGGTGAATGTGACGTCAATTACTAAGGGAATTGTGACTTGAGTAGTGATTTAGTTTCGGTTACAGACAGAAAAACACACAATCTCCATTATAATAAGATATATATATATAACAATAGCATAATCTTTACAGATCACTGCTGTAGTGATGATTTTTCTTACTGTGAATTTTGGTTTTAAACAAAGTTAAAATCACCATTGAATAAACTTCTTATTTTAAATAAATAGTTAAATTAGGAAAATTGGTAATTTATGAGGAAGTGTGTCCCGGTCTCCTGTCTCAAAAACCGCTACCTGGTGACTATCAAAATAACAACCCCAGCTCGTCGTAATTATTTATCATAATTTGTCGTAATTCTTTAGATATGAAGATGGATATATAGTTTGGAATAGACTGAGATAGATAGATAGATAGATAGATAGATAAACAAACAAAATAATATAGATAGATACGAACAAATGGAGATAGATATTTTCGACAAGTAAATGTATTTGCGGGGGGGGGGGTCGCTTCTTTTTTTGTTGTAATTGTTGTTCATTTAAACTAAAAACAAGGCATTAAACAAACATGAATAAAAAAAAATCTTAGTATTTAAAGTAATATAGATAAATATGAACAAACTGAGATAGATAGATAGATGGATAGTTTTGAATAGACTGAGCTGGGTCATTATTTTAATAGTCACTGGGCAGCAACTCTTGAGGCAGGAGACCGGGACGCACTTCCTCATAAATTACCGGAAAATTTAGCAATGAAAGAGAGGAGTGATGGAAGAGTACATTTCAGTTGTCCTATTTTTAGATTGTACCCCCCTCTGTTTCAAATAATTTTATCTGCATTCTTATTTAGTTTCATTAGCCTTTCTAATTTAATAGAATATTTTATTACATTAAAACTTAAATACTTGCACCCGACGGAGGGTGCATATATTTGCAAGTAATTAATAATAATTTATGCCATGAAAAGGAATTATTTGCAATATCACCCGAATGATTTAATTTTTGTTGGCATCCTACCGTCTGTTAAAGACGATGGCGTAGTGTCCAATTTTCTTTTCTTTTCTTTTTTTTGTTAACTACATGTTAAACAAACAGTGATGCTTGCTGGAGTTGCTGTTGTCTCTCCTTCTTTCTGGCTGTCTTTTCTGTGGCGGCTTCTTTCCTCTCTTTGTTCACTCCTTTTCATGTCTTGTTTGACGAGGAGGCACCAGCCCTCTAATAATAATGATCTAATAGACTACAAGAAACATCCATAGCATAACTGTGGGGTGAACATGTGGTTCGGTTTCTTTGTTTAATGGCATAGCAATCTTCCTGAGTTATTCAATGACAAAGCCATCCTTGTAGATGAACAGTAGTGGTACTAATTAACCCATAGCTAGGAAGATGCAGGGGTTCATACCTTTCCCAAGGGTATTAGTCTGAAAGTGAATATAATAGCATGACTGGAGATTGAACTCACTTAGTACAATATCAGAGACTGGCACATTAACCACTGCCCCATGGAGACTCCCAGGTAAGCATTTGAAAATAAAATCTTAGACATACAGGAGAACGTGGTGGTGTACTAGTTAGAGTCGTAAGAAATGGACTCGTCGACCCGACTTAAAATTCTGGACGAAACCACAGTTCACATAGTGCTAATACCCTTAGGAAAGGTATGAATCCAACTGTTCTCCCTCCAGCTATGGGTATATAGTAGGGCAGACTGGGCTCTTTAACCTTGGTTAGGCAACCAGTCTAGGAGAAGGAAAACTCTGAATTCAAACCTGGTCACAACTAGAATAGGCTCAGACCTACTTAGTGATCTATTTCAATTAAAAAACAAACAAACAAACAAAAAAAACAACACTCACTTGCATTATTTCATTTGAAAACTATTTTTAGAATAAAGGGGATTTTTTAAACGATAAAAAAATCCTAACATTCAGATTATATTCTGAGTAATTTAATATGTTGTATTAAAAAATTCTATGTAAGTAATTATCAAAAAAAAATCTCTGTTCCTAATATGTTTTATTTGTAGGTTTAAAATTCTATCTTAATTATATGTTGAACATATAGGTCATATACAGGATTTGAACTCTGAACAAGGATTTTTGTCATGTCAGTTAAGACCAGCTGTTTATAATATTATGTAAGTATGCTATTTATAAATTAAGAAAATGAAACTATTTGCTACTCTCCACCCAAAATAAGTAAATCAATAAATAAAAAGAAAAAAAGTCAGGTGTTACAAAAAAAACCTAAAAAAAAACTATATAAATTTCTGGTAAAATGGTTGAAACTTTCACCAATGAAAAAGAGTTAGTATCAAATGAAAACACAATCAAGTCAGAAAGCAAAAAAAAAAAAAAAATAAAGTGGAAATTATTAACAATATAAAAGTAGACTAAAAAGCAAATAAAAGAGAAAAAAAGAAAAGAAAAGAAAAAATAAGCACAAACCTAATATATGTTTGTATGTAGTTGCTCTTCTCCTAATTATAATTGAGGTTTTCCCCTCTGTTTGTTTGGGTATGTTTGTCTGACCGAGCGAGAATCGTTGATGACAATGTTAAAACGAAAGAAAAAAAAAAACAAGCTTTATATTTGTTGGCAGAAATAAGACACAGAAATATCAAGGGAGGTAACTCAATCTTAATACCTTTGCGTCTTAATATTTATACCACTTAGACTAAGTATAGTATCCTCTTTGTATGAAGAGGCAAATATCAAAGTAACAAGACACTAACAAAGAAAAAAAGAAAGAAAAAAAAAATAATAAAAGAAAAATAGAGAATAATTTTTTATCAGTCTGATACACAAGTTTTTTGGTAAAATAAAATTGTATTTCGAGATTTGAAAGAAAACAACAATTAACTTATATTGATTTAGTATTATTTGGATTATTCACACTATTGTCCTCATCTTTATTGTTATCTGTACAACGTTTCGGAGGATATGCACTCCGGCCTTCTTCAGGTATTTCTTGTCGTACTTGGGAGCTTTCTCAAAATACTAATTATCAAACCTCATCTAAAAAATTCAGAGAAATATTATATTGATTTTTTTTTGACTGATGTCCTCATTTTTATGGTGGTATGTAAAAACACCACGTTTCAGCTGCTGTATCATCTGGCCTTCTTCAGGTGTTCCGTTTCTATCTGAGCATACTAATGAAATATAGTCTGCGTATTCTAAGCCCTGCTGACAGGGCTTTGTAATCCTAGGAAAAAATGCTGAGGATATAAAAATGGCTTCTACATGAATTTATAAAATGAAATATTGGATTTGATTTGTTTGTTTTGTTTTACGGCATATCAACTCTGGTGGGTCATTTAATGCCGGTAAAGTTTTGAAACATTTGTAGCAATAGCTAGGAAGAACATTTTTTAAACTCATTTTTTTTGTAAACAAATTTTCTATTCAACGCATAGATGGAAACCCTAACAAGTACTACCATTCAGGGCAGAGTGTATCTGGGAGCAATGGTGATGAAGGAATGCTCTACATTCCCCAGACCTCCAGAACTGGAACCTCACCATCAGTTAGAGTTTAAAGTCATACTCAGAACATGAAAACCCTCAGCCACTGCCTTCTAGCACCAATATGATAAAAAGGGTTGTGGCTTGCCATAAAGGCAATAGTGTAGGGACAATCATATAGGTGCTAGGGCTTGAAGTGACCAGCCAATTGATCGGAGGGAGCCTCTCCAACTGCCCTTCTAGCCTAAGTAAGGGCCAAAGTGGAATGAGGCATATCATGGGCAGCTCATCCACCAGGATTCCGTCCTTAAGCATCATGGGTTTGTTTTGTTTTGTTTTACAACATATCAACCTCAGTGGGTCATTTAATGCCAACAAAGTTTTGAAATAAATTCATTCTTAATGGATACTCAATTTTCTTATAAATACATTTTTTTTATTTAACCCATAGATGGGACCCCAACAGGTACTACCACTCCCGGTCAGAGTGGACCAGGGAGCAATATTGCTGAAGTTGTGCTCCACATTTCCTAGATCTCCAAAATTGGAACCTCACCATTAGATAGTTTAATGTCATTCCTAGGACATGAAGACACTCAGTCACCAACTTCTAGCACATATGATAAAAAGGTTGGGGCTTCCTATAAGGGCAATAGGGTTAGGGCAGTCATATAGGTGCTAGGGCTTGATGTAACCAGCTGATTGATTGGAGGGGGCCTGTCTAGCCTAAGTAAGGGTCTAAGTGGAATGTTGCCTGTCATGGACTGCTCATCCACCAGGACTCCATCCTTAAGCATCACAGGTCGACATCCATGGCCAACAGGCGACCCCATTGGAGGGAGGGTCTTACCCCTCTGTAGAGGTGCAGTCGGTGTATTCTAAATCCCCAGCTGACAGGGCCAACATTGGATTGGAGTGCCTAGACATTTATATCTACATTTTGTGTAGTTTCTTAAGAGTTTTTTTGCGCATGGTTATTCCCATTTAATTCAAATGCTTTTTAAACAGATTTATTTGACCTATGGATGGTACACTAACAGATACTACCACCCCAGGTCAGAGTGGACCTGGGAGTGATGCACTGAAGATATATGCCACACTACCCAGAACTCCAAAACTAGAGCTTCACCACCAAATGCAGCTTAGTGTCATACCCCGGACACCCCATTTTGGGGGGAAGGTCTTACCCCTCTACAGGGGATACAGTCAACATATTCTAAGCCCCACCAACATAGTAATGTAAGTTGATTAAAGTCTTGTATTATTATAATAATGGAATTTATCATTACTCTGAAATTTTTTGTTTGGTTTCTTTGTTTAATGGCATATCAACCTTCATGGGTTATTTAAGGCCAAATCCATCTATTGTAGAAGAGCAGTAGTGGTACTATTTAACCCGTAGTTAGGGGGATGAGGGGATTCATGCCTTTCCCAAGGGTATTAGTCCAAAAGTGAATGTAATACTGTGACTGGAGTTCAATCTTGCTTATGACGATGTCACAGTCCAGCTCGTTAGCCACTTCCTCACCCCCCTCCTAAATAGAAGCATCAGTATCATCATGGACTGCTGTTACAATAGGAACCCAACAGGTTTACAAGTCATCTAGTATATATAAGTGTGTTTATGTGTATGTTACAAGGGTCTCCTTCCACTCTGAAATGAGACTAGGTTGTATGACACACACACATGCACACTCATATATATTAGACTAGAGGTGGCTACTCAGCATCAACAGGATAGAGGGGGGGGGAAAACAAACTGGTATATTGATTGGTTTACTTTTGAAATTTATAAATGCTGGACATTTTTAAGTAGAATTTCAATGCTATTTCTATGTATATTTTAATTTTAAGGTATCTTTGTTAATCTAAATCAGATCTTTATAATTTTTGCGCAAAAATGATATTTAATCTGTATTTACAAGGTGTTTAAAAAAAGTATTGAGATTTTTTTGTACTTTTTGACACACCTTGTATTCAGAAAAAAAAAAGTTCCATTCATTCTTCATTTCTATCTTGGTAAATACAGCTTTAAACTTGGTACTTTTTTAACGTACCTTGTATTCTGAAAAAAAAAAAATTAATGAATGAAATGTTATTTTTTCTAAATACAAGGTGTGTCAAAAGGTACAAAAATCTTAACAAAAAAGTTACGCCACAAAATCATCATTCAGTTGCAAATTGAACAGGAAATTGCTTTATTCTTAAGTTCAAGCTATACACTTAAAATGCATTAGCTAGGTTACATACATATATATTTACCAACCCCTTCACATAAGTTGGATATGACACATGGTCAGTTTCTTAAGTGGAGTTTATAAATAATATAAGAATGTAAGTGGCTGTATATATTTATATGTATACTTGTCTAAAAAGACAAAAAATATTACTTTCATTCATAATATTCTGAAGATGATGTGAATAAACATTGAAATATTACCAATTAGTTTGTTAATCTAATATTGTTGTATCATCATCATCATGTCACGCTGTTGGCACGGATATCCATGACAATCTCTCTCCATCTGTCCCTATCACTCATCATTCTTGGGAGGTCCTCTATGCAGCATCTTGTATCCGCACAGAGCTGGTCAATGTACGTCTTTGTTGGTTGGACCACACTGGCGTGCCCATGTGCTGGCTTCCATAGGAGGACGTCGCTTATGAGTTCGTCCTTGCTTTCTCCAGCAGTGTCCCGTGTGTCTTGTCCGGCTTACTCGAATGGTTTGGGTGATATGTGGCAGGTGGCTGTATACCTGTTTTCTCGTGGGGTGTTGTTTCCATGTCTTAAACTCTGATAAAACTGAGTTCATGTCTTTTAAAAACAAATGCGACATCTCAACTATCGATGGCAAACTCCTAAACTCGGTAGAACAATTTAGATACTTAGGCAGTAACATCTCCTCCACAGAAAACGACGTTAATGCACGTATAGGAAAGGCATGGTCCGCTATAAATAAATTATCAGTCATATGGAAATCCAATCTCACAGACAAGTTAAAGAGACAGTTCTTCCAGGCCGTTGTCATGTCAGTACTGTTGTATGGCTGCAGCACCTGGACCCTAACAAAGTGACTAGAGAATAAACTAGATGGGAGCTGCACATGAATGCTGCATGTGATCCATTGTTGTATAGTCTTTCTTAATTCTTCTAATATCTGGTTCTCGTATTGGAGTTTTATTTTGGGTTGGAGGTTCTTCTTCATATCGAGTTGGACATATTCTCCATCGGGTTTGTCTGTTTCTCCATGTTCTATCTTTGTTCTTGTTCTTCTATCATGAAACACTCTGACACATTTTTGTGTACATACTTTTATTACCAAACATTCTTTATACTGTATTTGTGTAGGGAAACATCACAGAGACGAAATACATGTCTGCCCAATAGGGCCACCTGGCTCATCTCCTCTAAAATTAATCCTTCTTTCCAGGCATCGTCTGATCATGTGACTCTCTAAGCCAATGAGAGCCCTGTTTCAGACGAACCTGAGGTTAAAATTTGTCAATCAAATTCTCAGTGATTTTCCATTTAAAATCTACATTAAACTTCCTTACAAAAATGATAGACTATGCCTATTCATTATGTAACAATATTAGCCAATTTAGCTCAGTTGGTAGGGCAACTGGTTCAGAACCACAAGGTTCCAGGTTCAATACTGGCCCTCGCCAACTCAGTGCATGAGTAGTATGGCTTGGATCTATGTGGTAAAGTGGGGGAGCTGATGGTAGGTGTGGCGTTCCACCTCAGATGCAATAACAATCACCCAGGTCTATCACTAGTGAAAAGGGGATAGACTCCCTCACTTTCTGTCTGATACTGACACTCCGTGTATATTACTTTTACTTTATTAATTATCTTTAAACATCTTTTTTTTTTTTATCTAACCAAATCTATAATGTCTTTTTGTTGATTTTGAGGGTCTGTCTACTTGTTTTTTTATTCACTGGGGGTAATTCCATATCAAATCATCCAGGCCATGTCACCCATCCCCTTCAAGTTTTCTGAAATTTTGTTCAGGTGTGGGCTATGTTAAAGTAACACAACCCCCAAAATTTGAGCTTCCAATTCCAAAAATTGGCTGAGTTATGCCAATTTTAAACTCAAACAATTTGGAGGGGGGGGGGAAGAGAAAAATGGCGATTTTGTTATCTATTTTTGTCTATAGAATGAGTTCTAGAGCTTCCCTACTCCTCAACATTTATAAAAGCTTTCAGAAAAATTGAAGTGGGTGGGTGACAATTTTACTACCCCTGGTGTAAATATTGACCAAAAAAGTTTTGCATTATTGGCTAACATTCCTAAGATGGTAGCCACATAAATGATACTCTATCCAGTAGAAGTTCTGTTTTGTTTGTGGAGCTGAAATGGAGATTAGCCAGATCAAGGGCTGCCTTGGGTGCCACATAGTCTGGCTACACCACTGCCCTATAATAGTTCAGGCTTCAGAGACCCTCTAAAATATATGTCCAACACTTCTGATAACCATTATTCAGTTCCCGTCTCATTGGTATTTTAGAATAAATGTAAATACAAATATTATAGAAAGATTATTTTTCTTATTCATGATCACATTTTAAAGACTGATGTAGCATAATCTTGCTAAATTTCAAATTACCCATTTAACCTAATTCCAAACTTTGTACAATAAAAAACTAATGAAATATTTAGTGTAACAAGGGAAATAACTCTATGTTTTTTAATACGAGTTATTTACCTTGAAATAATCTAAGGGGAATAACTCCACATTAACTTTTAGTTTTACAAAAAGTTATTAATCTATATTCATCTTATTAGTTGATAAAAATACAATGAAAAAAAACAAACAAAAAAACAAAAAAAAAAAAAAAACGCACAGAATTTACATACATTTTTATCACAAGCAAATATATGCACCCTCCGTCGGGTGCAAGTATTTAAGTTTTAATGTAATAAAATGTTATATTAAATTAGAAAGGCTAATGAAACTAAATAAGAATTCAGATAAAAAGATTTGAAACAGAGGGGGTATAATCGAAAAATAGAACAACTGAAACTTACTGTTCCATCACTCCCGGATTTCATTACTAAATTTTCATAATCTAACTATTTAGTTAAAATAGGAAGTAAAGAATAAAATTACAGTTATTTCTTCTTGTAAATGAATTTCTGTTAAGAATTGACTCTGAAATTTTTGCTCATATCTATTAAAATAAACAAAACAATTAGAAATCAATAATACTAAGCACATATTCATTAAAATGAAATTTTAAGATCAATATGCAAATTAGCCTTCCCTTTCACACTGTAAACCGCTATTTTGTTGTATATATAAATACAATTGTATGTTATTAGTATGTAGATATGGTCAACAGTATTAATAACGTAAAACAATTTTATTAATTAGTATTATTCGGACTATTGTCTTAATCTATATTGTTATCTATACAACGTTTCGATCGATGTGCCCTCCGACCTTCTTCCGGTATTTCTTGTCTGACTCGGGAACCTTCTGTCATAATTGGGAACCTTCTTGTCGTAATCGGGAGCCATAACAGAACTTTGAACCTAACCCTTTATTCAATCCTGTTCTCATTCCGCTAACCATAGCTAGGTACAGGTGTTAAGCTATATTAATTATTATTCTATGTTACTGTCACTCTTGACCAGGATTGAAGCTACAGCCTAGAGATAACTGAAGAAGGCCGGAGGGTAGACTCCGGGGGTAAATTAAAAACATTTCGGGCCGAATCCAGACACGCAGTCCTGAAATTTTAGAATCGGAATTTTTAATTACTATGATTATTTCGGGTGAATTTTATGTGATTTTTTGCAATTAATGTTTTAGTACGATAACCACCCTGGCGCAACACCATGAAGCCAAGAGGCCCAGAAGAACGCAGTGGCAACAAAGCACGGCACATCAACATCTTCAGGGACAGCCTTCACATGCGACATCTGTGGTTGAGAAAGTTTTTCGAACATTGGATTTACAGTCACAGGAGGTGCTGGAACTTCAGGGACACAAGAGCTATATTATAGTCTTCAGAGACTGCAATGCCAATGAATGACGATAACAAATTTTATAACTTGGAAGTAAAGTTGTCGGGGTGGTTTAAAGTCGGTATCAACCAAAGCGAGGGAGTCTATCCCTTTTCACAAGCGCTAGGCCAAGGAGATTGTTTTTGCATCTGATGTGGAGCGCCACATCTACCATCAGATCCTTAATTTACCGCACATATCCCTGTGCTACCCATTCGCTGAGTTGGCGAGGGCCTTGTGGTTTCTAGCCAAACGCTCTACCGACTGAGCTAACCCGAATTGCGGCTAACTTAATTGCCGTCCGTTAGGGTGGCTTTTAAGCTAGTATTGAATAGTTTTTATTGTAATCAAATCTCGATGGAGAGAGAGAGAGAGAGAGAGAGAGAGAGAGAGAGAGAGAGAGAGAGAGAGAGAGAGAGAGAGAGAGGGGACTTGCCTCGTGGGGCAAAGTGGGCGCGAACTTGTCTCGCTTGCAGGATGAGTGGCTACAAAAAATATGGCTTTCTCTCAGATCGCCGTACATAAAACAAGACCCAACTGAGAAGGGGGTGAGATGCTTCGAAGCGGTGAATGAGTTGTGAACGAAGGACTGCTAGAAGATTGTTGCGGGACGAGAAAGTTTGTCGTCGAACTTTGTAATGGAAGAAAGAATTTAGACGAATCAATTTCACAACCTAGACTCGATGTTGTGTTTAACATGATATTTAGTGTGTGTGTGTGTGTGTGTGTGTGTGTGTGTGTGTGTGAGAGAGAGAGAGAGAGAGAGAGAGAGAGAGAGAGAGAGAGAGAGAGAGTGAGTTATGTTAATGTAATTACCTCTCGTGTCCCCTATAAGTCGATATATGTAATCCCAACGCATACACAGACACTTAAAAACTTATGTAATCTATCTGTCTGTCTATCTACCTATCTATCTGGAGGTGTACTTTTGTACCGTTTATACATATGTTAGGGTGTAATTAACTATTTAGAATCTGTTTTTTTAGAACAGTCAAACGCGTTCTGATGGGTTTTAATGTTACAATTCACGAGAGGTCATGAATTGTGAACAGACCTGTAGCTAGGAGTATCTAAATTTAGGTCTGTTGATTTAGAATCAAGGGGTCCCCATGGAAAATTACCGGTGACTGTTAATAACCCTTGACCCCTTAGAGGCGCGCAATTTGGGTGCCATGACAGACACGTGAGAATAGTTTAGAGTTAGATGTGAGCCAGCCCTCAGAGAGTGTAGACATAATTGTCGGCTCTGACAGGATCCATCTCTCCCCGCGGCGGAACCAATATGGGCTAGAAGAAAATAAAACTTGATAAAGAACAAACAAGGTCTTGTTGTGTTTTTAAATTATTAAGACAATGATCAGTTTAGCCCATCCCAAATAAGTAAAAGAAACGAGAAAGAAATCAACACCCAGCAGATAGAAGTCAACTCTACAAGATGGCGGCCGGACAAGATAGAAGAAGAAGCAAATAACCAGCAGAGTACCAAGTAAGATCACCATCCCTATCTCTAATCTAAGTCTCTCTCTCTCTCTCTCTCTCTCTTCTCTCTCTCTCTCTCTCTCTTATAATCCGAGTATGACAGAAGGGTATATATACGGTATACACCATTAACACTTTTAGGGGTTTCAACATAAAATCCAATGATGTTGGGAAGTATGTCTCTCTATAAACGACGGTTAGAAACCCATTGAGAAGGCCGACCTGATTAATTAAAAAATCAGTAATAAAAGTGGGGTCCAATCTGAAAATGCGTGTTTGTAAATTTATTTCGTCATCTGAACAGATATGACGAACGGCGGCTTTCAGGAGCAAACGCTAGCAAGACAAACTCCTTCGATGTTACAGATTTACTGCATTCTTATTTAGTTTCAGTAGTCTTTCTAATTCAATATATTTCATTACATTAAAACTTAAATACTTGTGCCCGGAGGGTGCATATTTTTGCTAGTTACTTTAAAATCTTATATCGTTGATTTACCGCTTCGTTGACAGAAAGTTGTGAATACAAGAAAAGGTTATACGAAGTGGCTGCATCTTGATCAGGCTTTCCTACGATGTGACGGAAACCCAACAAAGTCTGGCGGTATTGTAAGATACTGCCGGGTGGGAGTTCTGGATTACTATGGCCGATGATTGACAACCGGTGACATTCCTCTGACCTTCCGGCACAGGCGTGAGAATAAGTTTAGTTAGTCAGATGCGACCCGATTTCTGAGGAACGCGGACACTATTGTCGGCTCTAATGGGTCGGTCTCCATGCGGCGGAATCAGGGGCTGGGTTGGGAAAATAACCTTTATCAAGAAAACAACCAAGTCTTGTTTGTTAAGTAATTTAAAACAAAAGATGATAGTCCAAAGAAATCAACAAAGAAAAGCAGCCCTTAACAGAAAGCTCACTAGATCGACGGAAGAAAATGGCGGCTGAAGTAGAACCAGTAAAAAGAGAATGTAGCAAGTAAGAACCATCATCTATCATCCCATCTCTATTCATCTATCTGTTTGTCTCACTTCCTATTATATACCCGACGTATTATGTGGGTATATCTGAGTATACAACATTTGAATACTATCAAGAATGAACAAAGGAAAACGTCCTCGGCATAAAATAACCCAACAAGGGTTGACATGCTGTAAAATCCAACCAAACCCGACGTATTATGTGGGTATATGTGAGTATAGAACATTTGAATACCATCAAGAATGAACAAAAGAAAACGTCTTCGGCATAAAATAACCCAACAAGGGTTGACATGCTGTAAAATCCAACCAGACCGGACGTATTATGTGGGTATATGTGAGTATAGAACATTTGAATACCATCAAGAATGAACAAAAGAAAACGTCTTCGGCATAAAATAACCCAACAAGAGTTGACATGCTGTAAAATCCAACCAGACCGGACGTATTATGTGGGTATATGTGAGTATAGAACATTTGAATACCATCAAGAATGAACAAAAGAAAACGTCCTCGGCATAAAATAACCCAACAAGTGTTGTCGAATACCATCAAGAATGAAAACGTCTTCGGCATAAAATAACCCAACAAGTGTTGACATGCTGTAAAATCCAACCAAACACGACGTATTATGTGGTTATATGTGAGTATACAATATTTGAATACCATCAAAAATGAACAAAGGAAAACGTTTTCGGCATAAAATAACCCGACAAGGGTTGCCATGCTGTAAAAACCTACCAACTACTAAGGTAAAAGCTTAGATAACTACACCACGGCGAGGAGCCCTACGTTTTGAATTCAATTTTGAACTATTTCCAATCGTTTTGAATATGCAAGATGCATATATATTATATATTACAACAAAATATAAAAAATTATAAATAAACATTTTATATATAAAATTTATAATATATAATACATAAAATTTGAATATAAATTTCCAAATTGAATATAATAAGTTTGTTAATTATAATAATACAACATTTTTAATAATAATTAAATATAAATATAAAATTGAATATAAAAATTTTATATATAAAAACTATATATAAGTTTTTTATATAAAAATGTTGAATATGAAACCAGCAGTTTCATCAAATAAGCCACTTACTCGGCCTGACGCTCGCAATGGTTATAATAATGATAACGCTTATTGTGAAAATGTAGGTTATTCATTTCAATTTAATTAATTGCAGCCTTTTATGCAGGACAGTCATTTTGATGTGTCATGTTCGTTACTTGTCAATTGACCTGTATTATTTCAAATCTCTAGGTGCTCATTGACGCATGTCTAACTACAAAGTATACAGAAATGTTGAACAAAAAAGACGAAAACAAATTTTAATGTTGAACATTAAGGTGAAAAGACGCGTAAGAATCAAACAGTGACGCAATTTTCAGTTCAATAGAGAATAAAAACAAACAACATATTTGTAATGGCAAACGATAGCACCGATAGTCTTTGGGGTTATTTCCTATAAGTCTAACATGATCAAAGGGGAACCACTCTTGACTGATAAATTATCTATTTATTTATTGGTCTACTAGGAAAAAAGAAGACGGGGTTAGGTTTAGGGTTAGGGTTAGAGTTAGTTTAATGGGAAAATAAATAAATAATTTATCAGTCAAGAGTGGTTCCCCTTTGTTTATGTTAGACTTATAGGAAATAACCGTCTTTGGAAAGCTTTATTCTACTTAGAATAATTGGTACACTTATCGAGAATTTGTATAATCTAGTATTCACTAGAGCGTTCTCCAAAGGGGAGGTAATAATAAAATAGTGGAGGTAACTCTCAATTACTTATTACAATATTGTTTTTTTTCAATGTCAACGAAATGTTTGTTTATAATATTTCATACACATGCCACAAAAAATAAAACAAAACAAAACAACTAGGAGTAATGGCAGAGAGGTAATACTCATATCTTGGCCTGGATATGACACTAAACTTCATCTGATAGTACGTCTATCCTTTTACCATTACTCCCAGGTCCACCTTGAGTGGTAGTTTCTATTAGGGTCCCATCTATGGGTTAATTAGATCCGTTTAAAATTATTCGTATTCGATAAGACCGAATGCAAAAAAACAAAAACAAAAAAATACACACACAAAAACCCAAACTTTTAAGAAATAACTACTCAAAAATGTAAATATTAATGTACAATGAACACAGCATAAAATAACCCGAGACAGGTTGATATACCATTAAAATCAATTAATCAAAACCAGGAGATACAGTAAGCCTCGCCGACTTTCACTAATGTCCTTGGTTATTTTTTTTTTATAATGTCCGTATCAACGAAATGTTTTTGCAGTATGTGTATACTATTGTATACACATACTGCAAATACCAAAACGAAACAAACATCAACAACGACAACAACAGCACACACACACACACACACACACACACACACACACACACACACAGAGTTTTAATTGTCCGCTGATTCGACCTGAGTTGTATCAGAGTTTATTCTGTCTTGAAGTAGAGAGATGTAATATAAGTTTTAATCCTAGTCCGCTGATGTATAATCCTCGTCTGCCCTTCTGCGGCGAGTAATTGTAGGACAATTTATCAACGCCTTTAAATAGTAAATTAAATACATGTTTGGCCGTTTTTCATTAGCTGATTCAGCCACCGCTGTTTTGGAACAGTCTATAAATACAAGTTGTGATCGTCAGCGCACCTTATACTCAAAATAATATTGGAAGCGCGTGGTGTAATGGTTAAAGTCATGGGAAATGGACTCGTCGCCCCAAGTTCAAATCCTGGACATGCTAATTGCATTTCACTTAGCGCTAATACCCTTGGGAAAGGTATGAATCCTACTCTCCCTCCAGCTATGGATAAATAGTAGGGCAGACCGGGCTTGTCGGGTCCATCAGGCCTTGACCCCTTTTTCAGAACGTACGTACGCAAGCAGACTCCTCCTTCCACGTCCGACCACATAAATCCAGTTTCGCTGTTTATGCTCCGCCCCTTTGCACGAACGTATGCGTATTGTTGCACGTAGGCCACCTTTCCTTCTCCATCATTTCATCATCGCTAACGAACTTTTTGCCTGACGTCATTGATGCTTCCGGTACATTTCATAGATATAAGAAAGTCGTTTTGCGACGACAGCCACACTCTCGAGCTCGCCGGCAACAGTTGATGATCCTGATTCCTGTTCCAAAACGAATAGCTTTTCCTGATAGCTGCTTCTGATCGCTACACCGCCTGCCTCTCTGCCGCTACACCGCTTGCCTCTCTGCCGCTAGACTGTCTGGCCTTCTCCTTTGCTGTGATGACCCGAACCTTGTTCCAGTTCCAGCAAACAGCCTTTTTCAAGGCTAAAAACCCAGCCTTTTTCAAGGCTAAAAACCCAGCTCTTTTCAGAGCTAACCAGTCGAACTTAACTCTTCAGTCTTTCCTAACCACTAATGCGATCCTAAGGCGGAATCCCTAGAAGATCTGGGTCTTGCGACCGGATAGGCGTTCCTCGCCGACAGTACGCTAAGTACTAGCTTGGTAGATCCGACTCGATCTTCCACCGAGCAAACACTTAGCTACTCGAGGCATTTACGCACACGTGTCAGCCGGTCTGAAACCCCGCATAACCGCGGTCAATCAGACCCAAGCAAAACACGTGCTAAGCGAACGGTCCGTCGCTGTTACGTTTACGCTCGTACCGGAACAGTCCTCAACGGGACTACGACCGGGGCTCGCAGCCGATCCAACCGCAGACCAAGACCATTACCGACCGACCACGACGGCAACTACGAGACCGTTACCGACAACCACGACGTTAACGTAGACGTGCTGCTACGATTCCGGATTCCAGCTGCCTATCCGACACCAGACGACCTATCCACCCACATCGACGAAAGACTGACCGAACGTTGAGTGACCAACCTCGAACATCGAATCCTCAACTAGCCGATTTATCTTTCTGTCAATTCTCGCTAATAAATTGACCACTGGGTTACTTTTGCCATCCAATTCCTCTGCCTCCTGTCTCTTTCATTGTCTCCAGTCGTTTCATTTATTCAAACGTCTGTGGGGTCGACATCCTTATCGACCCCGCAACAGGCTCTTTAACCTTGGTTAGGCAACCGGTCTAGGAGAAGGAAAACTCTGAATTCAAACGTTGAACTCCGCTTAAGAAATTGACCTTGAGTCACATCCTGTTCGTGCAGAGGGGTTGGTAAATATATATACTCAAAAGACGCCAATATTTCCTTACATGGAACACGAGTTTTCAAAGTTGTCAACTTTTTCTGTCATAAATTAATAACAATTGATAATTAAATTACTTAATCTCAAAGTTTGAAACAAATTAAAACTAAGGAATAAACAAACAATATACCATAAAGAATAAAGACAAAGGAAGTGGTAATATGGCAATAGAACTGAGCGTTGTCTAACTATGTTTCCCGAGCATAATCCATTAAATTTTTTCTTTACCCTGTTTCTTATATGGACACGATTTTCTGAAGCTACTTTTTCATTCATAGTTTTATCTCTAATTATATTAAGTATTTACTAATTAAAGTTTTATTCTTTTCCAGAACAAAACCTAATATTTTAATATTGAGAATTTAAAACTTGAAGAGGGGAAATTTTGCGTATAAATAATTACAGAAGTGGCAGAATCTTCGTTTCTGAGGATTTAATAATCAAGTTGAAAAAGGGAGGATAGAATTCAGAAAATTATCCCTGGGTAAATTTTTCTCACCTCTTATGCTAGAAATAATAATCGCATTACTGTTTTGAATGTTAGGAATGATAAAGGTTAAAGTAAAATAGGTGGTGTGGCCTATTGTCGGAATCAACCGGACAGCGAGGGAGTCTACCCCCTTTTCATTAGCATTACAACTAATGCGCTGAGTTAGCGAGGGTCGGTATCGAAACCGGAACCGTGTGATTACTTGGTGCATGCTCAACCGGTTCAAGTAAATATGATTATTCTCGAAAACAAAACAATTCATTAATGAATCAAATAAACCAAACAAACCACCCACAAATTCAACGTCACAAATAAATAAATAAATAAATAAATAAACAGAAAACGAAAAAAAAAAACACAAATTAATGAAACATAATAAATCCCGTAGGTGAAAAAAAGAAAAAAGAAGAAAAAAAAGGAGAAAAAAGAAAAAGAGGAGAAAAAAGAAAGAAAGAAAGAAAGAAAGAAAGAAGAGAAGAAGAAGAAGAAGAAGAAGAAGAAGAAGAAGAAGAAGAAGAAGAAGAAGAAAGCTGTTAGTAAATGAATATCGTCCCATGATGTTAGAAGAAAAAAAGGAGAAAAAAGAAAGAAAAAAGGAGAAAAAAGAAAAAGAGGAGAAAAAAAAAGAAAAAGAAGAAAGAAGAGAAAAGAAAAAGAGGAGAAAAAAGAAAGAAAAAGAAGAAAGAAGAAGAAAAGGAGGAGGAGGAGAGGAGGAGGAGGAGAGGAGAAGACGAAGAAGAAAGCTGTTAGTAAATGAATATCGTCCCATGATGTTAGAAGAGAAAAAAGAAAGAAAAAAAGGAGAAAAAGAAAATGAAAAAAGAAAGAAAGAAAGAAAGAAAGAAAGAAGAAGAAGAAGAAGAAGAAGAAGAAGAAGAAGAAGAAGAAGAAGAAGAAAGCTGTTAGTAAATGAATATCGTCCCATGATGTTAGGGTTTCTTTATTTTTGACTCATCAACCGAAAATATAATCATAAAACATTTCCATTGAATCAAATGTTTATGATACGAATCAATTAACCATAAAAGTCAGCAATTGATTAACAGCAGACGATACCAGTGAACCAATAGTTTAGAGAACACTAAACATAAGAATAAAACAATTAGCAATAAATGGTATTCTTCTTCTCACTCTGTTAAGTTGTCAGAATATTCCACTGAACATTTCTAGCAACGTTTTGTAGAAGAACGATAGTTGGTTGAATATTGCTTCCATCGTACGAAATAAATATAAGAACAATTCACGATGAAGTAATAATAAGGATATTTTATTGCCTCGGCAAAACTAACAAAACAGAATACATTTTTACGATAGGAATGCATTGGAGAATTATTTTACTATATGAATGCATTAGAAAATGATTTTTACTACAGGAATGCATTAAATGCATTGGAAAATGAATTTTTACTATAGAAATGCATTGGAGAACGACTTTTACTATAGAAATGCATTGGAGAACGATTTTTACTACAGGAATGCATTAGAAAATGATTTTTCCTATAGAAATGTATAGGAAAATGATTTTTCCTATAGGAATGCAGGAATGCATTGGAAAATGATTTTTACAATAGGAATGCATTGGAAAATGATTTTAAGATACACGGAAGAGCTTCTACAGAGTTGCATGAGCGAAATATCCTAATATGAAAAGAAATCTTTTAGTAGAGAAAGTATTCGATCCTTGATATATAACTGGTAGAAAAGGAAATTGTAAAGACTTACATGTTAATCATGTTATCGTATTTATGCGACTTTACTGGCCCATTGTTAATATCAACCGGATAGCGAGGGAGTCTATCCCCTTTTCACTAGCGCTAGACCAGGGAGATGGTTTTTGCGTCTGAGGTGGAGCACCACATCTACCATCGGCTCTCCAATTTACCTCACAGATACAAGCTGTGCTACCATGCGCTGAGTTGAACCGGTATCAAACCCGGAACCTTGTGGTTCTTAGGCTTGACCGACTCAGCACAACTAGGCTCTGCAAGGTAAAACAATGGAAATTAATATATCTTCAAGAGATATATGTGTGCGTGAGTGTGTGTCCAGCATGTGGGTGTGAAGTTAAGCATTGATGAACCTGTTCATTATTTAGATGGGTGACCATTTAAGCAGCAGCAGGTACCGTAAAAAAAAAAAACATATGAAAATGACTTGATTCGGCATTAAATAACCTGGAAAGAGTTGATATGCCGTAAAACAAAACAAACAACCAGCGCGTGAGTGTATGAATACATGTGTGCGTGCATGTGTATGTATGTATTTTAAAAATGTTTAAAAATGTTGATAAATAGGGACTGTTTAGAGCGCTGCATACATCTTCACTTAGCTATTTTTCGGCAAAATTTAATTGTTTAAAATGTATTAAAAATAAATTACATATTTAATATAATTTTGCTTTTTTAAAAAATTTTTTTTTTTTTACTCATGCTCATTATGCTACTACTTTTCGACTTAGACAAAAATTTGAATCTTAAATAATCGATTTAATTAATTTTAATTCGTTTATAAAATGAAAATGGGCGAATCAATTGGCAGTGTCTAATATATATATGCGCACGCACGTGTGTGTTCAGCATGTGGATGTGAAGTTAAGCAGCGATGAGCCTATTTATTACTTAGATGGATGACCATTTAAGCAGCAGCAGGTACAGTAAGTAATCATATATCAAAATTACTTGATTCGGCATTAAATGACCTGAAAAGGGTTGATATGCCGTAAAAAAAACAGACAAGGGCTGATGGTGTAAGTTTCTGCTGGTCGTCCTACACTAGTATGTCCGTGTTTATGTGTCCACAGGGAAACGTCACTTATGAGTTCGTCCTTATTTCTCCTGCAGTGTCTTGTTCGTTTTACTTGGTCTGTGTTGATATGAGGTAAGTGGGCGTACAGCACGTGGGTGTATGGATGCATGTGTGCGTGCATGTGTATGAGTGCATGTGTATGTGTATGTGTGTGTGTGTGTATGTGTGTGTGTAGACCAGAGCTTGACAAATGCATTGACATAAAAGAGGAAGGGATATGAGACACTCTAATCGCCCATGCATTTACCCATTCGCTTGATTAAATAACCGACGCCTTCTTTCACACACCTTGCTAAAATACTTGCCTAAGCGACGACTCCCTGAATTGTGGGAGCAACCGCATGGGTAGGTGGCGATGTATTTCGTCAAACAATTCAAACTGATTACCTTATTCACACTTGGCCGGCCTCAAGTGTTACATAACGACTGTCTCACTCAATGGAGACGAGAGGGAAGAATGCATTCCTAGCATAGCTGATCTTGTTAGTCACCTAACGGCTGTTTTTGGTGACTATTAACCTCGATATCGAAATATATATTATTTCAGGGTCGGTTTAGCTCAGTCGATAGATCGTCCGACTAGGAACATAAGGTTCCGGGTTCCTCGCCAACTCAGCTTAGAAGTGGCACAGGGATCTGTGCTGTAAACTCACTATTCAGTAGTAATAAAAGTGCAAGTTTAGCTTACTAACAATTACACCATGATGGGATGCCCAAGCCTGTACTCTTGAGCTCAGTCAGTAGAGCGTTCGACTAGAAACCACAAGGTTCCTGGTTCGATACCGTTCCTCGCCAATTCAGCGTATGAGTAGCACAGGGATCTGTGCGGTAAAGCGAGGAGCTGATGGTAGGTGTGGCGCTCCACCCCTGACACCCCAAAAATCTCCTTGGTCAAGATATAGTGCAAAGGGAATAACTCCTTCGCTGTCTGGCTAATACCGACTTTAGGAGCCTTTAGTAGAGAAAGTGTTGAGTCCTTGATATGTAGCTTGTAGAAAAGGAAAGCGTAAAGACGTACAGGTTAAGCATGTTATGTTCATGCGACACGAGGTTGCTGGGGCGATAACGCTACCTGTCCGTGGATACGAAACACAGCTTGTGCGATGTAACTTCCCCTCGAGGATGGAAGGTAAAAGAGTGTGGCGAGAGAAATCATGCACGTAGTAGCTCAAAGCGTGCACGGATATGTCTGGCGTGCAAAATGAGATCATGCGGGGGGGGGGTGTAGCGGGCGATTAGGGAAATTGAACTTACATCCTCCTGATCGTGAGTCGTGGCTTGACGTCGGACTACCTCGTTGGCGCGAATGTAAATTACTACACTGCGCGATTGACCCGGATGTGGGATTTTAGTATGATTATTTAAGGCCTGCCTTAACACAGCGGGGAGTTGCATTCCAGTCTTGCTGACGAGAACAGTGACCTACGGCAAGGAACAAGAGGCGAGTGAGCTTTGGTGCAGGACTGCTAGAAAAAATTGTTGCAGGCGACAAGGACTTGGCCTGGAGAAGCTGGGAGAACGTATTTCTTCGGTGGAGAGATCTGGCTGTCAAATCCGACGGATTTTCTATTTATTTAATATAAAAAGCATTTTGACTTTGCCATTTATTGGTTTCTAATACTGCTTGGCATGCCACCTAGTGACTATTGGCAGACACGGTAGGTAACTACCATTTGTGTTAACTGGTGTCAAATAGGAGAACCGGGACAATTAAGGAATATAATCCTTACAACATCAACATCAAACCAGTTGGCGGATATTTGGGAGTATCAACCAGATGTGGGAAGGAACCAGACGAATGGAAAGAAAAACATTAATACGACACAGTATAAACCAATATCAATTTGCACAAACAGCTATATTTTCTGAAGGAAAACTGGGGAAAAACATATCCTATACTAAAATGTACTATCTTCAAGTATACTGCATACTTTGTTCTGTAACAACATTAGATATTTTATCTATATTTGTTAGAATAAAAGGATAACACTACCCCACACTGGGATTTCAGCTGAATGTGGCACTGGACGTATAGATGATGGTAGACTAGGATACTCAATTGTACATTTGTTTTCCTTGTTATATGGTGCAGTTTTTTTTATACTCAAGTAACAGTCTGTGCAATGATATTTTGGCTCTCACCAAATAATAGGTATTCCTAATGTCAACTTATCACGTTCCCTTTGTCCACATCCGTAAATTCTCAATACACTGTTTTCACGTCTTGTAAGGGACCAAAAACTTGTCTTAATCGACACGTTTTAATTAAAAATATGCAAAATAAACTAACTTCACAAATGCATTGATGTTTGTTCTTTGACTGGGAATCAACCTTGTCACAGATCTGAATAATTCTCATTTTCAATAAAACTATCAACGAAATTAATTGACCAGTTCTATTACTTACAGACAAACAATACAATTGAGCTTAGCTTGGAAGTAAGATGTAACTTGACGTGATAGAAAAAAACTGACTGCAGTTTTGAAATAAGCATGCCAATATTAGTCTAAATCAAATGAAAATTCAAACTCAACAGAAATTATATCCAAAATTGTTCCCCAGTGTAAATTGTACAAATAAATTAATGGGGAACGTTTACGTCCTATTTTACCCTGGCGTGTCCTATTTGCTTAAATACATATCCGTACATACAGAGTCAGTACTGAATTTTCTCATTGGATGCAAGGCGTCTGGTTGGAGTCGTAGGAAATGGACTCGTCGACCCGAGTTCAAATCCTGGACGAAGCCACAGTTCACATAGCGCTAATACCCTTGGGAAAGGTATGAATCAACTCTTTTCCCTCCAGCTATCGGTAAATAGTAGGGCAGACTGGGCTCTTTAATGTAGCGTAATTATTACGGTCCAAGGAAAATTTGGGATTGAAAAAGAAAAGTTAATAGGATTTCTGGAGAAAGAGAAGAAAAAATAAATAAGAACAGAAAGAAGATAAAGTTTGGAATTTAACGTGTGTTAGCCAGTAACCAGTCAATGACTCCTGAACTAGATTTAAAAATAAAAAAGGAAGTCCCAGGTTTTCTGTGGAGGGTGGAAGCGGATGTCCCCCTTCCCCCACCCGGGACCACAAACGGAAGTAAAGAAAACTCGGTCTCTCTCTCGCCGGGCCGAGAAGGGTTAGACATGTTTTTTTTTCGGGGGGGGGGGGGCTATGTCATGACATGTCCAGGCTAGCAGCGAACAGCTCGCAGGAATATAATTTATGATATAACAGCTTTACTCCCAATCTTTCTCTCTCTCTCTCTGAAAAAGAACCCATGAGCCTAAAAAGAAATACACAACCCCTTTTTTGACTATACGACTTTCGTATGTTGTTTCTTCGAGCTAACGACGACTACGCAACATTTAACCTTGTTTAGGCAACCAGTCTAGGAGAAGGAAAACTCTGAATTCAAACCTCTTAAATCTCCACTTGGGGTGGTCACTGCTAGAATAGGCTCAGGCCTAATTAGTGATCTATTTTAATTTAAAAAAAATATCCCATATTTGCAACCATCATATCCTACCCGTGGCGAACGGGTTGGGTTAATACATACTGAACTTC
>CM042150.1:52123681-52161181 GCA_023376005.1 Doryteuthis pealeii
GTCCAACTGTTGGTCGTGGGTGGTGACTAGTGATGTTTAAGGACAGAATCCTGATATTTCAGCAATCCATGATAGCTTTTTTTGGGTTCTCAGTTCGCGTGTTTCTTGTTGGTTTGGTTGTTTTTTTTTGTTTGTTTAATAGTATATCAACCTTCGTGGGTTATTTAATACTAAAGACATCCAGTAGAAGAACAGTAAAGGTATTATTTAACTCTTAACTCTTAACAACCTATTGAGAATTTTCTAAGTCCAGAGCCGCATTCATATAAAGATTTATAAAAAAATGGTCCTTTTTATTTAAAGTTACCAGAGTTATTTCCCTTTAATATAAGACTTCTAAATATGTTTAATATTAGATTTAAAAAAGGCTATCGTTTGGGGCAGATTAGGAAAACGAATGTGACTTCAGGTCAGGCGGAATGAGGTGGTATAGGATATTAAGAGGGGGGGGGGTGAGGAGGTCATACAAGTCCGAAAGTGAATTTAATAGCGATTTCGCAGTACAGCACGTTAGCCACTAAGCCACGGAGAACCCGCCTCCGTTTCTTTTTAGACTTCGGAAGGATCGGACGAGAAATATATAGTGTGATTAAAAATTCATTTTCTTCTGAAAGATATAATTTCTATATTCCATTTAGTTAATGATTTTTATTCCTTTTACATTTGATATATTTTTCAAAAGTAAAGTTTCTTAGGGAATATTATAATCGTAAAATTATCTTTAAATCTATATTGTCGATCAGTGTTTCTCAAACTTATTTGACCGTGGACCCATTCAATCGAATGCGAGTCCTTTGTGGCCCCACAAAATCTCATGGCTCCGAGGCCCCCGTTGAGAAACACTGATTTAAAAGATAAATTAGGAGTTTTAAATTTTAAGAAATCGAAAACTAAAAACGGCTACATTGCATAGATCAGATTATAAATAAATACATATTTATATTAACTAAATAGCTTAAATTTATCTAACATTTTAACTAAATAATAAGTTTAATATTTCATTTTAAATAATAATTATTAATACAAGATACTCAATATATATTTTTGTAGGTCCTAAATTTTCTGTGGCCCCCTCTTAGCTCCTTGTGAACTACCATTTTTCAAATTTTGCCCCGTGACACCCAAAATTTCATGGCCCCCAGGGGGACCATATGGCCCCGTTGAGAAACCCTGCTGTAGATGTTTTAAAATAATTTCACGATTATAATTTTATACAGAACTTTGCTTTTCAAAATGAGATGGTCGATATAAGTTGTCTTGAATTTTAAATTGAATTTCTATAAAATAAAGTTTCGTCGAGAAGAGACAGTAAAATAAAAATGGTTAAAACTTAGTATTATCTGGATTATTCGAACTATGATTCTCATCTTCATTGTTATCTGTACAACGTTTCGGTCGATGTGCCCTCCGGCCTTCTTCATGTATTTCTTCTCGGACACGGGAACCTTCTCGGACACGGGAAACATCTCGGACACGGGAACCTTCTTTTCCTTACACATGTACCCCAGTTATGGTTAGCGGAATTAGAACAGGATACCCCCGTAGACTGAATAAAGGGTTAGGTTCAAAGTTCCATGATGGCTCCCGATTACGACGAGAAGGTTCCCGAGCCCGAGAAGGTTCCCGTGTCCGTCAAGAAATACCTGAAGAAAGACGGAGGGCACATCGGCCGAAACGTTGTACAGATAACAATGAAGATGAGAACAATAGTCTGAATAATCCAAATAATACTAATTATCAAGCCTATCTGAAAAATTCTGAGAAATGGTTAAAACTTTTATAGAACCTTGATTTTCAAAATAAGTCTGCAGATTGTTTTCAATTCTAAATAATTCAAATGTTATAAAACAGTTTTTTAAAGAATAGACCGAGAATTAGCCATATAACAGGTATAAATAACAAGTTCTTCTCAGCTTATATGCTTTTTTTTTTTTTTTTTTTGATGGGGGAATTTCCGAGTGATCAGACAAGAAATGTATTGTGATTGCATATTTTTTTTCTCTGGAATATTTAGTTCTAACATTTCAGTAAGATATGAATTTTAAATTTAATATTTTTCTCAAGATAAAGTTTCTAAGAGAATAGATAACAGTTAAAAAAAAATTCTATGCATAAAATTGCGAATATAACTTTGCTTTTCAACATTAGTTTGACAATTTAAGATGTTTTAAACAATTTTTTAGAGAATAGACAACAGAGACTTAGCTATATAACAGATGCATACGTAAATGATACAATCATTTTATGGATACTATCGATATTTACCCAACCCGTTAGCAAGGGGTAGGATGTGACACAATTCGCCAGAATGGAGCATCCAATGAGGACCCAACTCGTTATTTAGTAGTATGAATCTGCAAGACTTGCTTGCTAAACATTTTTATAGATACAATGCTAGTATTTAAATAATAGCTAAACAGCGTTAGATTTTTGTGTTAAGGGATATTTAGCTTCATCTCCTCAGATGTAGTATATGACAATGATCATTTAACGCAAACGCATTGGCTAGGTCAAATGTAGTCCTGGTTCAAAATAGAGAAGGATGAACACACTCCAAACATATCTGGCTCTGGTTTCAACCGGGGTGTCCAGTGGCTTTGGCCCTGTGCCTTATAAGCAACATCGTTGATCCCAGGAGGCTATCCCCCCAGACAACACCCCCCTCGATTTAAAGGGGCAGTGCTGGGTTTATTGCCAGGTGCCTGACAATACTTATTGTTCGTTTCTGTTTTGGTAATATTTTTAACACACCTTGAATATTGAATAAAATTAACGTTTCATTCATTGCTCATTTGTGCCTTGGTAAATACAGCTTCAATCTAGAGAGAGAGAGAGAGAGAGAGAGAGAGAGAGAGAGAGAGAGAGAGAGAGAGAGAGAGAGAGAGAGAGAGAGAGAGAGAGAGATTTTGCAATGGAGAACAGGAAAATCAACATAATAACGAAGAGAAAAGATGCGAGACGAAAAAAAATTATATACAAAAACAACGACAGATAAAAGACAGTACTCACTGGGTCAGGATATAAAATTATCAAAAGACAGTTAAAATAGATCACGTGGGTAGGTTAGGGCTTTTATTTTCTTATCTTTTAAAATTCGATTTTAAGTAATTTCACAGCCATCCCCACTGTATGTTGGAAGGGAAGATGGGAAGGTTCAAAGTAAACGAAGGTGCAGACTGGGTGATTGCTGATGCCTGTTCATTTGATACACTCATCAAAGTGTCACCCCCCAAAAAAAAGCCCCACCCCTAAAAAAAACCCCATAAAAAAAACAACAAAAAACCCATAAAAACGTAAGTCTCCATGTCTGTCGATTTGCATTTGTACCTGATTCTATAAGCGGTTTACCTAAATAAGGTAGCCCTGTCGGTGGGGCTTTAGAATACACCCACTGCACCTCTGCAGAGGGTAAGAACCCCCCACCCCAATCGGTCACCTGTTGGCCGTGGGTGGCGACCTATGATGCTTAAAGACGGAATCCTGGTGGATGAGCAGTCCATGACAGTCCACTTAGAACCTTATTTAGGTTAGACCCCGGAGAGACCCCCTCCAATCAATCGGCTGGTCATGTCAAGCCCTAGCACCTATATGATTGCCTCTACCCTTTTTATCATATGGGTGCAAGAAGACGGTGGCTGAGGGTCTTCATGTCCTGGGAATGACGTTAAACTCTATCTGATGGTGAGATTCCAGTTCTGGAGGTTTAGGGAACGTAGAGCACCCCTTCATCACCATTGCTCCCCGGTCCAATCTGACGCGGAGTGGTAGTATCTGTTAAAGTCCCATCTATGGGTTAAATAGAAAAAATGTGTTTATAAAAAAAAAATGTGTTTATAAAAATTGAGTATCCATTAAGAATTAATTTATTTCAAAACTTTATGAGCATTAAATGACCCACTAAGGTTGATATGTCGTAAAACAAACCAAACCAAACCGGTTAAAATTGCAAATTGTCGTCAAAATTAAAACGGAAAAATTTGGCTTGGGCATAGATTTTAATGAATTTAATTATAAATAACATAAAACAATTTATGTTATTTTTTACTTAAATTTTAACCGTTAGTTGTGTTTTTAACCGTTTTTCATTGGGCGTTATTTTCATATAGATGGCCGCAAAAGAACTAATTTTTAAGGGAGATAATATTTTCCGAGAATTTATTAACATAAAAAACACGGATTATTATACTTTTGATCATCCATACTTAAGAAAAGCACGGGTCGCCTGTAATATTGAAATATAAAGTACTTTTTTTTTGTATATGTTTATCAATTCTGCCTAGTCTTATAATTCATCTGTTTTATTTTATTATTTTTTCCTTAAACACAACTAACAGTTAAAATTTAAGTAAAAAATAATATAAATTGTGTCCTTAGTAATAATTAAATCTATGCCCAAGCCAAATTTTCCCGTTTTTAATTTTGACGACGATTTGCAATTTTAACCTCCAAACCTAAATAAGTACTTTTGACACCCTAGGTATCCCTACCCACATACTTTACACATCTCAGGGACACCCAGTCGTGGTGTATGCATTTACTAACCACTCCTCACGATCAAGATGTAACACATAGTCAATTTTTAAAGCCGGTTGCCATACTAAGGTTAAAGAACCCAGATTTCCCTACTATTTACCCATAGATGGAAGAGAATAGTTGGATGCGTACTTTACCCAAATGTGAAATGTTACCAGCCTCGTCCAGGATTTGATTCAGACGTGGTAAACTAGCTAGTCTCGCAGATCTATTGCTACTGCAATGAATTCAATACTCACTGGGTACCTCATACTTGCGGCCGTGTACCAAACGCTAAAACAATTATTACATCCGTCATGCCTAGGCTTTATTTCGCTTACGTCATCATTTCAGCGCCCACAGCAATAGAGGTTGTAATGATTTAGATCTCGACACACACACACACACATATACACACATAATGAAGATTCAGTATTTTTCTGTCTGTAACCGAAAGTACGTCACTGCTTTTAATAGGGGCCAAATATAACCTGTTTAATAATTATTCGTATTTAATAGGACCGTGTGCAAACAAATATCTTAATAAACAACCCATAAAAATGGAAATATAAATGTACAATGAACGTAATTCCCTAACCTAAAGGCATATATATATATATATATATATATATATATATATAGGGTGTACTTACTTAGGGATTGCTACATATTTATATTTTTGGGTTATAGAATTTGGATGGTGTATTTTGGCAATAAATAAAACCTAGTAATAACCCTTTTGACTGTATAATGTTCCACAAGAAATAAGTATATTCCTGGTATCTTTCGTTTAGAAAAAATAACTTTTTATTAAAAAAATATTGGTAGGGTTGTACTTCCTTTATGGGGTACACAGCTGGAGAAGCAAGGACGAGCTCATAAGTGACGTTATCATATGAACAGCTACACATGGACATTCTAGCCTGGGTCGGCCAACAAAAAATAGAAAAAAAAAGAAGAAAAAAAAAAAAGAAAGAAACTACATCGAACAGTTCTGCGCGGATACTGGGCACTGTGCAGAGGATCTGTCAGGAGTGATGGTCCATATATTCGGGTGGTGAGTAAGTCATGGAAATCCATACTGTGGGCATGACTTGGTAATTATGATGATGATGTTGATGATGGGCACTGATGTGGGTGAGGCAAATCTGTATCTATGTACATATGGTGGGAAGTGAATGTTGACGGACAGCTTTTTCTTTAGTCATTTCTCATTAAAAACCGAAGAGTACATTCCTTTCATGAATAGCATACTCGACGACGTTTTAGTAGTTGCTAAGGTATTTCTAATATGAATACTTATTTATTCAATATGTTTAAGACTATCACAGATGGACTATTTAGGAGACTACGATGAAAAGTTACCACACCCGTAGATATACATTTTGTGATAGGAAATATTCTGGAAGATATTTTTAGCAAAATATTCAAATTATCGCCGTCTGTGGATTATACTGATTGGAGAGCTGTAATAGATTTTGAACGTCATTTCGCATTTTATCAAAAATGAACACCATTCTGATATTACCATCATCTCAATTTATTAAAAAAAAAAAGGTTTCGTGTCTGTTATATCCCAAGATGTTAGGAATAACAGAATATAACAAAAACAGTTAATTTCTCTGAATTTTTGAGATGAGACTTGATCATTAGTATTATTCGGACTATTGTCCTTTCTCTTCATTGTTATTTGTACAACATTTCGGCCGATGTACCTCCGACAAGAAATACCTGAAGAAGGCCGGAGGGCACATCGGACGAAATGTTGTACAAATAACAATGAAGATGAGGACAATAGTCCGAATGATACAAATAATACAAAAAACAGTTAAATGTGTTTAAAATATAACAATATTGTTTTTTTTATTTATCTCACCGACCGGGGAATACAGAAGGGTGAATTGGATAAAACAGTTCAGCTATCGGCCATGTGATGTGTTCATCAAGCAGCCATGTTCTTCACTATCCTGTCTCTGATTTGCGACTCCCACATACCAGTGTCAACTTCGTTAGGGAGAGTTATCTCCCCTAACAGTGTCGTAGTGACTAACGAGTTGGACTGTGACATAGTAATAAACGAGTTCGAACTCTAGTCGGACCATTATATTCACTTCCGAACTTGGGAAAAATATGACTCCCCCCCAGTTATGAATTATAAGTACAACGACTGTTCTTTTAGAAGCGTGGCTTTGGCATTAAAACCCCATAAAGGGTTATATTAAATTAAATAAAGAAAACAAACCAAACTCTAATTGGGGAAAATCGCCGTGACGTATTGGTTAACGTGTTGGACTGTGACATCGTAGAAAGCGAGTGCGAACTCCTACTCACTCGGAAGAATTGTTAAATATATATTCTAGCGTATAGACTGGTTGCCTACTGATGCCAGAATGTCCAGTTTTCCATACGATTGTACCCATAGCTGGGGGGGAGAAGAGATGGATTCATGTATTTCTCAAGAGTATGAATATATTAATTCGGTTCGTTGGGTCCATTTCTTTAAGCAATTATGCCAAAGTGTTGTGAACTAGCCTATCGTACCTTTTTCTGGCAGTAAATAAACTGGTCCATCACTTCTTGTTTACTGCTATTTAGAGCAGTGGGAGAAACTTACGGAAACCTTCACTGGTTTCCGATTTAGAGGATTCGGTCTCTAGACCCTAGTTTAATTAATCGCGTAATCCCAGGAGGTTGTCCTATTCAGGTAGCACCTATCCGCTTGTCTAAAAGGGACATGGCTGGGTTTATTGCTCGGTGCATAATGCGCCCCAAAACGGGAATGCCAACGGGATCCACGCATTTTTTACTGGCCATCGAATGAGTTTCGGTTTGTGCGTGGCTTACCACGTTAAAAAAGACTTTGTGTCGCATCCTGGCCTAGTGGGCGGGGGGTTAAGGTAAATACAGAAACTTATGGAGACTTTATATCTACTAGCAAATATATGCACCCTCCGCGTGCAAGTATTTAAGTTTTAATGTAATAAAATATTATATCAAATTAGAAGGGCTAATGAAACTAAATAAGAATGCAGATAAAAAGATTTGAAACATAGAACAACTGAAACTTACTCGTCCATCACTTCTGTCTTTCATTGCTAATTTTTCTAATTTAACTATTAAAGAATAATATTACAGTCATTTCGTCTTGTTAATGGATTTCTTTTAATATTTATTGAAGAGATTTTTGCTCATATTGATTAAGATAAAACCAAACAATTAGAAATCAATAATACTAAACACATATATATTAAAATCAAATTTAAATATCAATATGCAAATTAGCCTTCCCGTTCACATTTTAAACCACTATTTTGTTGTATATAAATACAATTGCACGTTATTAGTATGTAGATATGGTCAACAGTATTAATAATGTAAAACAATTTTATTAATAATTAAGGTTTAAGATAAAATAATAATCATGGAGAATGTAACATAAATAACTAAGGTAATTGTCACTTGAGTAGTAATATAGTTTCGGTTACAGACACAAAAACTCACAATCTCCATTATAATAAGAATATGTAAGACTAATTCTTAGCACTCTGCTGCGAACTACTAAATCGTATGTACTAGTATACCGAACATTTCTAGGTTCCAGTATACAACACAAAGTTGATGTAGAATTTTTTTTAAATGGATTGTTTTATATTTTTTGTCGTACTGAATTTAGTTTTGTCTCCACTATGAATAGAGATCTTCAGTCTAATTGTCCTTATACGGTCCGTTTGGAGTAGTTGATGCGGTTTCAAATTCGACCATAACGAGCCACAATTGTTAAACGTTAAACTCATCATTTATCCGAACACAAAGACACAGTATGCGTAAAAGGTAGGTTCAAATACAAGAATAATCAAATATCATTGTCCACTGTGTGATACTAGCGAATTACCCCTAGCGAAAAAAAAAAATAAAAAATAAATAAAATAAATAAAATAAATAAATGAATAAAACATGAAAAACACCAACACTAAAGCGTACAGGTGTGCTGTGTCGACTTTCCCTCAGTGAAATGTAGGTCTTTAAACATTTCCTTTTAAAAACTACTGGAAGCTGTCGCAAAAACTCGTTAAGTGTTTCAAAGGGACTTCAGCTATCTTGAAAGGAAATCATTATAACTAAATCTCCTTTGATCCCGTAGTCTTTCAATAATCTTATGTTAACGACTAGAAAGAAGTTTGCCTGGGACAAAAAGATTCCACGGGTAATCTTATGATAATGGAGATTGTGGGTTTGTATGTCTGTAACCGAAACTATATTACTATTCAAGTCACAATTCCCTTTGTTATTTACATCACACTCTCCATGATTTTATTTTTATCTAAACCTCAATTATTAATAAAATTGTTTTACATCATTAAGACTGTTGACCATATATACATACTAATAACATGCAATTGTATTTATGTATACAAGAAAATAGCGGTTTACAGTGTGAATTGGAAGGCTAATTTGCATATTGATCTTTAAAATTTGATTTTAATGAATATATGCTTAGTATTATTGATTTCAAATTGTTTGGTTTTATATTAATGAATATGAGCAAAAATCTCGGGGATAAATCTTAAAAGAAATCCATTAACAAGAAGAATAACTGTAATATTATTCTTTACTTCCTATTTTAACTAAATAGTTAAATTAGGAAAATTTACCAATGAAAGACGGGAGTAAGGGAAAATGATGGAAAAGTTAGTTTCAAGTTTTCTATTTTTCAATCATACCCCCTCTGTTCCAAATATTTTTATTTGAATTTTTATTCAGTTTCATTAGCCTTTCTAATTTAACATGATATTTTATTATATTAAAACTTAAATACTTGCACCCGGAGGGTGCATATATTTTGCTAGTATCTATAATATTAAGAAAAATCCTGCTGCTGTGGAGGTGCTTTCAAGGAGAAGATGTTTTTTTTTTGTAAATGTTGAACAGTTGTTGACTTGCCACAAGAAGAATCGAGAGATTCGTTATCAGGATTCGTTGCCGATCTCAGTGAAGAGTTACTTGCTTCTTCTGTGTGATGTTGGTTGTTTTTACGACATGTCAACCCTTATTGGGTTATTTAATGCCAAATAATGCCAGTATTCTTTCTTTCTTCTTTCCAAATATTAAATGAATAAAGAGAGCTCAATATCAGTGATAAAGTGTGTGTGTATATATATATATATATATATATATTATATATATATATATATATATATATTCATTTATTTATTTATCCTTTCAACACACACACACACACACACACACACACACACACACACACATATATATATATATATATGCTTTGGGTATACATAAAGTCAACGGTGCTTGGTAACTGTCAGTTTCTTGCCTATGCGATTTTCGAGCCAAGAGGCATGAAACTGACAATTACTTAGCGCCGTTGACTTTATGTCTACACAAACCCAACTCCTTAATTGGCTAGTTTCTGTGTTTAGTTTATATTACGTGGGAAAAACATTGTATGACTCAGTTGATACTCACCTCACACATTTTGAAGTAAAGAGATTAAAAGGGTATCAATCTTTATTGTGTTTTTTTAATCTTTGTAATTTGAGAATTATGCTCCCTCGTCGGTATATCTTCTGAATTAAATTATTTTTTTAAGGATGTGATCCAGCACGTTAGACATTACCTCACTGGGACTCAACACCAATCAAATATGAAAACGCCTTTTAAGTAGTAGTAGTTCTTCTTCTTCTTCTTCTTCTTCTTCTTCTCTTCTCTCTTCTTCTACTCTTTCTTCTTCTTCTACTCTTTTCTTCTCCTCTTTTCTTCTTCTCCTCTTTCTTCTCTTCTTCTTTTCTTCTTTACTTTCTTCTTCTTCTTCTTCTTCTTCTTCTTCTTCTTCTTCTTCTTCTTCTTCTTCTTCTTCTTCTTCTTCTCTTCTTTTTTCTTCCTTCTTCTTCTCTTTCTCCTCCTTCTTTCTTCTTCTTTCATTTATTTAAGTTTAATTTATATTTTTATTTACTTATTTTTTCTCAAAACATGTTTGATAAAACTCACCAAACTTCCGAAACGTGTTTATAACTGAGTGACATCAGTGCGATCTCAAATTGACATTCATTTACTAAAATAAGAAAGTTTGACTAGCATCATCCATCATAATTATTGTCCATTGTCATTTGATGGGATCGCCTCGCCACTAACGAACACCAAAAAGAATACAAGAAAGAAAAATTACCTGTGTGGATGCGCTTTAGCAATAACCCTTCATTAATACATGTGTTAGCGTGAATTCTTGCAAATTACGTGTAACAAGTTACAGTAACACGCTGTACATATTTACCAACCCCTCCGCACGAGCAGGATGTGACACAAGGTCAATTTCTCAAGCGAGGTTTAACAGGTTTAAATTCAGAGGCTTCTTTCTCCTAGACCAGTTGCCTAACTATGGTTCTCAGTTGATAGAGCGTTTGGCTAGAAACCATAAGGTTCCTAGTTCGATACCGGCCCTCGCCCACTCAGCGTATGAGTAGAACAGGGATCTGTGTGGTAAAGTAAGGAGCTGATGGTAGGTGTGGCGCTCCACCTCAGAAGTCTAGCGCTAGTGAAAAGGGGATTAGACTCCCTCGCTGATTCACTGATACCGACTTTAGGCCACCCCGACGACTTTGTTTTACTTACTTACTATTTGCCCATAACTGGAATGAAAACAGTTGGATGCATACTTTTCCCAAGAGTATTAGCGCTACAATAACAAAATGTAGCTTGATATTGTAACAGAGGAATCTTTCAAGTAACTGTAATAAAAGATTAATGCTGAAAGGAATTATAAATAAAATAAATAAAACAAGCAAACATCAAACCAAATAACAGGAGTTTCATGCTACTATTTTTAATACAAATAATTTGTACAATTACATGGTCCTGTAGCGTTAGTTTCGTATTTGCCTGGGAGAGTTGTCTGCTCGTTTAGTTTGCTGGTGCCCGCTAGGGGTCGGTTATATTTAAGCGGCTGGTTTGAACGCTTCTTTCTCTTTTCCGGTTGCTCGACTACGAGACACATGGGTTAGTTAAGGTCTACCCCTTCTCGTTGGGGCTTCGTCCCCCCTTACATTACTGTAAGTTATTCACACAGCATGGACTATCCCTAGTCTCATGTCTGTGGCTTTTATGTATATCTTTTTACCATTCAGGAATGTGTCTTTATCTTTATGTATGTACACCTTATTATGTACCCTTTTATCCATGTGCTGTATACGTATTAAATGTTTTGTTTATCAAACCTTTGTCGGAGTTTGTATCTTCAGGTAAATATAACTTTGAATCCTTTTTTACAGTCCCAAGCATTCTTATTGAATACACATAATTTTCAAACAGATTTATACATGTTGCTTGATGGATTGATTTAAACAGCTTGTCAACCTATCTAGGATTATAGATAAGTCTATTGTACATTACTGCATACATTTGCTCAGTATGATATATTCTGGACAAGTATGTATTTCCCAACCCCTCCGTCATGATCATAATGTGACACAAGGCCAAATTTTAAGCCAGGTACAACTGGTTTGAATTCTATGGTCTACAGTCTGCCTTAATATTTACTCATAACTGTGCGGAGAATTGTTGGATTGATACCTATCTTAAGGTTATTAGCGTTATGTGTGTAGGGAATACATTCCTTACTTGCCACCGTTCGTCTGTTTGACGCTAGGGGACACGAGAGGTAATTACCCCCCGCAGCTGCCAGTAGATGCCAAGTGGTGTAGCGAGCTACATTATAAAATAAAAAGCGGCAAAATCAAAGCCCCCAATTTCACATCTGACCTAAAGAGAAGTAACAACGCACTAGTTTGCGCCCCCCCCCAGCAACCTCGTGTCGCATGGCACACGCGAACGTGCTTAACATGTTAGTCTTTACACTTTCCATTTCTACCAGTTAAATATTAAGGAATCAATACTTTCTCTACTAAATACTCTTTTCATATTAAGACAATTTGCTGATACAACTCTGTAAAAGCTCTTCCTTGTATTCTCTTCTATTAAGTTGGCTCAGGCAATAAAATATCGTTGTTATTACTTTCTCGTGAATTGTTCTCATATCTATTCCGTACGATGAAAACATATTCAACCAATTATCGTTCTACAAGTTTATCTTGTCTTCTTTCCATTGTTTCAGTGTTAGTTTGTCACTCATAACTAATGCTAATATTGGTTCTTGATGAGTGGGGATTCAATTAAATATATTCCCTAACACCAAGCATACCAATACAGCAGGGATCACCAAACTTTTTCGTGGTGGGCCGGATAATTGAAAAAAACAAAATAAAATAACGAGCGCGGGCCGGATAATTGAAAAAATAACGAGCGCGGGCCACATTATTATTGTGTTCAATACTTCCTAGCCAGAACGAAAGCTCTGAGAAAAAATGAACATGATGATATGCTTAACGTGTAATTCTTTACACTTTCCTTTTCCATCAGCCATATATGAAGGACTCAAGACTTTCCCCTTCAATATTTGGAAATTTTGCTCATACAATTCTATATAAGCTCTTCCTTGTATCTCATGTATTGTTTATATTCTCTTCTGTTAAGTTTTGTTCAGGCAATAAAATATCCTAGTTATTACTAATGTGAATTGTCCTCGCTTTTTTTTCTCTCTGTACGATGAAACGATAATCAACCAACTATCGTTCTTGAAATGCAAACAGGCTCGTTCAGGATTTGAACTCAGACAGCCGGGTTCGTCTCACACGAGCGCATCGGGTCAAGTAGCAAATTAGATTTGAGTTAAATTATTAAGTTCAATTTAAAAAAATTGATTTTATTGTAAACATATAAAAAACTTATTGGGGTGGCTGGGGTGAGTGTAACCCGCGTGTAGTAATGGTTAGCAAGCTAACTTAGTAAAACCAATGTTAGTGAGTTCGATTCTCACTGGGCGCTCCATCCTTCAGGTCTCGTGCTAAACTAAGCTAAAGTGAGGTTAAAGATGATTGAGTGTTGTCTATATTACGATTTTTGCGGCTTCAAGTGAGAACATTTTACAGCGGAGTTCCCTAGTGTTAAGCAGAGGCTGATCCTCAGTGAATAATCCTTTGATTGCTCCCTCGGCGTCCCTTAGTGTTGGGTAGAATCCTTTGGTTGAGCAGAGTCCTTGGTTCCAGATCAGTTCGTCCGTGTCAAATACGTGCAAATTAACGGCTTTCAAGATTGGCGATTAAATAGTTAACTAACCACGTATTCGAGCTGTTGATTGGCTGGCATTAATCCACATGCCCACGCAGAGTCTATAAGTTTAAGCGGTGGACTTCAGCACACCTTATATATCAAAATACTCCAACAGTCTAATCAGGAGACAAAAAAAAATCAGCGTGGTTCGCTATTGAAAAGATTTGCCACTCCTACTTGTTGTGTCACGATTTGTCTAACTAATTTGCAAACTATTGCTCTATAGCAGGCGCCCCTTTTTAATATTACACATTTACGTACATAATATCATATATTACATATTTACGTAGGTTAGCAAGGAAACATCTTTAGTATGAGAGAGAAAAAAATGGACAAAGGGAAGCACGTGCTCACATGAAACAATCAAACAAAACAAACCGCAAATGAAGATGGTCTGCACCTTTAGGAAAAAAATAGTTCAATAAAAACAAGTAATCTATGAAGAATTCTTAGGGGTGCGTTTTCTGCTTGGAACTAAAAATAATCTTATAAATATTGAAGATATACCACAGAGAACTGGTTTGAAAGTCGGCTTAGTTCTTTTGATGAAAGGACTGACAATTAGGTTTATTTGAAATAACTCTTGCTTGGCCAGTTGAGAGAGAGAGAGAGAGAGAGAGAGAGAGGTACAAAATGAAAAAGAAATTGTGTGAGAGAGAGAGAAGGCAGACACAAAAAGAAAGAGACAGAAATATAGACAGAGACACAAAGAGAAAATGAAAAGTGTGTGTGTGTGTGTGTGTGTGTGTGTGTGTGTGAGAGAGAGAGGAGAGAGAGAGAGAGAGAGAGGAGAAGAGAGAGAGAGAGAGAGAGAGAGAGGGTTCTATCAAGTTATTACAATGGCATTTGAAAACAAAAACAAAAAAATACTGTGTATAAATTCGTATCTAAAGTGTAGTTAATGAGTGCCATGCGTTGGTATTTATGGACTCCCCACCAAGCCAAGTGTGACACAAGGTCGTTTAATGTGAGATTCCGCAACAGGTCTAAAGATTGCTTAAAATTCTCACGGCATTCCTCTTTTTAGGCACCCCAGATACCGACTAATAAACCCAGCCCTGTCCTTTTTAGGCGAGGGACCGGTGATAGTCGCCTGGAATCAAGCTAGAAACTTTTACGGATTTCCGGCTCAGATATTACACTTTGATCTTTACCCAGGATCGGAGAGCTCGCGTGGTGTAATAGTTAGTGAACCAGGCTAATAGATCATTGCGAGTGAGTTCGATCCTCACTGGGCTCCCTCTCATTCCGCTTTTTTGTTAAAATAAGCTAAGTTTAGTAAATGAATAAAATAGGCGCTTCACATGGTGCAATGGCCAGCGAGTTAATATCGCAGACCATTGTTAGTGGTGTGATTCTCACTAAATGCTCTATAAGTTGGGACTTTTATCCAAACTAAACAGAGATTAATAAGTATTATTTGGACTATTGTCCTCATCTATATTGTTATCTGTACAACGTTTCGGTCGATGTGCTCTTCGGCCTTCTTCAGGTATTTCTCGTCGGACTCGGGAGCATTCTCGAACTTGGGAACCTTCTCTTCGAACTCGGGAACCTTCTTGTCGTAATAGGGAGAACCTTCACGGAACTTCGACTCCAACCCTTTATTCAATCCACGGGGATATACTGTTCTCATTCTGCTAACCATAGCTGGGTACAGGTGTTTAAGCTATGTTAATTATTATTGCTATTTGACTGTCGCCCTTGACTTGGATTGAACCGGCAGATAACTATCACTTAGAACTGTATTAATCCAACGCCTATATCCACTACGCTATGTGTCCAGTTGGACAATTCAGTGTGAAATTTTGGGAACTTATAAACCTAATGTCTTGTTTTACCTAGAATATCTACCTTTTTACTTATGTATGATTTTTTTTTTACCTTGACTCATATTGTGTTTTCTCTTTTAAAAAAATCTAATCTAGCCTTTTTACTTCCAAAAAAGAAAAAAAAAACCCCGAAAAACAACAACAAAAACAACAAAATCACCCCCCTAAAAATAACAAAACTAAAGCAGAAATGGATACTTTAAAACGTTTTTGTATAGTTATTTACTAAGCTTAGCTTAGATGTGGCACAAGGCCAGAAGTATGGGGGCACCCAACGAGAATCAAACTCACTAACAATAGTCTGCGAATCTAGAGGTTCACGCGAGGTGCCCTATATACTAAGCTTTTGCTCAGATGTGGTACAAGGCCAGAGGTATGGGGCACCCGGTGAGAAACGAACTCACTAACAATGGTCTGTTAAGTTAGCTTGTTAACCATTACACCACGCGAGGTGCCCAAACACTTTTATTTTTTGTATATCGGACAAGTCCTATTATTTCCGACTCGCGACTTTGTGTTGTTCTGTTGGGTACATTGTTGATTAGTTTCATTGGGAAAGAGAGAACCAATGTTAACAACACAATACTGCCATAAGTAATAAAAATCCTGGACTTATTTGTTCAATTATTTTTAAGTCTACCGCCAGTCAACAAGAGATTTTCAAACCTGACCCATTTTTACTGTCTGTAGACAGCAAAAGTGATTAATTATTTTTTAAATGGATCAATAATGCGCCAGGGCTTACATTTATGGACGCTAGTAGGCTTCTCAAACAATTTCGAATCGGCTTACGAGATATCTCGCGAGAACTGCCCGTTCTTAGTTGGTTGGTTGGTTGGTTTTACGGCATGTCAACCCTTTTCGGGTCATTTTATGCTGAAAACCTTTTTGTTCATTCTTGATGGGTACTAAATTAAAAAAAACACATTTTGTTACGATTTTATGGGCCATCCTTTAGGCTCCAAGCAAGAGTGCTTGTCAAGCGGAAATCATTGGTAAAGAATCCTTTAGTTGTTCCTTGGTGCTCCTCAGTATTGCAAGTCCTTCGTCAACGATTGCAAGTGGATGTCATTCAGTATCAGTGATTAAGTAGTCAACCAGCCACGCATTCGGGCTGTTGATTGGCTGAGGTTTAAACCACGTGACCTCGCCTAGTCTATAAATTTAAGTGGTGTATTGTAGCACACCTTATATAACAAAATATTCCAACACATTTTGTCCTAGATAACTCCTAGACGGGACTCTAACAAGTACTACCACTCCGTCTTTGTTCATGGAGGGGCTGATAATTGATTGATTTTAACGGTATGTCAGTCCGCCTGGGGTTATTTTATGCATAAAGTATAGAATGGCATACATTGTAAATTTATATTTTATGCAGATGTTTCTTTTTTTTGCACACAGTTATATGATATCAAGTAATCTTACTATTAAAAATGATTTGCAACAGATCTTTTTGACCGTATGGGATCCTAATAAAAGTTACCACTCCTCGTCAGAGTGGACTTGGGAGTAATAGCGATGAAGGGGTACTCTACTGGAGCCTCACCACCGAATGCAGGTTAGTGTCATACATAGGACAACTCCCTTATTTTTTTTTGGGGGGGGGGAGGTCTTACTCCTCTGTAGGAGATACAAGCGTATTTTAAGCATCGCTGAAAAGTTGGGTGACGAGATATCTCGTACTAAATGTCTTTGATTTCGGAGGTGGTTGACGATATATCCTACAGGAATGTTTATTTCAGGAGGGACTGACGAGATAACTCGTGAGAATTGTTTTTGTTCTGTGTCTGGAAGTGAATCAAATAATATATATATATATATATATATATATATATATATATATATATATATTGGCAGACGAAAATTCTGTCGGGGTTTCGCTCCCAGCTAGATGTAGCTGTTAAAAAAGTCGAGTCGCACTGATGAGACGTAAACGTGTCTGTGGATGATTGATATACATACTCCCAATTTTCATGGTAGAGCACTGTAGGGGCGACATTAGTTGAAATTTCACCGTTTAGCGTAAGCATTTACTCGCCTGTTGTTTACATACTTGAGTTCTCTGGTGATTGTAAAAACATATATCCTGTAAGTTTGTATCAATTAATTGTTCACCCTGGACTGACAGTCGGTGACGGCCTTAAGGGTAAGGAACTAGGCAGACAAAAATTCTTCAACCAAAATTATTTAACAGCTACCTTTAGAAAAGAAAAAAAAGTCGAGCTGCACCGATGACACGTAAACGTCGAAACACGTGTATGTGGATGCCTGATTATATATATATATATGTATATATATATATATATATATATATATATTATATATAGTAAGCTACTTACCATTTAGTAGACTATATGTACAGAGTAAACAATAAATACGGAAGAATAAATGATGTGAAAGAAATCTTCATAACGCGTTGAATATAAATGAAACAAACTTTATTGTTTTAGCTTATTTTAAGATGTTGTTGAGTTCGTTCATTCAGAGCTTTCTCAATAATTACTCGGGAATACATCTGTTAGATTTAACCATTTATTACAAAGTGAATCCACAATAAAACAAGAGCACACAACTCGTGTTGCCCGGATGTAACGATATCAGTAATGTCTATTACCGCTGTAAGGATTAAAGTGATAATACTTGAAGATAAAACTCCGACAAGAGTTGATAGACAAAACATTTTATATACACAGCACAAGAATTAAACAGGATACATAATACATAGAGGTGTACATAAACATACATACAAAAGTAGAGATAATGACACATTCATGAATGGTAAAATACAAGATATTTAGGTATCAAAGAGATACCTAAATGTACATAAAACGTAGTTACGGATACATGACTAAAGGATAGTCACATATCGTAAGAGAGACTTACTAGCAGTGAGTGGCCAGTGTTAAGGGCCGAAGCCCCAACGAGAAGGGGGTAGACAGTCTAACCCATAGTGGTGTCTCGTAGGTCGGCAGGCAAAGAGAGAGAGAGAGAGAGAGAGAGAGAGAGAGAGAGAGAGAGAGAGAGAGAGAGAGAGAGAGAGAGAGAGAGACGTTCAAACCAGCCGCTTAAATATCAAAGGCCCCTAGCGGGAACCAGCGAAACTAAACGGGCAGACAACTCCCCAGGCAAATCCGAAAATAACGCCACACCGCTTATAACATATTCATTGTCGTCGGAAGAGATTGGGTTAATTCTAACAAAGTACAAATAACGAACCTTTTAGATAACCCATATTTGGCCGGCGACCAGTAAAGTCTACCATGCGTTCCCCTCGAGACATTTTTATGAATAAGAATCAAAGATGCTACCATAAAAAATTCAATTAAATTACTTGTAATCTTACTGTTTCCATGGTAACCTACGCAGTTACGACAATAGAGACATGTAGTCGATAATTTCACCGTATCTCAGTCAACTTTGTATATAAAAGAGCAAAATGGTACCAAAATGGAACCGAGACAATGCTTTTCATTTCAAAGTATCTTTATGTTAATTAGCTCATTTGTATACTCATGAATATTAATGAGATGTAATCAAATTGCAGTTTTTTTTTGCTTTAAAACGTATCACTTTTCACAATCTCCACACACTTAGACAATTTTTCATGGGTATCAAATTATTTAGTAGACTCAAACAAATAAGAAAAAAAAAGTCTCATAAAAAAGAAAAAAATACCGCCCAACCCCCCTCTTAACTCTTAACTCTTAACATCCTGTTCAGAATTTTCCAAGTCCAGAGCTTCATTCCTATAAGGATTTATCAAAAATAGCTAATAATGGCCTTTTCATTTAAAGTTATCTGAGTTATTTCCCTTAAATCAAAGACTTCTAAATGTTTAAACAAAGACTATCGTTTGGGTCAGATTAGGAAAACGAATTTGACTTTTGGCCGGGTTGAATGAGTCGGTATAGGACGTTAAGAATTAAATTATATCTAATTTATCTTTTCCCACGACAACCGTGCATTTCTGAACGAAGTATGTATTTACCCAGCACATTCGGCATGGACAGGCTGTGAGACAAGGTCATTTTTTAAAAAGCGAAGTAAAGTTGGTTTTAATCTAGAGTCTTTCCTTCTTCTTGGCTAATTGCCTAAAAAAGACTAAAGAAGTCAGTCAACCTTACTCATCTCTGCCTAAGGAGGGAGTAGATGGATTTATGCCTTTCCCAAGGGCATTAGCGGGAATGGAAAAGCAAACAGCATCGTCTAGGATTTGAACTCGGATCAACGTTCCATTTCATAAGACGATGATTATTACGCAAAGTGCCTTCTGAACAAAGTACCACGTAATTTAAAGCTTAGCTCAATCTGGTAATAGTAAGCTTTTGTGTCATTCTTTTAAATTAACAAGAATAGTGATCCGCTTGGGCAAGACGTGTTCTCCCGTCTCTGCTATTCCCATGCGCGTGGCGCGTGGGGGGGGTAACAATGGAAAGGCATTCGGGGGAATAAATTTGATGCACCCAAATTTTGAGAGAGAGAGAGAGAGAGAGAGAGAGAGAGAGAGAGAGAGAGAGAGAGAGAGAGAGAGAGAGAGAGAGAGAGACTCCTAGCCAGCGAAAAGACGAAACCTGACCCGATAGAAGAACTTAATGAAACCTACAGTAGTTGCTCATTCATAAAAACAATTTTTTTCTATTTCTACTCTCACACCCAATTCGCGTGTGGGTTAACAATATCGAGAGAAAACTCATTCAGGGGGGAATAAAAGTTTATACACACAAAGAACGCCTCCGTGTTGTTTCCTGATAAAAGAACATAAAATGTAATAGAGAGAGCAGCCAGTGAAGAGACGAAACCCGGCTCGATACGATCCAGTAGAAGAACCTAAGGAAACCAGACTACAGTACATTGATCCTGATGCCAAGAAAGTACAATATACACATTGCTCACAAAAGTCACATATGTTTATTTCCCGGTATAACATTTTCCTCTTATGACTTGTACAAAAAAGAAAGACTTTTAGGGGTTGGCGTATCGATTTTATTTAAGTCCCAACTGCTTTACTTCGAGTCTCAATTGCAACCCACTAGAATTCCTATACCTCAAAGTCTCACGTGACTACCTGTAGCCAATGAACGAACTCCCACCCGTTTCCCAGGCTTCTAAAGTTTACCTCCGCCAATCTCCGACACATCCACTATCCATAGTGCCGAAGGTCGTTACGACTCGGGCAAGATTTGATCAAACCTGATTATAATGAACAGCAATAGACGCTATTTAAAGTTTCAATATTCAGTCATCTCATAATAGAAAATTAACGATTAAAATGAAAAAAAAAACAACAAAAAAACAACACAAAACAAAAAACAAACATGAATACAGAATTCTGCTAAAAAAATGTCAATACTATGACATTTTTTATCAGAATCCAATAGTCAAAATTCTTTTACTAAAAACACCCCGTATAGAAACTTATAAAAATCGTCTGATATGATTACTTAGACTCTTATATTTATAGAAAAAAAATTAAAAATCGTTTTTAATAGGTTCCTTTTTTCAGATTTCATAAAATAGGGGCGGGGGAGACCCCGTAAAAATATTTCCTCAATATATTTTAGGAAAACATAAACATAAACATTTTAAACATAATTTCATAAACAGGTGAATAATCACCAACATTTTCGTGAAAATTTGACTATTAGTTGATTTTTCATAGAATTTCTTTTAAAAAGCCGGTAATCATAACTTGTTTTTGGCTACGTTGAATTTCAATTGATTTAACGGTGCAAAAATGTAAACATTGTTTTCGTTCATAGTTTTCATTATTTCCGTTAGCTGAAAATTAAAAAAAAATAATCAGGAGTTTTTTTTTTATGTTTCTTCTTTTGAATCGTTTAAAATTTTTGAAGATGATATTAACCATTATGCAAGTTTTATTGTGTTAGATATAAGGGGGTAAATTTGACACGTCAAATTGGAGGTTCTTGCGTCCAGCAACCCAAAAATTGTCCTGGCAGATACCATTTTTGAAATCTGCGACCCAAATTATAAAACTTTTGTTATTGTTGATACATGCCTTTTCTTACTTACTTCTTCTTCTTTATAAGTGTACTTAGCCTTGGTCGGAAACCCATCTAAGTCAAGGAAAAATCCGACACAAAACTTTTACTCTCTAGCGGCTTTGTCCCATCCCAAGGAAAGGCCAGGAGAGTAAACCCCGAAAATAAATCAGGAGCCGGAGTACTTAAGAGACCCTCCGGGGTCGGGTGTACGCGCCCGCCCTGGGTCAAAATCACGAGCGTCGATCCCAGGGGGCCATCCCCCCAGGCAACACCTGCCCCCTCGATTTAAAGGGGCATGGCTGGGTTTATTGCCCAGTGCCTGAGGCACCCCCTTGAGGGGGAATGCCGATGGGATAGACGCAATTTTTAAACCCGCCACCAATGAGTCTCGGCTTGTAGGTGGTCCCACGTTAATAGGGCCTTGTGCCTAACCTAGTACAAGTGGGGTACGAGGATAATACTCCGGAGTACTTAAGGTGCTGTGATGCTGAAATCCAGTGCTACCCAGCCACTCTCGCAACACTACCACTGCCAAACTGCATTGGTTCCTTACCTTTCCTTTGGATCACAGCGGCAGTGTGGAGAGGGAAGATTTGCTGCTTGGACAACAGCTCATCCTCCATATGATCCCGCCCAGGCTACGTAGTTAAAAAAAAAGGGGACACCACTCCATCGTCTCCCGTAGATGGAAGGATGCCAACCAATATATGTATTAACAAAGAGACGACCGATCATTACAAGGTCTAAGCCCCAAACTCATTAACCTCTTCAAAAAGATTCAATTTTCGGCTAAACTTGCAAATCGTCGTCAAAATCAAAACGGAAAATTTTGACGACGATTTGCAACACATCAAACTAAAGTCAGGTTAGTAATTGTTTTATTTAATTTATTTAACGAATTTTGAAATATTTTCTAAACTGCACATAAATATTTTAGTTTAGAAAATATTTCAAGATTCGCTAAATAAATGAAATAAAACAATTACTAACCTGACTTACCAAAAAAAAAAAAAGTCAAGTATTTTGAATCGGATTTTTAAAATTAATTTTAATTTCAAAATTTAGTTTGATGTGTTGCAAATCGTCGTCTAAATTTTCCTTTTTTAACTTTGTCGACGATTTGCAAGTTTATCCCAATTTTGTTGGCCAGTGTTATTAGTATGTTCTAACTTTATTAGGCGCTCTATAACAAGTACGAAGCTTTGGCAACATCTCTCGAGTATGATGGACAGAAAATAGAGAAAAATAGTTGTTAATTCTACTTGAGAATGACCGTGCGTACGTTCAAGAGGAGGCTTAGGCCGTCGGTCAAGTAACCTTGGACTGTGAAAGGCAACGAGCAAAACTTGCTAAAATAGGTCAACATTTCCACCTCACACTGGAAATAAACTGTCTCACCTAATAAGTATTTAGTGTGCTGTAGTGTGTTAGTGTGTTGTAGAGAGGCACTTGTTGTGACTGTCTCATTAAAAACAGTTCATTCCTTACTGGTTGCTTCCTAACTATCACGTTGTGTAAAATATACAGTGTGTATCATCACTTTTATCATTTGAAACCAATTTCGCTTTCAAAACACTGAATTATTTCTTCACTAATAATAATAATAATATTAATATATATATATATATATATATATATATATATATATATATATATATAAGGTGTGTCAGAAAAGTATCGAGATATTTTGTACTGTTTGACACACCTTGTATTCTGAAAGAAAAAACGTTCCATTCATGTATTTTTTTTCAGAATACAAAATACACGCACACACAAAACCAACCAAACAAAAAACAGACATTTATTCATCTCTTACCATACTAAAGCTGAGCAAATCAATTTTTGTCTCCTAAAGGCTTTTTTTACTGTTTAATTTAATGACACGAAATTATACTAAATTATCCTTAGTTTTAGGATTGAGTTGTGTTTGAAAAAATTCCAATTTAATTAGTTCTAATTAGTTGTAATTTGCAATTAAGTAAAAAACTGAGCCGTCGCTTATTTCACATTCTGACAGTCACTTTTCCCCTCACTATAATGAACAGCAATAGACGCTATTTAAAATTTCAATATTCAGTCATCTCATAATTGAAAATTATCGATTAAAATGAAAAAACCCCCCAAAAAAACAAAAACAAAAAACAACACAAAAAAAAACATGAATACAGAATTCTGCTAAAAAATGTCAATATCATGACATTGATTACATTCTCATTATATATGTTAGTATCTCTATGAGTGTAAAGAGAGTGATTTAGAGAGTGTGAAATATATTTGTATGTCAAGTTTCATAGCAGCAAGCCTGTAGCTTAAATTAGGTCAAACGTTTCGTTTCTTAGAAATTTCATAAAATGATTTTAGCATTATTATTTTTTTATTATTCTCCGGTCGTATTTACTTAAAAAAATTAATTTGCTTTGCTAACTAACTTTTCCCTAATCCCAATTATCAACACAGAGCTCAATGGGGGTCCCAACGGGTTACGTTTTGTCTCGTATGTATATAATTGTAGGTGTCTAAAATCTTGCTGGCTTAAGAAACAGGATGGGATGTAAACATTTCACTGCCAACTTCCTAACGACACAAAAAATCGTCTCCTAATGAGCAGGTTGTGAGGTATCAGTGAAGATACCCCCATTTCACTTACGTTAAACGAACAGAATTAACCAAATCACAAATGGTAGAAAAACATACATTTAAGCATAGAACACGTTGACAGCATAGGAGTATTATCACTGTTGGATTTTCAAATTTAAAAAATATATGTTGTAGATGAGTTAACACCCCTACAGGAGGGATTGGCTCATAGCCTTATAATAGTCGACGTAGCAGTGATAGAAACGGAAAATTATATTCGGACAAAATCACTGCGTTTGAATACACACATTTGACCCTCCTCATTCTTGTAAGTTTGTCTTTGTGAATTGTTCTACTTCTTGGTTTTATGTAATAAGTATCTGTTAGCGCCAAATACAAGTGCTGATTAAAATATATCTCAAGCACACTATTTCTCTGTGTATCTTTTACCTCCTCAACGATGCAACAATATATATATATATATATATATATATATATATATAATATATATAATTGTAGATGTCTAAAACCTTACTGGCTTAAGAAATTGGATGTGATGATGTATATATTTCCCTGCCAACTTCCTAACGACACACACACACACACACACACACACACACACACACACACACACTCTCCTAATGAGCAGGTTGTGTAGTATCAGTGAAGATACCCCCATCTCACTTACGTTAAACGTACAGAACTAACCGAATAAAAAATGATAGAAAAAAACCCAGATAAAAACAAACAAACAAACAAAAAACGAAAACAAACAAAAAACAAAACAAAACAACAGCTGATAATAACCCAAGTGTTACAGATCAGACCTAGAATACATCTAATTAAAAATATATCTCCTCTCGACGATACATAAAAAAACTGACTTCAAGTTCCGTTTCCGTCCTCAATAAACCACTTAAGAGAGAATTTCAAACAAGAAAACAAATAATTCCTCCGTTTCTCGTACCTGGTACAACAATAGCACTTATCCGCGAGTAAAATGCGTCACCGTGAGAAAGTACGTGAATATACGAGATTCACAATTGTTTCAGAAAAGCCATTTACTGCCACTTCAGGGGATTGACGTCACTTTTATAATGGAGTCATTTGCGTTAACAGCTTTTATTATGGAATCAGTGATTCCTTTATTGAGTGAAGTTGTAAATGATTCATTCCTTCATTCGGTCGATCATTTTTCCTTATATTCATTCATTCATTCATTCATGTATCTCTTTCATATTTTTCTTTTCTTCCTTCCTTGTCCCTTTTATGTTTTCTTGTGGATATATTTTGCCGTATATATAGTTACCAACATCTCCGGGTAGGATAAGACACAAAGTAAATTTCTTAAGCAGAATTTAACAGGTTTGTCGTTTTTCTTCTCCTAGAATGGTTACCTAGCCAAGGTTAACGAACCTAATCTACCTTACTTTAACGAGAGAGAGAGAGAGAGAGAGAGAGAGAGAGAGAGAGAGAGAGAGAGAGAGAGAGAGAGAGAGAGAGAGAGAGAGTTTTGTTTAAATAGCTCGGTTGTAACGCCCTCTAGTGGCCAATCCTGGTGGCTAGGGATGACAATCGTTACAAGGGCTACGAATCAAGATAGAATTTCCTGTGTAAAAAGGTTCATGTTTTACGAATCTTTTCGACCACCACAAAGATATTTCTCGCACCTGTCCTTAGAAGCCGCTCCAATTTGAACGTTCGAATGTTTTCCGTATATTTTAGCTATAGGAAGCGTGAACTGCTGACGCTGGTGCCTAAGCTGACGTATAAAAAGGATTTTGAAAATATGGCAAATAATAAGCGAAGGAATTGCACATGTGTCAACAAATCTGACACAAGCCAACACCGGAAGGAACTCTTCAATTAAACAACGAAAAAAATCAATTTACATTTTAGAAATTAAACGCTTATTTCGTCATCCGAATAACAATAGTCACACTCCTCACACAGCAAATGTTTGCGAAGATGTCTTTCTACCACTTTGATATTTGCCATCAGTAAACGACTCTTGTCACGGTGTGGTTATTATCATCCTTGTGCATATTTACATAAACCATCTCTCTCCCCCCCTCCGTTCCTGGCCTGAACAGCAAAACGGGGAAGCAATGACGTTTGTTCATAACTGGCTTGACACGTAAAACAAGCACATTTTCTGACAAGAGCCGATTTGTTTTGCTATCTCCTTGTGAACATTGAAAAGAAAACAAGAAATCGTCATAGATTCCTGCTCAGCAATTTGTTCAGTTTTTTTCCTTCGTAGCAGCGGCGAGCTATGGTTTCGACGTGTGAAGGTTGTCTTCGTAAGTTTGTCGGTTTTGGTAACAATTTTAGTTGTAATTGAAGTGTGTAGTAAGATATATTCAGCGTGGATATATATATATATATATATATATATATATATATATATTATATATATATATATGTGTGTGTGTGTGTGTGTATGTGTGTGTGTGTATTTAGGCAGCATTTTTTCATTTATGCATGTTGAATTAAACAACAGACACATCTGTTTAACAATTTTATTTGCGATTTTTTCAAGTTTTCTGGCCAACTTTTTAATATAACGAATTGTGGATTAGTCCACCAAAGTTCATGTCCCGAGTACTTTCGGCACTTGGAAGCGCCAATTAAAAAGTTGTCCAGAAAACTTGAAAAATCGCAAAATAAATTGTTAAACAGGAGATGTGTGTTGTTTAATTCAACATGCATATTATATATATATATCCTAAATCTACAGAATACTTTGTGATGTGTTTTGTGCCATTAAACTGAATAGAAAAAAGCCTTACGGTACCAAAAGTTGATTCGCTCAGCTTTAGTATAATAATAATAATAATAATAATAATAATAATATATATATATATATATATATATATATAATATATATATATATATATAATAACTTGGAAAAAAGACTAGAGAATCTGGAAATCAGAGGAAGAATTGAGACCATCCAGACTACTATAATCCGCTAGAATATAGAATATTGTAAGTAAAAGGAATCACATATAATTATCTATTATTTAATACACACACACACACCACAGAGAGAGAGAGAGAGAGAGAGAGAGAGAGAGAGAGAGAGAGAGAGAGAGAGAGAGAGAGAGAGAGAGAGAGAATTACTAGAACAGAGAGTATTTTATTACAAATGGTAAACAAGGACCCTTGTAATAAAATACTCTCTGTTCTATTAATTTCACCCTTTCTCTCTCACTCTTATTTCCCATATCATCTCTTGGTATTAGATAATAGATAATTACATATGATTCCTTTATTTACAATATTATATAAATTTTCTTGTACACCAATGATTTATATATATATATATATATATATGTATATATATATATATATATATATATATATATATATATATAATATTAATCCTAATGAGTCAGATATACCAACAAATAGTTCGCTTACGAGCTCCTCAGGATTGGAATCTGACTCGGAGTCAGATTCTCGCCTCGATGATCTAGTAAGTGAAACTATTAGTTGGTATATATGACCCATTGGGATTAATATTCTTATTTGCTCTACTTACGCATCGAGCACTCTTACATTTTAGCTTTAGACAATACTAGCAGCATATATATATATTTTTTCTTTTGGCTAAGTGTTACTGCGCCAATCGATTATTTTTGGTTGGCCTTTATTTTGTTCATTTTATCCCATGCAAGATGTTGTCCTATATTTTTACTAACAAATTATTTGCCGGGTTTTATAAACCCAAGAGTTTACTAATAGGAGTAATATATATATATATATATATATATAATATATATATATATATATATATATATATATATATACCATTGTCGAATTAACAATAACAATATTTATTTACTGAGTAAACTTAATAGAGTAGAAATACAGAAATAACAGAAGATACAAAGAAGCTTATGCCTAGCTGTTTAAGGAAAAAGTTCTGATATGCAGATAATCTTTTTTGTTGATAAAGTTCTTGAGGCTTTTGGTTAAAGTAGAAAGTTAAAAACTTACATATTGAGCACATGTTGTGCAGTGCGACACGAGGTTGTTGGGACGAGAAACTCCCTGCCACGAAGACAGGAGGTGCAACTGCTGCTTGTTATCTTGTCAAAGCTAAAATAAATTTAGAAAGAGAATTTTTGACTTTGGCGCTTCTGGTTTTATAAGGCTGCTTGTCACGCCACCTAGCAACTAATGGGAGAAACACGGAAGATAATCGTGTAAATTAAGGAATGTAATTCCTACACCTTCGAACGAACAACACCAGTTAAAAACATCGAAAATGAACGGTTGCCTGGTAAGCAGAGATCCGTCCCTTTGATACCACTTCCCTATTACAGTAATAGGGATATACATGTGAACTGATTGTTTTGCCTTCGGGCAAACAACAACAGCAGTAAAAATGTCAAAAAATGAGCGATAGCCTGGTCACTGAGGATCTGTCTCCTCATCATCGCTTCCTCGTTACACTAAAATGAGAATATGGGCGCCCTGATTGTCTTGCTTTCGGACAACAACAGAAACAAAAATGCAAAAAAAAAATAAAAAAATTACAAAAATAAAAACTAAAAAAAAAAAAAATACAAAAAAAAATACAAAAACAAAAACTAAAAAAAAAAATACAAAAAAATACAAAACAAAAACTAAAAAAAAAAAAAATACAAAAAAAATACAAAAACTAAAAAAAAAAAAATACAAAACAAAAAAAAACCAAAAACAAAAAAAAAAAAGAATTGTAACCTGATCACTAAGGATCTGTCAACGTATAACCACTCTAATCGTGGTATAATGGTTAGCAATTTAGCAGATCCATTACTACTGAATAGCGAGTTCGATCCTTGCTGGACTCCCATACTTACGACCTTGTATCCCATGCTATACGTGGCGAACAGGTTAAGTAAATACCTACCTATTAGGGTCCCATCTATATCTGTTTAAAAATTAGTATTAAATAGAAATTCACGAAACCATATACTTGTGCAAACAAATTATTACTATTAAATAGGAATAGTGATTTGGAACTATATAATTGCTTATTAGTTACCAATAGCGGCTACCCGGCGTCGCCTGGACAGAGGCGGGGTATAAAAAAGTTAGTCTGCCAGATCTATTGATTGTTTTGGTCTTCCATCATTGATTCGTCTATCTTTTAATCATGAACGCCACCAATGACTTTCACTTCTCTTACTTTTCAAATTCTAATTTTTTAAATATCTTCATGAATATGAATAAAACCTTCATTAATTTTGCACAAAAAGCAGAGTTTGGTGATAGTGGATGTGTATATATATTAACATTGTGGTTAATTGTTTTAATTTCATAGTTTCCTCCGGACATACATACATACATACACACATCTGCTCTTTATATATGTATAAATTAGTAATTACTCCGTCTAAAATTGACCTTGTACCAAGTTTAAAGCTGTATTTACCAAGATAGAAAGGAAGAATGAATGGAACGTTATTTTTTTCAAAATACAAGGTATGTCAAAAAGTACAAAAAATCTCGATACTTTTTTGACACACCTTGTATATATATATATATATATATATATATATATATATATATATATATATATATAAACTTCTTATATCTCAGATTACTTTTACCCTGTATAACCTAACATTATCGGATCGGTATTGTCGACTAATGCATTTTAAAGTCAATATCTCTGCATGGCGTGATATTTCGAGAACTGAAAGGTTTGTGTTCTCGATAATTTCTCACCTGAAAAAATAAAAAACAAAAAGACAAAAAAAGAAACAAAAAACAAAACAAACAAAACAAACAAACAAACCAAAAAGACACCCCCCAAAAAAAAAACAAAACAAAAAAAAACAAAAAAAAAAACACTCTTACTGCAAGATACATTGATTGACCAATCAGAATCCATAGAACTTTTTCCCACTGTTCTACTACATTCGGTTTGTCAGTTTCGCGCTCTGATTAGTAATTATTTGTTAAAGCCAGTATGCAAATTAACCATATCATATATTATGTAAATCTTTATTTCTTAGTGATATAAAAGACACAAAGCAGTATTTTAAACGCACTAATAACATGAGACTTTTTGAGGCAAATTTAACACTGATTTCATAGAAACCTCGTTAATGAATAAGATTCATTCTATGTATCAATGCTTTTGATAATAAATTAAATGCTCATAGATAAACACGCAATTCCTGAGGGTATTGTTACGTAAGCAGTGACGTAGTTTCGGTTACATATAGACACCAAATCTCCATTATAATAAGATATTCAATTTCAAATTATTATTTAACGAAAAAAAAAAAAAAAAAAAAAAGAGAAAGAAAAGAAAAAAAGAAGTTTGCTCCAAATCGAACTTGCTTATTCCATTATGAATTCCCTTAGTTTCAAATTGAATTTGATTATTCCCAAAGTAACGTACTTTCGGTTACAGACACCGAATCTCCATTATAATAGGATATTCCATTTCAAAGTATTATTTAACGAAAAAAAAAAAAAAGAAAAAAAGAAGTTTGCTCCAAATCGAACTTGCTTATTCCATTATGAATTCCCTTAGTTTCAAATTGAATTTGATTATTCCCAAAGTAACGTACTTTCGGTTACAGACACCGAATCTCCATTATAATAAGATATTCAATTTCAAAGTATTATTTAACAATAAGAAAGAGATGGTTGTTCCAAATCGAACTTGCTTATTCCATTATGAATTCCCTTAGTTTCAAATTGAATTTGATAATTCCCAAATTGAACTTGAAAATATATAGACTTGATGGGTCTTCGTCTTATATAGAATTCCGGAAAGGAATTATGATGCCAAATAAATCTAAAAGACAAGCAAGGTCCAGATTGAATTGTATTCAACTGGAAACAGGCGTTATTTCTCCAATTCTTTAGTGACAAGAAATATATTCATTTACGAACACGGGAATTTTTCTTTCTTTCTCCAAATGAATTCAAGTCGGCTGCTATTCAGGTTCATATTTCTCTCCTTTTATTTTGGCATTGTTTCCAAAATCTCCCGCCAAGCTCGCATACACTGCGCGAAAAAAACATAAAAACCCCGCACTGGTCTATCGTCAGATCGTCAAGGGGACCTCAAGTGTCGTAATTTGCTCACGTTTTTCTCCTACAACCCTCCCCGTAACACAATCTCACCCACCTGCATTGAAACGGGGCGATGTCACGTGACGTTTCGATGTGATGAATCATTACGAACGTTATCTCTCTCTCTCTCTCTCTCTCTCTCTCTCTCTCTCTCTCTCTCTCTCTCTCTCTCCATGAATATTAATGAAGGCACGAGAATATCACCTGCTTTGTCTGAAGACGTGGCAAACGTGTTATTGTATCACCGGGCGCGGATGTGACGGACGAGGCGGAGGAACCATGAAAGATTCATCAGCCAGTTTTACGAAAGTGGAGGAAGACTCGGGATGATTTAAAAGATAACCGTAATTATATCACGACCTGATTGTATAGAGTTTAACATGCCCACTTTCTGTCGTCTATTTCTATTGAGACAAGGGTATTTAAAAAAAAAAAAAAAAACAAGCAATAATCTACAGTAAAGATAATCATCCAGGCACAGCGCTAGAGAGAAAGGGGGAGGACAGGACGGAAGACCGCCCCTAGTTTTTGTTGGAACAGAGAACTAAACAAAAAACTAAATTTGTATTTACTTTTTCCTCATCTTTATTGCTATATATATATTTACCAACCCCTCTGCACGAGCAGGATGCGACACAAGGTCAATTTCTTACGCGGAGTTTAACAGTTTGAATTCAAAGTTTCCCTTCTCCTAGACTGGTTACCTAGCCATGGTTAAAGAGTCCATTCTGCCCTGCTATTTATCCATAGCTGGAGGGAGAATTGGATTCATACTTTTCCCAAGGATATTAGCGCCATGTGAAATGCCAACGGCTTCGTCCAAGAATTGAACTCGCGTTGACGAGTCCATTTCCTACGACTCTAGCCATTAGAACACGCGCCTCCATTCTTTATTGCTATATACACAACGTTTCGGTCGATGTACCCTACGGCGTTCATCAGGTGTGTGTCATCGAATTCGGAACCTCCTCATTGGACACATGGCGCAACATATATAAGGGTTGAGTTAATACTGTTCTAAGGGGCAATCTGTAGGTTGCAAATTCAATCCTAACCAAAAGCAGTAATAATATAGAATACTTAATTAAAGATTTTTGTTTGTTCTTATAGCATTAGAAGCATTAATCTTAAACGTAATAATACATTTTTTGAAAGCGAAGTAATGCAAAATATATGTTGAGAAAACATATTTATTAAATTCTTTGGTGTTAAATACTTAATATTTTCAGCGCAAACGGCCATCTTCAGAGTATCGAAAGTTTTGAAAGTTTATATCTTGTTTGTTGAAATCGACCGTGGTATTATAATCCGGTGAATGTGATTTTCTGATGTAAATATAGAATTCGACTGATTCCGTCATATTCCGTTAATTCCCGTGTTATGGCGTTCTGTGGGAACTTTTGAAATTATAGAATACTTAGCTTAACACTTGTAGCCGGTCATGGTTAACAGAATGAGAGCAGTCTACTCCGGTGGTTTGAATAAAGGTTTCGTTTTGAAGTTCTGTGAAGACTCCCGAATTCGAAAAGAAACATCTGAAGAAGGCTGGAAAGTACATCGACCGAAATAAATGAGGATAGCAGTCCAAAAAATCTATTAATTTTGGAGATTCGGTTTCTATTTATCAGTAACCGAAGCTACGTCACTACTTACGTTACAGTCATATCTATCTATTAATAATGGAGATTCAGTCTATTTGTCTGTAACAGAAACTACTTCACTGCTTACGTCACATTCATTTCGGGAATTAAGTAAGTTTATCAACGAGTATTTAATTCATAGTTGGTATCAGTACTACATAAAAATATTAAAATTCTATGAAAAATCAATTAATAGTCAAATTTTCATCATTAAAGTTTCGATACTTAATCACCTTTAGATGAATTTATGTTTAAAATAGTTTTTCCTAAAATATATTTATTCTTATTTTTGGGGGAATTTTATTCAGCTCAATTTCACCGATATCATTGTAAATTATGTAATATTATGAAATAATTTTGATGCCACGCGTCTTACGCTATATATAAACACATCTTTTAAAGCTTATAACATTTTTATTAGTGCTCAATATAAAGAATAATTTTTATGTCTTTTTTCTACCCTGGGGTAGTGGTAAAAATTAGTCATTTCTCCCGAGCAACACTGGGTATCTCTGCTAGTAAGATAATAAATCTAAAAGTTTTCCATGACTTATTTTTCCTATGATATTGGTAACTTTTCAAAAATGTTGTTGCCACCAGCCACGATGTTGGCAACATTGTCTGTTGTGAAGTTTATATTAGATTCAAGCCAAACGCTTTATTTTGTGGCACTGTATGCATATAAAAAATAGAGACTTACTACTAGATGAAGTTTAGTGTCATACTCAGGATAATATATATATATATATATATATATATATATAAGGTGTGTCATAAAAGTATCGAATTGAAGCTGTATTTACCAAGATAGAAATGAACAATGAAAGGAACTTTATTTTTTCAGAATACAAGGTGTGTCAAAAAGTACAAAAAATCTCGATGACACACCTTGTATATATATATATATATATATATATATACCAACCCCTCCGCATGAGCAGGATGTAACACAAGGTCAATTTATTAAGCGGAGTTTAACAGGTTTGAATTCAGAATTTTCCTTCTCCTAGACTGGTTACCTAGCCAGGGTTAAAGAGTTCAGTCTGTCCTGCTATTTACTCATAGCTGGAGGGAAAATTGGATTCATACCTTTCCCAAGGGTATTATATATATATATATATATATATAATATATATGTGTGTATGTGTGTGTGCCTATGTATATTTTGGTAGCAAGTTATTATTTAAACAGGTTTGGTTCAATACCACAAAATATTTTTCTTAATGATCTGCAATCCCTTGAACCATACTCCTAAAAACCAAACAAATAAACAACAATTACAACAAATGATGTCCCTGAATACAACCATGGACGTGGTTAAAAGCGCTTGTGGAAATATGGGACATCTTTTCTACAATTTAAACGCCGTATAAGAAAAAAAACACGACGAATTGCACGTAAGATCATCAAGAAGAAATATTCTATGGTATTCAACCAAACTTGTTATATATATATATATATATATATATATATATATATATGAGAGAGAGAGAGAGAGAGAGAGAGAGAGAGAGAGAGAGAGAGAGAGAGAGAAATGTTTTAGTTTATATTTATTTGCACTGGAACAATTTTGCTACCATTAGTTTCTTGGTCTGTAGCAGTCCTCGGGCAACGAAAGTGTTTTGAAAATGATGCAAATGATATAAATATGGTCAAATGTGTGCGTTTGGTTAACTGTATTCGGTGGAAAGTCTTGGAAATCCGATCTCACTGACAAGTTAAAGCGACAATTCTTCCAGGCTGTGGTTATATCAGTACTGCTGTATGGCTGCACCACCTGGACCCTAACAAAGCGCCTCGAGAATAAGCTAGATGGGAGCTGCACAAGGATGCTGCGTGCGATCTTGAACAAGTCGTGGAAGCAGCATCCCACAAGGAAGCAGCTGTACGACCATCTGCCCACCATCTCACAAACCATCCGAGTGAGACGGATAAGGCATGCTGGACACTGCTGGAGAAGCAAGGAAGAGCTCATAAGCGACATCCTCCAGTGGAAACCAACACATAGGCATGCTAATATGGGCCGGCCACCAAGGACCTACATTGACCAACTATGCGAGGGTACTGGATGTTGCGTGGAGGACCTCTCTGGGACGATGAATGATAGGGAGGGTTGGCGAGAGATTATCATGGATATCCGTGCTAATTACACGACATGATGATTGTTTGTTTGTTTTGTTTTACGGCATATCAACCTCAGTGGGTCATTTAATGCCGATAAAGTTTTGAAATAAATCAATTCTTAATGGATAATACAATTTTTTTATAAATATATTTTTCTATTTAACCCATAGATGGGACCCTAACAGGTACTACCACTCCGGGTCAGAGTGGATCAGGGAGCAATGGTGATGAAGGGGTGCTCCACATTCCCCAAACCTCCAGAACTGGAACCTCACCATCAGATAGAGTTTAACGTCATTCCCAGGACATGTAGGCCCGCAGCCACCGCCTTTTAGCATCCATATGATAAAAAAGGTTGGGGCTTGCCATAAGGGCAATAGGGTTGGGAAAACATATAGGTGCTAGACGACATGATAATGATGATGATGATATATATATATATATATATATATATATATATATATATGACTTTCCACCGCAAGAAGGATGCGAGACAAGATCAAATTTTAAGCGGTGTATCTTAATTTAGTTTTCCTTCAAGACCGGTTGTCATACAAAGGTTAAAGAGCCCAGTCTGCCCTGCTACGTACCCAAAGCTGGATGGAAAATACTTGGATGCACACATTCTCCATGGGTATTAACTCTGAAAATGCAATGTGAAATGTAAACAGTCTCGTCCAGGATTTGAACTCGGCTCACCGTGTCCACTTCCTACAACGATAACCGTTACACAATATGTGCGTGTGTGTGTGTTGGTAGAGAGAGATAAAGAGCTTGTGTGTGTGTGTGTGTGTGTGTGTGTGTGAGAGAGAGAGAGAGAGAGAGAGAGAGAGAGAGAGAGAGAGAGAGAGAGAGAGAGAGAGAGAGAGAGATATGGTTTGAGCCCAGATAAAAACCAAGATTTCAAATCATTAATTTTACTAGCAAATATATGCACCCTCCGGGTGCAAGTATTTAACTTTTAATGTAATAAAATATTGTATTAAATTAGAAAGGCCAATGAAACTAAATAAGAATACAGATAAAAAGATTTGAAACAGAGGGAGTATAATAAAAGATTTGAAACAGAGGGAGTATAATAAAAAATGGAACAACTGAAACTTACTCTTCCATCACTCTCGTCTTTCATTGTTATTTTTTCTAATTTAAGTATTTAGTTATAAGAGGAAGTAAAGAATAAAATGACAGTTATTTTATCTTGTTAATGGATTTCATTTAAGATTCATTGAAGAGATTTTTGCTTATATTCATTAAAATAAAACCAAACAGTTAGAAATCAATAATACTAAGCACATATTTATTAAATTCGATTTTTTAATATTAATATGCAAATTAGCCTTCCCGTTCACACTGTAAACCGCTATTTTGTTGTATATATAAATATAATTGCATGTTGTCAGTATGTAGACATAGTTAATAGTATTAATAATGTTAGACAATTTTATTAATAATTGAGGTTTAGATAAAAATAAAATCATGGAGAATGTGATGTCAATAACTAAGAGAATTGTGACTTGAGTAGGAATATAGTTTCGGTTACAGACAGAAAAACACATAATCTCCATTATAATAAGATTACACGCAGAGCTCTCACCCGCTTGTACATTTGATCCTGCATTGTCTTTTTAGCTTCATTTTCTCCATTTTCCTGACCTTGTACCCAACTAATTTAGATTTGTAGGGTACAGAGTTAACTTGTTAGATTGAAAAGGTTAATCTCGTATATCAGCCACGTTCTCATTTCACTGCAAAAGTCAGGCTTTCTCCAAGGACCCAATGACGCGCTGGATAATGGGACTTGGCACGATGACCTATGCCGTGTTGGTAGGACGTTTAAATTCAGAGTTGTCAATCTTCTAGTTTAGTTGCCTTGACGATGGTTCATTGAAAGAAACAAGCGACATCTGGCGGACTAATTAACGAGATAGAATTAACTGATCCGAGATATCCCAATGCAGAATGAGAACAATCTACTTCCGTGGATTGAATAAATTGTTAAGTTCGGTTAGGTTACCGACTACAACTGACTCCTGAAAAGAAAGGTAGAGTGTTGGTCGAAAAGCTATGGTTATAAGAGCAGTCAATGCAAGGACACTAGTTTGAGTACATAAATACGAGGGTGAGTCAAAAAGTATAAAAAAACGAGGGCTGTACTTTGGTCTACTTCGAGTTTGGGTATTCCATTACGTTGTTTAAATACGGTTTACAGTTTGGATTCCGAATGCTGATCTTAGAGGCTGACAGACTATCCTCATTTGGAATATTGGAGTAATATTACCTGATTTTCTTTTCTGAAAACTCGTTAAAAAAGTTAGACAGTAAATATACGAGGACATGTCAATAAGTAATACCATTTTGTTTAGGACAGGTATAATTACCAACACAGGAACATATATCATACATAAAAATGAAGCTGGTCCTCAGTGGATCACATCCCTACTTCTCCACATAGTCACCGCTTCTCTCAATAGCAATGTTCCACCTTCGAATGAGAGCATGTATCCTTGCCCCGTAAAATTCTGTTGACTGTTCTTTGAA
>CM042150.1:52168681-52175596 GCA_023376005.1 Doryteuthis pealeii
ATTGATACCATCCCATCGCAACGCCAACTGCGATGGTTGGTTCACACCATCCGCATGCCTGCAGACAGACTCCCCCGTAAACTGCTTTACAGTGAACTCACAGATGGCTCGCGGAAGACAGGAGCCCCTCAAAAGCGACTCAAAGACCATATTAAGACAACGCTGAAGAAATGTGCCATCACACCTTTTAGCGTGAGAGATCTGGCTTCCAGCAGACAAGGTTGGCAATACGCCTGCCACACAGGAGCTGAGCAGCTCAATAACGATATAAACAGGACTGCAGAGCGGCGACGTCTTCGTCGTCAGGAACAACCAAATGTAGAAGGGAATTTCCCCTGCGATGTGTGTGGCCGCATCTGCAAGTCCAGAATTGGACTAATGAGCCACCAGAGGGTCCACAACTAAAGATATGAAGTGACGTCATCGTCATCTGTGACGGACTTCTAAAAGAAAGAAAGGTAGTTCATATATATATCTTAGATCATATCTATCTATCGATCGATCTATCTATCTATCTATCCATCTGCGTAGTGTTACTCAGATGTTTGGTGGGGTTCAATTATTAAAAGGCTATTTACTCTAACACCCACGTTTAACCATATTTGTCAAAGTATCCCCCCTCCGGCATGCACTAGTGCGATTTTACAAAAAAATTCTTCTCAAAACGAAGCAGCAAAAATCAGTTCACTCGTATTATCTAAATTCCTCCAAATTTCAAATAGCACTGCGCATATATCTATCGACGAAGATGAGGCGCTCGTTGCATACTGGTTTTAGTCGTATGAAATAAACACGGTGATCCGAGTTCAAATCCTGGAGGAGCGATAATACCATTGGGAAAGGTATAAATACAATTATTCTTTCCCGAGATATAGTTAAATAGTAGGGCAGTTGAACTCTTTAACCTTGTTACGGCCGGCAACGGTCTAGGAGAAGGAAAACTTTTATTTCAAATCAGTTGTACTTCGATTAAAAATTGACCTTGTGTCGCATCCTGCTCTTGGTGGAGGGGTTAGGTAAATACACGCACACAAGGTGTCTAGAGAGTATCGAGGTTGAAGCTGTACTTACCAAGAGAATTCATTGGTTGATTATTTTGTTTAATGGCATATCAATCCTTATGGGTTATTCAATACCATTTCTTGTTCGTTACATTAAAAAAATTCTATCTACCTATATATCTATGCTAGTATGTTCTTATCTATTTTTCTTTCCAACTTTCTGCCTGTCTGTCTGTCTGTCTGTCTGTCTCTCTTGCACACACACACACACACACACACACATATAAATATGTCTACCCATTTATGCTAGTCTGTTCATATCTATCTATCTTAGGTAGTTCATATGTATCTTAGATTCAATACCAAATCCTGTTCTTTTGTATAATTTTTAAGCGAATAGTTTGTAGGTAAATATTGGTTTGGTTTTATGAACTGGTAGATATAATTTTATTAGTTTTGAGGACCGGTTTAGCTCAGTCGGTAGAGTGTCCAACTAGGAACCACAAGGTCCTGGTTCGATACCGGCCCTCGCCAACCCAGCGTATGAGTAGTAGAGGGATCTGTGCGGTAAAGTATGGAGCTGATGGTAGGTGTGGCTCTCCACCTCAGATGCAAAAACAATCTCTTTGGTCTGGCTAATACCGACTTCAGGCCATACCCGATGACTTCATTTCAGAAATAATTTTCACTTCACTTCAGATATAATTTTCATTAATTTCATGTGTATTAATCAGAGGACTGTTCATGTCTGAAGTCACCCTGGCGCAACATGAAGCTAAGAGGTCCAGAAGAAAGCAGCGGTAACAAAGCACCGGCACATCAACATCTTCAGGGACAGCCTTCACCTGCGACATCTGTGGTCGAGAATGTTTTTCACACATTGGACTTTAGTCACAGGAGGTGCTGTAAGTTCAGGGGCACAAAAACTATATTATAGTCTTCCGAGACTGAAATGCCAAGAATTGATAAATTGGTGGTTGACCCTCAGCTACTGTCTTCTAGATGGATAAAATGTTTGTTTGGGCGTTTTCAATAAGAGAAATTTGAAGAATACTGTCGGGACAATCTTATAGGCGCTAGGGTATCCTATGATCAACCGATTCATCGAATCGCGGCTCTACAACCACCCGTCTAGCCTAAGTAAGCACCAAAGTGAAAGATTGCAAATCGCGGGACCACTTATTGCACTTAGTTCGCAGCCACCACGATCCTATCCTTAGGCATTACAGAACGCTACCCAAGGCCAAAAGGAATGTATGATGTGTACGGAAAAGCGTGTGTTATATACTCATATATACCACATCATACGTCGGCATGAGAGAGAGAGAGAGAGAGAGAGAGAGAGAGAGAGAGAGAGAGAGAGAGAGAGAGAGAGAGAGAGAGAGAGAGAGAGAGAGAGAGAGATTAGATGATAATAGTTGATAGTCTTACTTTATATTCTGCTTACTTCGTCTACTCGTCTGGACGCCATGTTCTCTGGTTGGGCTTACTTTTCTATTTATTGCTTGTTGTTAACATCTAATTAACACAACAAGACTTCGTTGTTTCTTGATCAAGTTTTATTTCCAACCCTGCCCATTTGATTCTGCCGTGGGTAGGGGATAAATGACATCAGAGCGGTGACCCCTAGGTTCACCCGCTCTGAAATCTGCGTCGCATCTGCCTAACTAAACGAAAACATATTCCCACGCGTCCAGTCGCTCGATATCAAGGAGTCAAGTAAAAGGTCATTACCCGTCACAACTGTCGGGTAACTTTCCATGAACTCCGTCATTTTAAGACAACGGACCCTAATTCAAAATTCTAACTACAGCTACATTCATAATTTATAACTGCTCATAAATAAACTCGTGTTTTACTAAAAATATTTATAAATGGGCTAACACATGGGTTTACCATTTCGAAAAGACAGTCTTTGGAGTAGAAAACACTAATATAGATAGATAGATAGTATTATCGAATCCAAATTGTGTTTAGCATTTTAGTATATGTTGGAAGAGACAATTGTTGAGGTCGCCTAATTTAATGCTGCGTTTATATTCGTAGATTCGTTTTTTTTAGGTTTCTAACCTCCAGATAGATACATAAGGCTACCTAACAATAATATCCCCAACACCTTATATAAAAATCTAAATAACCTAGTATAAAAACCGTCACCCTAAGCTCTAAAACAATACGCAACATAATCCAGAAAAATGCTCGACAAATAAAAACTGAAGCAGGCGTATACATCATACCATGTATTAACTGCCATAAAAAATACGTTGGTGAAACATCCAGAACCTAAAATACGCATCTACGAACATAAACGCAGCATTAAATTAGGCGACCTCAACAATTGTCTCTTCCAACATTATATATATATATATATATATAATATATGAGAGAGAGAGAGAGGAGAGAGAGAGATAAGACTAGGTTGGTATCAACAGAGAGATAGATAGCTATAAAGCGACGTTGATATCGTCACACACACACACACACACACACACACACACACACACATACATATATATATATATATATATATATATATATATATATATATATATATATATATATATATATATATATAAAGCGACGTTGATTTGGACATACTGAGGTAGATAATATAAAAATAAGTTGGTAAAGACAGAGTGAAATAGATAAATATATATGAATAGACTAAATTGTGAACAGATAAAGAGAGATACTTACAAAATGAAATAGGTAGATATGAACACAGACACGGATAGCTAGCTAGCTAGATAGCTAGATGTGTGGGAACAGAGTATGGTCGATGGATTAATATTTGTGAAGATAGACATGAAGACAGAAAGATAAACTTATTCCAACAGATTGAGATGAATGAACTGATGGAGACAGATCGATAACAGATCTAAACAAATTGGAAAACATAGATATTTTTTTCCAGATTGTTTTGATCAGAAACTTACAGAAACTTAAATTTGTCCTTTCCCCAGATTTAAATAAGCCAGAAACTTTAAACTCAAGAAAGAAATTATTTTGACTTTAAATCAAACTGACCCGTTTCTATAAAGCAATAGAAAATAAAAAAGAAGAAAAATCATATAAGTATTGATACTGGCGTGAAGACTTAAGATCATAGAAAAAATAATGGGTATATTCTTTGAATATATTCTTTTCACTCCGGATAAAGGCAAAGAAGATTTATCTAATCCCTGCTTTTGGATTTACATCAATGAGAAAAAAGAATGTACTAAAAGCAACGTAGGCCGAGTAAAAGAAGGAAAAAAAGTATGCTTAGACAGATTGGCGCTTGTAAATCATATATATTTTTGTTATATGAGCAACAAATACATCGACATTTGTTATATAAGGTCTGGCTGAGCTGCGTCGAGTGGAAAGGTTTATTTAGGAGATCTGAAAGAATAAGAATAAGAAGAATAAGAATGATAATATCAATAATAACAAGAAGAATAAGAGTAAGAAGAATAAAAGTAGTAAGAAGAATAAAAGTAATAATAATAATAATAATAATAATGATAATAATAAGAATAGGAAAAATGAGAATAAGAAGAATAAGATTAGAATAATAATAATAATAATAAGAAGAAGAAGAATAGGAATAATGATAATAATAATAATAATAATAATAATAATAATCAGAAGAATGAGAATAAGAAGAATGAGAATAATAATAATAATAATAATAATAATAATAATAATAATCAGAAGAATGATAATAATAATAATAATAATAATAATAATAATAATAATGAGAATAATAATAATAATAAGAAGAAGAATGAGAATGACAATAATAATAATAAGAAGAATGAGAATAATAATAATAATAATAATAAGAAGAATGAGAATGACAATAATAATAATAATAATAATAATAATAATAATAATAATAATAATAATAATAAGAAGAAGAAGAAGAAGAAGAAGGCGATAAGTATATAAACAAAGCGTAAAAAATAGCGAAGATGAGGGTCTTTGGGGAAAAAGAATTAAGAAAAGAAAGGAAAAGATGGTTGTATGAAGTAAAAAGAAGGAAGATGAGGATGGAGATAGAGTTTTTGTGACGAAAGAATGAAGGAAAAAGGGTGAAATAATTAAGAAGAGAAAAATGGCTGTACGAGGTAAAAAGAAGGTAGAGAAGAAGAGAAAGGAGTTTTTTTTATAGAGTAAGAAAGAAAGAAAAAGAGGTTTGTATAAGGAAAAAAAGAAGGAAGATGAGGATAAAAAGGATTTCTGAAGTGAGAGGTTAGAATATATATATATATATATATATAATATATATATATATATATATATATATATATATATATAAACAAGTTTTGGTACAGCTAAATTTATATATAAGTTTAAACAATATCATACTTTATTATAAGATCAGCTAATAAACGAATTGTTTCAATTCAAAAAAAGGCGAAAGATAGAGAAACTTAAGGGTCCTTTCGATCGGTGAATCTTCAAAAGTTCACAACCGGTATATCGTTTAAAAGTCAAAGTGTATAAATTGGGTAAATTGGGAATATGATAATGTAAAGGTTGGAGCAACACGAAGGAAAAAAAAAAAATCATACCAACATAATACCCCCCCCAAAAAAAAAAACCAACAAAAAAAAAAACAAAAAAACCCCAACCCTCACTTCACTCCAACTCCAGCAATAACATCCTCTGCAAATATTACTAGGGAGTGTTTCAAACGGTGTTGTCTACACAAGACCGGGCAGTGAAGGAAAATTGCCACTACACACACACACACACACACACACACACACACACACACATATATATATATATATATATATATAAATATATATATATAAAACATTTATTCCACCGACATTATTTTAATTCACATCCTTAAAACGGTTTCACTTGAAGATCCCCTTGAGCTTGGGGAAGAGGAAAAAATCACATGGAGCCAGGTCGGGCGAGTAGGGAGGTTGCTCCAGCACAGTGATGTTCTTCTGGGCCAAGAACCCTCGGATACTCAAGGCACTGAAACACCCACGAGTTGTCCTGCCACATCTCTCGCCTCTTCTTGCGCAATGAACGAAGCAAACACCGCAGTATCTCTTTGTAGACATGCTGGTTGATCGTTTGGCCCTGCGGCATGAACTTACAGTGGACGATGCCCCCTCACATCGAAGAATGTGACCAGCCCCTGGAACTTTTCTGACATTCCTCGTATTTTGTTAGTCTTTTGAGAAGGATACGTCAAGATTTGTAGACTATCGACCCCTTAATTGAATCTTTCATTCCTCCTCAACTTCATCACAGGAAAATACAATAAATACATAAATAAACTAGTAAACATGCAGTTTCCACGTGTATTGGTAAGGGAAACTGTATACCAAAACATGCAAGGCTGCCATTCTATATCAGCCACTCGCTGCCAGTGAATATCACACTTGAATTACAGGGGCATAAAAAGAAAACACTGTTTAGTGTAGTTGCGAGATTAGCTTGCTAACTATTACACCTTGAAGAGACATGCAAGGTTGCAGTTAGGTGTGTAGAGGTGGTTAAATTTGGATTTAGGAACCTTTCTTAGCGGAGACTAGGGAGGAAATAGGAGGCAGGTTATAAAATAGTTTCTTAAATTTTTTTTCTCACATTTTTCATGGCAAATTTAAGAAACATCTTATTTACTAGTAAATTTTATATGTGGAAAAATATGGTAATGTTTTTCTATTTCTCAAACGGTTTTACTTTTATTTGAAAAAAGTAAACATATTTTTCCTATTTCTCTGAATTTTTGAGATGAGGCTTGTTAATTTGTATTATTTGGATTCAAGTCCGACAAGAAATACCTGAAAAAGGCTGGAGGGCACATCGGCCGAAACGTTGTGTAGATAACAATAAAAATGAGGCACATTGAATATGATTAGATAATTCTACATAAAAAAGTGTAACACAAAGTTGTGTTTTA
>CM042150.1:52175796-52178296 GCA_023376005.1 Doryteuthis pealeii
CAAATCCCTTGCCATACTCCTAAAAACAAACAAATAAACCAACAATTACAACAAAATGTCCCTGAATACGACCAGGACGTGTTAAAAGCGTTTGTGGAAATATGGACATCTTTTCACTATTTAAACGCCGTATAAAAAAAAAACACGACGAATTTGCACGTAAGATCATCAAGAAGAAATATTCTATTATTCAAACTAAACTTTTTATATATATATATATATATATATATATATATATATATGAGAGAGGAGAGAGAGAAGAGAGAGAGAGGAGAGAGAGAGAGAGAGAGAGAGAGAGAAAGTTTTAGTTTAATTTATTTGCACTGGAACAATTTTGCTACCATTAGTTTTGGTGTAGCAGTCATCGGGCAACGAAAGTGTTTGAAAATGATGCAAATGATATAAATATGGTCAAATGTGTGCGTTTGGTTAACGTATTCGTGGAAGTCTTGGAAATCCGATCTCACTGACAGTTAAAGCCAACTTCAAATATATGTTAGAACAGTACTCTGTATGGCTGCACACATGGACCCCTAACAAGCGCCTCGAGAATAGGAGCTAAAGGAGCTGCAATGATCATATAGACAGCAGATCCACAAGGAACAGCTGTATGGCCCACTGCCCACCATTTCACACAAACCATCCGAGTGAGACGTAAAGGCATGCTGGACACTGCTGAAACAAGAATAGCTCATAAGCGACCATTCCTCCTGTGGGAAGCCAACACATAGACATGCTAATATGGGCCGCCACCAAGGACCTTACAATTGACCAACTATGCGAGGATACTGGATTCTGCGTGGAGGACCTCCTGGGATGATGAATGATAGGGAGTTGGCGAGAATTGTCATGGATATCCGTGCTAATTACACGACCATGAATGATTGTTTGGTTTGTTTTTTTTACGCATATCAACCTCAGTGGGTCATTTAATCCGATAAAGTTTTGAAATAAATCAATTCTTAATGGATAATACAATTTTTTTTATAAATATATTTTTTCTATTTAACCCAAGATGGGACCCTAACAGGTACTACCACTCCGGGCAGAGTGGACCAGGGAGCAATTTGATGAAGGGCTTCCAATTCCCCAAACCTCCAGAACTGAACCTCACCATCATATAGAGTTTTAACGGCATTCCTAGGACATGTAGGCCCCGCACCACCTTTAGCACCCATATATAAAAAAAAAAGGTGGGCCCAAAGGCAATAGGTTGGGAAAATCATATAGGTGCTAGCATCATGATAATGATGATAGATATATATAATTAATATATATATATATAAATAGACTTCCACCGCAGAAGGATGCGAGACAAGGTCAAATTTTAAGCGTTGTATCTTAATTTAGTTTTCCTCAATGACCGGTTGTCAATACAAAGGTTAAAAGCCAGTCTGCCCTGCTACTACAAAGCGGGATGGAATAATACTTGGATGCACACTTTTCCATGGTATTAACTCTTGAAAATGCCAATGTTGGAAATGAAACAGTCTCGTCCAGGATTTGAACTCGCTCACCGTGTCCACTTCACAACATAACCGTACACTTCCGTGTGTGTGTGATGAAGAGATCGTTTAGTGTGTGTGATGTGTGTGGAGTGTGAGAGGAGTGGAGTGAGAAAGTGATTTGTAATGGAGAGATTGAGAGAGAGGAGGGTATGGTTTGTGTGGTGCCGAGAGAGATTTAGTTCTTGTTACAGATAAAAACGAAGATTTCAATCATTAATTTATTACAAGCAAGCTCTCACCCGCTTGTACATTTGATCCTGCATTGTCTTTTAGCTTCATTTTCTCAATTTTCCTGACCTTGTACCCAACTAATTTAGATTTGTAGGTACAGAGTTAACTTGTTAGATTGAAAAGGTTAATCTCGTATATCAGCCACGTTCTCATTTCACTGCAAAAGTCAGGCTTTCTCCAAGGACCCAATGACGCGCTGGATAATGGGACTTGGCACGATGACCTATGCCGTGTTGGTAGGACGTTTAAATTCAGAGTTGTCAATCTTCTAGTTTAGTTGCCTTGACGATGGTTATTGAAAGAAACAAGCGACATCTGGCGGACTAATTAACGAGATAGAATTAACTGATCCGAGATATCCCAATGCAGAATGAGAACAATCTACTTCCGTGATTGAATAAATTGTTAAGTTCGGTTAGGTTACCGACTACAACTGACTCCTGAAAAGAAAGGTAGAGTGTTGGTCGAAAAGCTATGGTTATAAGAGCAGTCAATGCAAGGACACTAGTTTGAGTACATAAATACGAGGGTGAGTCAAAAAGTATAAAAAAAACGAGGACTGTACTTTGGTCTACTTCGAGTTTGGGTATTCCATAACGTTGTTTAAATACGGTTTACAGTTTGGATTCCGAATGCTGATCTTAGAGGCTGGCAGACTATGCTCATTTGGAAGATTGGAGTAATATTACCTGATTTTCTTTTCTGAAAACTCTTTTTTTTTCTTCCGTTGGTACACCACAGTTAGACAGTAAATATACGAG
>CM042150.1:52188296-52218296 GCA_023376005.1 Doryteuthis pealeii
AAAAATATGTCTACCCATTTATGCTAGTCTGTTCATATCTATCTATCTTAGGTAGTTCATATGTATCTTAGATTCAATACCAAATCCTGTTCTTTTGTATATATGATTTTTAAGCGAATAGTTTGTAGGTAAATATTGATTTGGTTTTATGAACTGGTTGATATAATTTGATTAGTTTTGAGGACCGGTTTAACTCAGTCGGTAGAATGTCCGACTAGGAACCACAAGGTCCTGGTTCGATACCAGCCCTCGCCAACCCAGCGTATGAGTAGTAGAGGGATCTGTGCGGTAAAGTAAGGAGCTGATGGTATGTATGACTCTCCACCTCAGATACAAAAACAATCTCTTTGGTCTGGCTAATACCGACTTCAGGCCATACCCGATGACTTCATTTCAGAAATAATTTTCACTTCACTTCAGATATAATTTTCATTAATTTCATGTGTATTAATCAGAGGACTGTTCATGTCTGAGGTCCAGAAGAAAGCAGCGGCAACAAAGCAACGGCACATCAACATCTTCAGGGACAGCCTTCACCTGCGACATCTGTGGTCGAGAATGTTTTTCCCACATTGGACTTCAGTCACAGGAGGCGCTGTAACTTCAGGGGCACAGAAGCTATATTATAGTCTTCCGAGACTGAAATGTCAATAATAAGAATTGATAAATTGGTGGTTGACCCTCAGCTACTGCCTTCTAGATGGATAAAATGTTTGTTTGGGTGTTTTCAATAAGAGCAATTTGAAGAATACGGTCGGGACAATCTTATAGGCGCAAGGGTATGATATGATCAACCGATTCATCGAATCGCGGCTCTCCAACCACCCGTCTAGCCTAAGTAAGCACCAAAGTGAAAGATTGCAAACCACGGGACCACTTATTGCACTTAGTTCGCAGCCACCACGATCCTGTCCTTAGGCATTACAGAACGCTACCCAAGGCCAAAAGGAATGTATTTTGAGTACGGAAAAACGTGTGTTATATACTCATATATACCCACATCATACGTCGGGCATGAGAGAGAGAGAGAGAGAGAGAGAGAGAGAGAGAGAGAGAGAGAGAGAGAGAAGAGAGAGATTAGATGATAATAGTTGATAGTCTTACTTTATATTCTGCTTACTCAAGTTTTATTTCCAACCCTGCCCATTTGATTCTGCCGCGGGGGGGATAAATGACATCAGAGCGGTGACCCCTAGGTTCACCCGCTCTGAAATCTGCGTCGCATCTGCCTAACTAAACGAAAACATATTCCCACGCGTCCAATCGCTCGATTTCAAGGAGTCAAGTAAAAGGTCATTACCCGTCACAACTGTCGGGTAACTTTCCATGAACTCCGTCATTTTAAGACAACGGACCCTAATTCAAAATTCTAACTACAGGTACATTCATAATTTATAACTGCTCATAAATAAACTCATGTTTTACTAAAAATATTTATAAATGGGCTAACACATGGGTTTACCATTTCGAAAAGATAGTCTTTGGAGTAGAAAACACTAATATAGATAGATAGATAGTATTATCGAATCCAAATTGTGTTTAGCATTTAGTATATGTTGGAAGAGACAATTGTTGAGGTCGCCTAATTTAATGCTGCGTTTATATTCGTAGATTCGTTTTTTTTAGGTTTCTAAACCTCCAGATAGATACATAAGGCTACCTAACAATAATATCCCCAACACCTTATATAAAAATCTAAATAACCTAGGTATAAAAACCGTCACCCTAAGCTCTAAAACAATACGCAGCATAATCCAGAAAAATGCTCGACAACACATAAAAACTGAAGCAGGCGTATACATCATACCATGTATTAACTGCCATAAAAATACGTTAGTGAAACATCCAGAAACCTAAAAAACGCATCTACGAACATAAACGCAGCATTAAATTAGGCGACCTCAACAATTGTCTCTTCCAACATATATATATATATATATATATATATATATATATAGAGAGAGAGAGAGAGAGAGATAAGACTAGGTTGGTATCAACAGAGAGATAGATTGCTATAAAGCGATGTTGATATCCATATATATATATATAATATATATATATATATATATATATATATATATATGTATAAAGCGACGTTGATTTGGACATACTGAGGTAGATAATATAAAAATAAGTTGGTAAAGACAGAGTGAAATAGATAAATATATATGAATAGACTAAATTATGAACAGATAAAGAGAGATACTTACAAAATGAAATAGGTAGATATGAACACAGACACGGATAACTAGCTAGCTAGATGTGTGGGAACAGAGTATGGTCGATGGATTAATATTTGTGAAGACAGAAAGATAAACTTATTCCAACAGATTGAGATGAATGAACTGATCGAGACAGATCGATAACAGATCTATACAAATTGGAAAACATAGATATTTTTTTTCCAGATTGTTTTGATCAGAAACTTACAGAAACTTAAATTTGTCCTTTCCCCAGATTTAAATAAGCCAGAAACTTTAAACTCAAGAAAGAAATTATTTTGACTTTAAATCAAACTGACCCGTTTCTATAAAGCAATAGAAAATAAAAAAGAAGAAAAATCATATAAGTATTGATACTGGCGTGAAGACTTAAGATCATAGAAAAAATAATGGGTATATTCTTTGAATATATTCTTTTCACTCCGGATAAAGGCAAAGAAGATTTATCTAATCCCTGCTTTTGGATTTACATCAATGAGAAAAGAATGTACTAAAAGCAACGTAGGCCGAGTAAAAGAAGGAAAAAAAGTATGCTTAGACAGATTGGCGCTTGTAAATCATATATATTTTTGTTATATGAGCAACAAATACATCGACATTTGTTATATAAGGTCTGGCTGAGCTGCGTCGAGTGGAAAGGTTTATTTAGGAGATCTGAAAGAATAAGAATAAGAAGAATAAGAATGATAATATCAATAATAACAAGAAGAATAAGAGTAAGAAGAATAAAAGTAGTAAGAAGAATAAAAGTAATAATAATAATAATAATAATAATAATAATAATAATAATAATAATAATAATAATAGGAAAAATGAGAATAAGAAGAAGAAGATTAGAATGATAATAATAATAATAATAATAATAATAATAATAATAATAATAATAATAATAATAATAATCAGAAGAATGAGAATAAGAAGAATAAGAATAAGAAGAATGAGAATAATAATAATAATAATAATAATAATAATAATAATAATAATAATAATAATAATAATAATAATCAGAAGAATGAGAATAATAATAATAAGAAGAAGAATGAGAATAATAATAATAATAATAATAATAATAATAATAATAATAATAATAATAAGAAGAAGAAGAAGAAGAAGAAGAAGAAGGCGAGAAGTATATAAACAAAGCGTAAAAAAATAGCGAAGATGAGGGTCTTTGGGGAAAAAGAATTAAGAAAAGAAAGGAAAAGATGGTTGTATGAAGTAAAAAGAAGGAAGATGAGGATGGAGATAGAGTTTTTGTGACGAAAGAATGAAGGAAAAAGGGTGAAATAATTAAGAAGGGAAAAATGGCTGTACCAGGTAAAAAGAATGTAGAGAAGAAAGAGAAAGGAGTTTTTTTATAGAGTAAGAAAGAAAGATAAAAAGAGGTTGTATAAGGAAAAAGAAGGAAGATGAGGATAAAAAGGATTTTCTGAAGTAAGAAGGTAGAATATATATATATATATATATATATATATATATATATATATAATAGAGTAAACTACAGACACGTGTTTCGAGGTATCACCTCTCATCAGTGCAGTTATACAATATATATAAACAAGTTTTTGGTACAGCTAAATTTATATATAAGTTTAAACAATATCATACTTTTATTATAAGATCAGCTAATAACCGAATTATTTCAATTTAAAAAAAGGCGAAAGTTAGAGAAACTTAAGGGTCCTTTCGATCGGTTAATCTTCAAAAGTTCACAACCGGTATATCGTTTAAAAGTCTATAAGTGTATAAATTGGGTAAATGGGGAATATGATAAGGTAAAGTTTGGAGCAACACGAAGGAAAAAAACAAATCAAATACCTCCCCCCAAAAACAAAAAACAAAAACAAAACAAAACAAAACAACCTTCAAGTCACCCTAACTTCATCAATAACATCCTCAGCAAATATTACTAGGGAGTGTTTCAAACGGCGTTGTCTACACAAAACCGGGCAGTGAAGGAAAATTGCCACTATACACACACACACACACACACACACACACACACACACATATATATATATATATATATATATATATATATATATATATATAACATTTATTCCACCGACATTATTTTAATTCACATCCTTAAAACGGTTTCCCTTGAAGATCCCCTTGAGCTTAGTGAAGAGGAAAAAATCACATGGAGCCAGGTCGGGCGAGTAGGGAGGTTGCTCCAGCACAGTGATGTTCTTCTGGGCCAAGAACCCTCGGATACTCAGGGCAGTGTAGGCAGGTGCATTGTCATGCTGAAACACCCACGAGTTGTCCTGCCACATCTCTCGCCTCTTCTTGCGCAATGAACGAAGCAAACAGCGCAGTATCTCTTTGTAGATATGCTGGTTGATCGTTTGGCCCTGTGACATGAGCTCACAGTGGACGATGCCCCTCACATCGAAGAATGTGACCAGCCCTGGAACTTTTCTGACATTCCTCGTATTTTGTTAGTATTTTGAGAAGGATACATCAAGATTTGTAGACTATCGACCCCTTAATTGAATCTTGGAGTCCTCCTCATCTTCATTACAGGAAAATACAATAAATACATAAATAAATTAGTAAACATGCAGTTTCCACGTGTATTGGTAAGGGAAACTGCATACCAAAACATGCAAGGCTGTCATTCTATATCAGCCACCCGCTGATCACACTTGAATTACAGGGGCATAAAAAGAAGACACTGTTTAGTGTAGTTGCGAGATTAGCTTGCTAACTATTACACCTTGATGAGGCATGCAAGGCTGCAGTTAGGTGTGTGGGGGTGGTTAAACTTGGATTTAGGAACCTTCCTTAGCGGAGACTAGGGAGGAAATAGGAGGCAGGTTATAGAATAGTTTCTTCAATTTTTTTTCTCACATTTTTCATGGCAAATCTAAGAAACATCTTATTTACTGGCGAATTTTATATGTGGAAAAATATGGTAATGTTTTTCTATTTCTTAAACGGTTTTACTTTTATTTGAAAAAAGTAAACATATTTTTCCTATTTCTTTGAATTTTTGAGATGAGGCTTGATAATTTGTATCATTTGGATTAAACTCCGACAAGAAATACCTGAAAAAGGCTGGAGGGCACATCGGCCGAAACGTTGTGCAGATAACAATAAAGATGGGGCACATTGAATATGATTAGATAATTCTACATAAAAAAGTGTAACAGAAAGTTGTGTTTTATGTATCTTTATTTCCTAATGTCCACTTTCGATCCCAACACGTTTATCGATACCCTTCTGACCCTAAGACATTTATCGTCCCCTTAAATAGTCCCACTGACCTTTTTTATATGTTACATAATTAATGGAGTAGCCTATTCATTTTGCAATGTAGTGTAAAACATTCACATTCAAAAGTTAACGTTTGATAATTTGTATTATTTGGATTAAAGTCCGACAAGAAATACATGAAGAAAGCTGGAGGGCACATCAGCCGAAACGTTGTGCTGATAACAATAAAGATGAGGCACATTGAATATAATTAAAGAATTCTACATAAAACTGTTCAATCTTATAAAATGAAGAAAACAAGATGAAGATTAATTATACAGAAATAAATAAAAATGTGCAACAGAAAGTTGTGGTTTATGTATCTTTATTTCCTAATGTCCGCTTTCGACCCCAGCACGTTTATCGACACCCTTCTGACCCTAAGACATTTATCGATCCCTTAAATAGTCCAACCGACCCCTTCAGTAGCCTATTCATTTTGCAATGTAATGTAAAACCTTCAAATTCAAAAGTTAACGTTTAGCTTTGGAGAGTCGTGGAAAATCATCAGATGTTTTATAGACAGGCGTTGAATCCCAGTTGACCTGTAACGGGAGATTCTCATTGGTTGAGAATGTCACGTGACTTAGCAACTGTGGGATAAGCTAATTAGTTGGGTTGAACACGGCCTTCTGACTGGACGCGAAAATGGCGTCCCCTGAATTCTTCTCCACGCGCGTTCACGCATGGTGGGTCTTGAACGTATAAATACCTACACCAAAAACAGAAATATGTCTTCCGAAGAAGAGACCCAGAGTATTAAACCAGCGACGAAGCTGAGAAGATTTAGAAGAAGAAGCAGATACAGAGAACGCAATAATGATAATAATAATGATAATAATAATAATTATTATAATAATAACTAGCAGGACCTGAGGATATTCCACTGTATGATGATTTAATTATTACAAAAATTTAATATATATTTACTTAAGAGCTATTGCTGAATAGTTCAATATGTAAAAAGTATAATAATCTTGATTTAACTCTTTCATTCTTTTTTCTTTCTCACCTTCTTTTCATCGTTTCATTATGTTCGATTGAAACAGATAAGCATTATCGTTTCCGCGCGCTCACGCCTTCTCTCTATCTTTCCCGAATCCTTTCTTGTTCTTTCTTTCTTCCTTATATTTTTCTGTGTTGTATGTCCTTTTACTTCCGTTTCTTTCTTTATAATAAAAACAGAATGGTCCCTTATTTAACTGAGGTGACGACACTCATAATCAACACAAGATAATCAAGATTTACATTTTTTCATTTCATCTTGGACGATGAAGGCTGGGATACCTGGCTTCCCCGGATGTCTGGAACATTCACAAATGATATGGAACTCCATACTCTCAGCCAAAAGAGACAAAACAGAAGTACATGTACCGTAAATCCTCGAGTATAGTCCGCCCTTAAGTATAATACGCAGGGGATGTTTAGGGGGCTGTAGCTCTGAAAAAAATGCGTCTGAATAAGCATTGCCGGACAGCAAATAGAGACTCGGACATTGCTTAGAAAATATTTTTCATTTTTAACCTCGTATATAGTATGCACTAGGGATTTTGACCTTTAAATTTTTGGGGAAAAGTGCGGATTATACTCGAGGATTTACGGTAATCTGTCTTGATATCGCCAATGCATACGGTTCAGTTCCGTATCACCTAATCCGGATGGCCCTCGACTTTCTCAAATTCCCTTGCAAGGTTGGGAAAATCCTAATGAAATATTTTAATTCAGCCCTCATGAAATTTACCGTTAAAGACAACACCACCAAATGGCAAGTACTCGAGATCAGCATCATGATGGGATGTGTGATTTCCCCACTTTTCGTGCTGGCCATGAACTCATATTACGAGGTGCAGCAAATACGTCCAAAGGAGTGATGACAAAAAATTCTTCCATCTTCCAGAGATTTTATGGATGACATCATTCTCGCCCCATCCAAAATCACTGCCGATAACCTACTACAAAAATACCATGATCTTTTCACATGGGCGAGAATGAAGGCTAAGCCAAAGAAAAGTCGAAGCCTATCTTTAGTCTGAGGATCTGTCAGGGAGATCCATTTTTTAAAATGGGGGTTATTTGATCCCAAAGTCAGGAGAAACCGATAAAGAGCCTCGGACATCTTTATTCAATCCAGAAAGTAGCATTGAAAGGGCTTAAATCCATCGACAAAACTTGACTACCCATAAAGATGAAGGCTGGTGTTATCAACTGAGTGGATTCAATAGTATTGCAATAAATATCTGCGTAAGTGGCTAGGGGTTCTTCGAAAGTAGGTTTATATACCAATACTGAAACCTACAGCTCCCAATATCTTCACTGGTAGAAAAGTTCAAGATTGGGAAAGTACATCTTCATATGACGATGAAGGACTTAGCCGACGAGGTCATTCGAAAGGCGCATCCAGAGATAAAATCAGGCACGAAATGCTCAGTCGTTAAGGCCGCCTAGGAGGCGGGATGCAACCTACGAATCAAAGACATTATAGGCGTCACTCAAACCAATCGAGCTAAGCTGGGCAGTATGAGCAACAAGGTATTCTTCAAAGAGGGCACAAAGGGAAAAAGAAACATGGTGATCGAAGAAGTCAGGATGCTGGAGGAGGAGAGAACAGCCACTGCTGTTATTCAGGCCAAACAATGTGCCTGGACAAAATGGAATGATATCGAACCAATAAAATTATCGTGGAAATCCCTAATTGCAATGTTACTGGCGATATCATTCCTTCTTCGATCTAATTATGATATCCTTTCAAATGCGACCAACTTAAAATTATGGAGATATACCGATTCGGATCTGAGCTTTTCTTGTAAAAGTGATCGAGGTACCTTGCGTCATGTACTATCTGCATGTCCACAATCGCTTCAGATGTATACTTGGCGGTAATCATGAACTTTAGCTTAGTAAATTCCTACCATAAAATTATGCTTGCGCATTATCTGAAATGAACTTAATTGTTATTAAGAACACATTTTATGATATTTTTGTGTTAAAGCATGAAGTTGTATTGATTTGAACAAGTTTGTATTTTTTTGCTTATATCGTACGATAATTCAAAATGTGTTCTTAATAACAATTAAGTTCATTTCAGATATAATGCGCAAGCATTTTTATGGTAGGAATTTACTAAACTAAAGTTCATGATTACCTACTTGGCGACATAACAAGGTTTTAGAGGTGGTCATGGATATCTGATAAAAACACAATGTGAGGCAGCAAACCAGCAGCCTGTTAGAGCCAGTGAATCCAAATTCAGTTTCACAAGGAAGGTGAATGCCCTATGAAGAAACAAAAAAAACCCAATGTGAAGCTGCTGAATAAAGCTGGTGACTCGAAGGTTTCAGTGGATCTCAAGACATCCCTACAATTTCCAGTTCACATAATTCAAACAAACAAGCGCCATTGTACATTGTAGCGTGGTCCGACTCAAAGAAGAGTGCCCTCCTCAAAGAATTAACTGTCCCGTGTGAAAAAAAAACCGGAAGTAGGCACACGAGTGGAAGAAGAACTGATACGAGTCACTGCGTGCCGACTGCGTTGAAAAGGGTTGAACATGCCATGTGATTCCTATTGAGGTTGGTTGTCGTGGGTTTTTAGGACACCCAGTCATTTCATTTCTTTCAAAAATTGGAATCATTGGCCGCTGTTTGAAAAATAAAAATAACTTCACATCGTCTTCAGACCACGGTGCAATAAGCCTTAAGCTGGATTTGGTCGACATTAAAAAGTCTTCAGCAAGTATGGAATGCGCGCGGAATCATCATTTCCGTGTGATTACGTAACATCAAGAAACGGTTACTGCAAGCGCATAATGACATCAACGACCGAATAGTAAACGCGTTTTAAAAACCATAAACTGCACTTAAAATGAAACTTCCAAGATGGACGTATGTTATAATTTCTCTTTGTTGTTCTAGGATGCATAGAGTGGCAGTACCGCCTTGAGCTACCGAAAGAATTTAAGCTATATATGAAACTTGAGTAGCGGTAATATAGCAGTAATATAGCATATATGAAACTTGAGTTGTGGTAATATAGCATAATCATATATATATATATATATATATATATATATATATATATATATATATATATATATATATATATATAATATAGTTTGCTACATTCATAGGTAAAGAGTGCTCGGTATCATTGATAGAGCATGTATATCTAAGTTAGGGTAGCAAAGATATAAAGCCAATGGCGCTCGAATTAAAAATCGCATAGGCGAGAATCTGTTAATTGCCAAGAGTCGTTGACTTCAATATCTTCGCTAAGATATATATATATATATATATATATATATATATATACTGACATTAAAGACATGGAAGAGGAAAAAGAACTCCTAAATCTGAGATCGCAAAGCCAAGCCATTAATAGCATATATGTAGTCATTAGAGTGAATGAACTTTTTAATATAGTGGTTTTATATTACAGGTTACATAATAAACACTAATGAGATTATCCTGACTTATTTTATCATGAATTTGACGTTATTCTTAAAACCAACGTAAAAAAACAAAACCAAAAACTTGCATATTTAACTCATGTGACTGGTGGTTATTAGCACCATGTTGTATCTAATTAACACTTCTGAGAAGGAAGAAAAAAGTAGAAACATAATTAGATTGGAGACTGTTTGCCAGGGCTGCGAAAAAGTATCTATTTCCCATAATGCAACAGCTGCTGCTGCTGCTGCGACAATGTGACGAAATAGAAACATCAGAGCGTCGAATCACTTTCTTCCTCTTACTTTCCTTATTCGGTGTTTTAGAATTTAAATTGAAATCAATATGATCTGAATAAATAAATAAATAAGCTGGTAGCTGCCTTGGAAAAAAAACGGAAAAATTAAAGATCTTTCTGACAAGAATGTACTTTGTGAAGAATAAATCAATAAGTAATATTATCGAAATTCGATAACTAGAGAGAGAGAGAGAGAGAGAGAGAGAGAGAGAGAGAGAGAGAGAGAGAGAGAGAGAGAGAGAGAGAGAGAGGAGAGAGAGAGAATGAGAATGAGAATGAGAGATAGATAGATAGATAGAGATAGAGAGAGAGAGAGAGAGAGAGAGAGAGAGAGAGAGAGAGAGAGAGAGAGAGAGAGAGGAGGTGGGGGATAAGAAAGGATATATATATATATATATATACACAATATTTTGGTACAGCTGAATTTATATACCAGTTTGAACAGTATCATACTTTTATTATAAGCTAATGAACTAGTTAAAAAAAGGCGAAAGATAAAAAAAACTTATTGGCCTTTCGACCGGTGCTTTTTCAAAAATTAACAACCAGTAGATCGTTTAAAAGCCAATATGTATAAATTGGGTAAAAAAGGGGGGGTAAGATAATGTAAAGGTTGGAGCAACAAAAAGGAAAAAAATCCTTCACGTCATCCCAACTTCAGCAACAACATCCCCAGCAAAAATTACCTATATATATATATATATATATATAGAGAGAGAGAGAGAGAGAGAGAGAGAGAGAGAGAGAGAGAGAGAGAGAGAGAGAGAGAGAGAGAGAGAGAGAGAGGGGGCAGGTGTCAAAACTTGGCCAAGCAGCTAATGTAAACAGTCTAATATTGGAAAGTATTATTATGAACAGAGGAGAATATTCATTGTACGAGAACACATTTTGAATCGCATCTACATATATATATATATATATATATATATATATATATATATATATATATATATATATATATATATATATATATAAGTATGAGAATTTGTTATGTCAGTAGAGCGTCCGACTAGGTACCTACAAGGTTCCTGGTTCGATACCGGCCCTCGGCATGAGTAGTAAAGTGAGGAGCTGATGGTAGGTATCGTAGGTATGATGATAGACGCTAAAAAACAATCTCCTTGGTCTAGCGCTAGTGAAAAGGGGATAGACTCCCTCGCTGTCAGTCTGATACCGACAAATTTATATATATATATGTGTGTGTATGTGTGTATAAAGTTGTAGTTCATATGGCCATATCTACATTGTATTTACCGCGTACCCCACTTGTACGGGTTAGGCACAAGGCCCTATTAACGTGGGACCACCCACAAACCGAAGCTCATGGGTGGCAGGTGAAAAATTGCGTCGATCCCGTCGGCATTCCCCCTCAAGGGGGGCGCATCAGGCACTGGGCATAAAACCCAGCCCTGCCCCTTTAAATCGAGGGGGCAGGTGTTGCCTAGGGGGATGGCCCCCTGGGATCGACGCTATTAACGTAAAGATCCAGGGCCGAAGCCACTGGACCCCACCCTGTTGGCGGGTTTACATGATATTTACCGCGTACCCCACTTGTACGGGTCAGGCACAAAGTCCCTATTAACGTGGGACCACCCACAAACGAAGCTCATGGAGTGGCAGGTGAAAAATTGCGTCGATCCCGTCGGCATTCCCCCTCAAGGGGGGCGCCTCAGGCACTGGGCAATAAACCCAGCCCTGCCCCTTTAAATCAAGGGGGCAGGTGTTGCCTGGGGGGATAGCCCCCTGGGATCGACGCTATTAACTCGTAAAGATCCAGGGCCGAAGCCACTGGACCCCCACCACGAGGGCGGTTTACATACGATATTACCACGTCCCACTTGTACGGGTCAGGCACAAAGTCTCTATTAACGTGGGACCACCACGAGCCGAAGCCCATGGAATGGCAGTTGAAAAATTGCGTCGATCCCGTCGGCATTCCCCCTCAAGGGGGGCGCCTCAGGCACTGGGCAATAAACCAGCCCTGCCCCTTTAAATCGAGGGGCAGGTGTTGCCTGGGATGGCCCCCTGGGATCGACGCTATTAACTCGTAAAGATCCAAGCCACCGGGTTTACATACTGTATTTACCGCGTACCCCACTTGTACGGGTCAGGCACAAAGTCCCTATTAACGTGGGCCACCACAAGCCGAAGCTCATGGAGTGGCAGGTGAAAAATTGCGTCGATCCCGTCGGCATTCCCCCTCAAGGGGGGCGCCTCAGGCACTGGGCAATAAACCCAGCCCTGCCCCTTTAAATCGAGGGGGCAGGTGTTGCCTGGGGGGATGGCCCCCTGGGATCGACGCTATTAACTCGTAAAGATCCAGGGCCGAAGCCACTGGACCCCCCCTGTTGGGCGGGTTTACATACTAAGAACATGCAATTATATTCATATATACATCAAAATAGTGATTTACAGTGTGAACGGGAAGGCTAATTTGCATACTGATATTAAAAATTTGATTTTAATAAATATGCGCTTAGTATTATTGATTTCTAATTGTTTAGTTTTATCTTAATGTATATGAGCAAAATCATAATTAATAGTACTTCAATCAATAACTATGTTTTTTGTTCTTTTTCTATTCAGAAGAAAAGACCGTTGTGGTTAGTGAAGTGGGGGTGGGTGCAGTACTGTCTCATCCAAACTTGAAAATCACTTAATGCCATCCATAAATCTGTTTAACAGCTTTTTAGAGTGAGAGATAGACATAGAAATTCCGGGAGCGATGTCCGGCCGTATGAATAATTTAAAGCAAGGAAATTGAAAAATGGAATCGATCTGAGCCAAGCAAATGGTTTGAAGGAAACGGAGCGAAATAATAGTCTGTAAAATGCTCGGCGTTTCCTGTGGACTTGTACAAAAAGAGACGCCTCCGCCTATATCGGAAACCAAATAGCATTAAAAGAATTAAGTTATTTGGGTAAGGCTAGCGCCTGTCGCCATTTTGGGCCAATCTTGATCTTAGCGTTCTTCTAGTAAAAAGCCAGTAATTGGGTCTGTGGCTTATCATAACTGAAACGTTGGAGTATGGAAAAATTAAGAGACTAGACTCTTGTCTAGTAGAGAATTATAGCGTAGAAATATAACCCAAATATACATTTATTGGTAATCAATACTTTATTTATAAAAGGAAAAGCGTGTTGGATTTTGTTAATGCTTTGTATTCATTGAGATATATTTAACCAGTATGATTGGAAATAGTCTGTGTTGTTCTTTATTTGAAAAAAAAAATTAATGGACTAAAAATGAATAGAATAAAATTAATCATTATGAAAGAGATATAAAACAGAACTTGTAGAAACTCATACAAATTAGTAAAAAAAAAAAAAAAAAAAAAGAAAAGAAAAGAAAAAGATAACAGCAAACATATTTGAAAATAAGCGGTAATAGATCATAAAGATATACTTAAGAAAAGATGATAACGTCTGTCTAATAAAGATAAGGACGACTCGGTAAATAAATCAATTTGATAACCAATCAAGAAAGAAAAAAAAACATTAACAGTAAAGAAAGATGAAAGAAGTGAATGGGGTGGTGGTGGTGGTGAAAAAAAGAACAAGAATGAACAGAAGAAAATGAATGGAGGAAAAGGAAAATAAATTAAAATAAAAGGTAATTATTGCAAGACAAATGAGGACTAGGTGAAGATCAAGAAGATGATGGTGATGATGGTGACGATGAACGTAAATATAAAGAAGAGGAAGAAGAAGAAGATGAAAAGAACGTAGAAGTAAAAAGTATTAGCAGTAGAAGAAAAGAATGACTTATTATTAATAGAATTATTATTATTATTATTATGAAGAAGAAGAAGAAAGAAGAAAGAAAGAAGAAGAAGAAAAGAGAAAGAAAGAGAAGAAAAGAAGAAAAGAAGAAAAAGAAGAAAAAAAGACGAAGAAACAAAAAGAAGAAGAAGAAGAAGAAAAAGAAGAAAAAAAAGAAAGAAGAAGAAGAAAGAAAAAGACGAAGAAACAAAGAAGAAAGAAGAAAGAAGAAGAAAAACGAAGAAAGAAGAAAGAAAAAACAAAAAAGAGAAGAGAAGAAAAAACGAAGAAAGACGAAGAAAGAAGAAGATGAAGAAAGAAGAAGAAAGAAGATGGTGAAGAAAGTAGAAGAAAGAAGATGATGAAGAAGAAAAACGAAGAAAGTAGAAGAAGAAAGATGAAAAAGAAGAGAATATGGAAAAAAAGAGATGCGATAAAAGAAATAAATTTGAAGGAGAGGACAAATACAAAAAAGATAAACAATAGAAAAACATTAAAGAAAGATAAATGCAAACATTTATGAAGAGACAAAATGTATCTGGAGATAAATGATAAAGTCAGTTACCTTTGCTCTATATAGAACAAGACTATGTGTAATTTTTCTTATACAAAAAAGATTAACTTATTTCATATATTGATTGATATTCTGCGATATATTACACGCCAAGGAATAAATACATTAAAGATCAAGAAACTTATAATCTAAGTTCAGTATTAAGAAAGAAAAAGATAAAAATGAGAAGAGAAGGTAAAAGAAGACAAACAAAAAAAATAAAGTATAGGAAAAGAAGGAAGGGAATGGAAAACTACCAGAACGGTTATGAAGCTCCCTGACCCCAGAGACGCGAATCTTGTGGTTTAATTAATTGCATGACTAAAAAGTTAGCCCTTAGAAGAAGCCCTTAGTAAAGAGACAGCTAGATGATAATATAACGGCCAAAGAAGAAGAGGAGGAACATGGCGACTAGAAGTAGTAAAGAAGAAATGAAGCAACAAGTAAGTCTCTGTCTGTCTGTCTGTCTGTCTCTATCACCCGAGTTTCCTCTCTCAATTGTATACCCGATGTTCGGTATATACGGCTATACAACAATAGTATAGAAAAAGAACAGAAAAAGAAAGTGAAGAGGAGTATTGAAACAAGAATGAAAACAAGGAAAAGAAGGAATTATAGTATGCAGAAAAGCAAATAAAGAGAGAGAGAGAGAGAGAGAGAGAGAGAGAGAGAGAGAGAGAGAGAGAGAGAGAGAGAGAGAGAGAGAACGACTTCGGCATTAAATAACCCAACAAGGATTTGACATACCTTAAAAACAACCAACTAACCAACCAACCGACAACTAGTAGTAACAGAATAAAAGATATCGGTACTCTATCTTTTCGTGGGACATATATTCCCATATTGAAGACTGACGAGTCCAATCTATTCATACAATAGGTTGGAACAGAGTGGTTAAGAGTAGAAGGCCACCCCAGGCAATACCTGCCACCTCGATTTAAAGGGGCAGGGTTGGGTTTTTTTGCCCGGTTCCTGAGGCACCACCTTGAAGGGGAATGCCGACGGGATCAACGTATTTTTTGCACCCGCTTCCCATGAGCTTCGGTTCGTAGTTGGTCCCACATTAATAGGGCCTTGTGCCCAACCCGTACACGTGGGTTACGTGGTAAATATCCAGTACATTTCTAGAAAAGTAGTTGGGTGTAGAGAAGACTTTTGTTTTAGGAAGTTCAATGATAGAGAAATAACAGAAAATATCTAGTATCTGGAGATAGTGTCTTGCGAAAACTAATTTCGCGCGTCTAATGCCTTTCCATTCCATGTTTCCCCCACACCCTTGGGCGGAAATAGAAGTGGGACTGGGAAGAATAGGATATTCAGCCAGTGAGTATCAGGTTATAAAAGAAGATAATGGAAAGAAAGAAAGAAAGAATGCCGAAAGAAAAACAGCAACAACTAAATTACGAGAATGTAATTATAGACAATGATATAAATTGAAGGAAAGAAGATTAAGTCAGTTTTACATCATACCAGTGCGCATGCGTGCAAAGGTATCAAATTGAGAAATAACTTGGAGTGAAGACATTTATGGCCTTTATAGTAGAATATCAATTTTAACTCCTATAAAAAAAAGAACAAAGAAGAATTTTAGGTGAAAGGACTAAATAATTTTTTTTAGAACATAAATAACATCCATTGTTTCAATATGTAATACAGTTCTCCAGAGATAGAAAGCACACACACACACACACACACACACATATATATATATATAAGTAAAAATATTAAAGAAGATTTAGATTTTTTGCATTATAGCCTATTTCAGGAAGCCTAGATGGTTGGGAACACTAGACATTTGATCTAGGCTTCCTGAAATATGCTATAATGCAAAAAATCTAAATCTTCTGTTATATATTTTTTACTTATATAATTTTATTCTGTGACTCTGACAATAAGAGTACACATTGAGCTCTGTAAACTACGACACTTTTTAAAACAACTTCTATGTCGTAAGGAAGATTTATTTTCCGATATATATATATATATATATATATATATATATATATATATATATATATAAGTCCTCAACAGACACAGTGTTTCGACGTTTACTTCTCATCAGTGCAGCTCGACTTTAACAGCTACTTCTAGCCGGGAGCGAAACCCGACTGAATTTTCGTCTGTCAAGCTGATTACCCTCTCGGTCGATGGTAACTGTCAGTGAGAGACGATCAATTTATTGGTACATACTTACGTAGATGTATGTTTACAATCACCAGAGAACTCGTCTGTAAACAAGAGTCGAGTAATGCCTTACGCTAAACAGTGAAAGTTCAATTAACATCCCTAGAGTGCTCTACCGGGTATTGGGAGCATAATGACTCGTTGGACAATTCCCAATTTAATATATATTGAAAAAGTGCTCAGCATGTACGTATAGTATGTTTAGAGAATCGGATAAGTTACAGAAGCTTACTACCCGGATTTCACTGAAAAGGATCTTCAGAGAGAGAGAGAGAGAGAGAGAGAGAGAGAGAGAGAGAGAGAGAGAGAGAGAGGGATATTATTAATTTTGTATTGAAATCTGATAAGATAATTATCTATCTAACTATCTCTGCCTCTCCCTCTCTCTCTCTCTCTCTCTCTCTCTCTCTCTCTCTCTCTCTCGTGTTGTAGGTAAATAAGCTTTAGAAAATAATTTGCATAATTAGAAACTCATTTTGAGGAAAATTAATGTCTCATTTATTGTTTGTTTCTGTCTTGATAATTTTTTTTAACGTACCTTGAATATTGAATAAAATTAATGTTTCATTCTTTGCTCATTTGTGCCTTGGTAAATACAGCTTCAGTCACGATACTTTTTGAGCATACATGTATAATGATGAAAATTAATGTTTCATTCATTATTCATTTCTGCCTTGGAAAATACAGCTTTATACTCAATAATTTTTTTAACACGCTTCGTATAATGATGAAAATTAAGGTAACATTAGTTCATTTTCTGCCTTGGTAAATGCGGCTTATATCTCGATACTTTTTGAATACAACTTGTATACTGAATAAAATTAACGTTTCATTCATTGCTAATTTCTGTCTTTGTGAATCTCATTACTTTTTGAATACAGCTCATGCATGTAGAATCATCCGTATACATCCACATGATTATTGTTATACATCACCTGTGTATACGGTAATATATTTACTCGCCTTTAATTTTCTACGTCTATGCAGTTATTTTCTCAGAAAAGGACAACCGATTTTTCAGGTTTTATCGATTCCATCTATTTACAGGTAAGTCAAGCAAACAAAACAATTTCATTCTAAAGGAAGCCATTTGCAATTCTTCACGGAAATCCACGGCGCAGCGTCCAACCAACATTTATCGTCAAAACGACTCTTCTATTATCTTTTCTACTTTTCTTGATTTTTTCCATTTAGTTTAACAATTATTCACAAGGGAACGGCGAGGAATAACAGCCTCCCCCCATAAAATAAGTAAATAAACAATAAGGAAAAAGAAAACAAATTAATTCATATTGATTTCGTATTACTGCTATGCAGAAATCTTATTGAGATATAATTATAATCTCACAAAATACACGTGAAGAAATAACAAAACAAAAAACAACAACAACAACAAACAATAATAATAATAATAATAATAATAATAATGGGAATGTTGTCCATTGGGAGATTTGCACACAATTAGAATCTAATCATACAAATGAATTGTATATTTATTAGCCAAAATCCGTCTTAGAGAATCTACACATTATTAAAATGCTCATTAAGTTTATATATATATATATATATATATATATATATATATATAAAACACTAAAAGTGGAGGAATCATATGTATGTAGGGAGATAATATTTTATTATGAAATAAAATATAAAATAAAGGGGATACGAAGGCCTTTTCGACCGGTACTTTTTCAATACACCGGCGACGAATAAAAGTCAGATTGTATAAGAAATTCATAAGAACGAATGGAGGTGAGTCAGAGGGGGGGGGGGGGCAAAAAAAAAAAAAAAAGAAAAAGAAAGGGGGTATATGTATGAACCCTAGATCGAAACAGGGTTAGAAATGTCTCCCAATAAATAAAGAGAGTGTTTTGGTGTTTGTCTGCACAGAGTAGAATTTGAATTAATGCGTGAAATGTTCCACCTACAAATAAGGACACATGTTTAATTCTGAGTTTCTTTATATTGCTATATTTAAAAAAAAAGAAAAATAAAGTAAACGAATACATTTTTTATCACTTTTACTGAACAAGTGAACAAGTTAAGTGAATTTAAATCATTGTCATATGAACAAAAAAGGTATTAGAAAAATAAAATTATGTTTCAAAACACTCATGAGTTTAGGGTTATAATTTTTTAGAATAATATTCTAAATAAAAAACAAAAACAATACAAAAAATCCTAAAAAAAAAACGAACATTGTAATACCCAAATTCTTGGCGAATCTTTTTTAATTTGATAAGGTATTCACTAAATTATTTTCCTCTTACTCTCCTTTTTACTCCTTTCTCTCTCACTTCTTGGTGTTCTTAAAATCCTTTCATTCCAGTCATGAACTGAGTACTTCTGGTAGTATATATATATATATATATATATATATATATATATATATATATATCATCATGTGGCGCTATCAGTGCGGATGATATCCATGACAATCTCTCTCCAGCCATCACACATCGTTCTTGGGAGGTCCTCTACGCAGTATCCAGTATCCGCAAAGAGCTGGTCAATGTACGTCTTTGCTGGTCGGCCCACACTGGCGTGCCCATGTGCTGGCTTCCACACTACAACGTCACTTATGAGTTCGTCCTCGCTTCTCCCACAGTGTCCTGCGTGTCTTGTCCGCCTTACTCGGATGGTTTGGGGGATATGTGGCAGGTGGCCGTACAGCTATTTTCTCGTGGGGTGTTGTTTCCACGATTTGTTTAAGACTGCACGCAGCATTCTTGTGCAGCCGTACATCAGTACCGACACGACAACAGCTTGGAAGATATATATATATATATATATATATATATATATATATATATATACTACCAGAAGTACTCAGTTCATGACTGGACTGAAAGGATTTTAAGAACACCAGGAAGTGAGAGAGAAAGGAGTAAAAGAGAGTATATATATGAATGAATGGAACGTTAAAAGATGTGTCAAAAAGTACAAAAAGTCTCGATACTTTTTTTTATACACCTTATATATATATATATATATATATATATATATATATATATATATGGTGTTTGGATAGAAAAGCGCTTCTGTCAAACGACAAAGTCGTAGGGAAGGCAACCATTCAAGGAGAATAAGTTCTTAATCAAAACTGGAGAAGGAAACTCCAGTATCAAGCCTCTGTTGACTTCTAAATATCCTTTGAAAAAAGAAAAGTCTATGGGAAGATACTCTGAAATAAAACCTGTAGTTTCCATAGCCACTATTTATCTTGCTATGCTTGTTACTGTAATATAGCTATGTAGACCCTGGCAGTGGCATAAGCGTTGTACAAGTGTATATCACAGTAATCCAACGACGTACAGATGTCTTGCCACCTTATCATCTTACGCATCTTAGAGTGTATTTATAAGTTGAATTAGTTATTAATAAGGATATTTAAGTTATAATTTTGGTGGTGAAAACCACTACCATCTGTCAATGCGTAGCACACATCACACTCACTCACACACACACACACACACACACACACACACACACATATATATATATATATATATATAAGTTGAAAATGGAAGCGAATCCGACGGTATGTTGAAATGAAAAATAAAGAATTATTAAATAGAATTTATTTTATTTTACTGACATGTGTTTCGGCCAGGAGTTTATCCATGTACACTATCTATTATTATCTATTATCTATTATTATTTTAAATACAAAATAAAATAACAATAATAGAAAACTACATTTTTTTAATATACTAGGAATAACGGCCTTCGTCAAAGTAAATCCTGACGAAGGCCGTTATTCCTTGTATACTAAAAAAATGCAGTTTTCTATTATTGATATTTTATTTTGTATTTAAAATAATAATAGATAATAATAGATAGTGTACATGGATAAAATCCTGGCCGAAACACGTGTTAGTAAAATAAAATAAAATAAATTCTAATTTATCCATTCAGCATTTTCTTGCCAATATATGAGTGTGTGCATGCGCGCGTGTTTGCGTATAGTATTGCCAATAAATAAGTACTTCCCTAGCAATGTTTTCTAAAAAGTATACAATGTATGTCTATCTCTTTTTCTAAAAAATATACCATTAAAAACAATATACATATTTTCAAAGATTTTTTTTAATAAAAAGTAAATTATTTTCTAAACCAAAGCTACTCGGATTTTAATTCTAATGGAACGTTATGCAATAAAAACGAATATTATTAGATGTAATTTATTACCGAACTCAGCAGCATTGAATCTTATAAATATATATGTACCTACTTTTAAATTTATACATTATATTTTTTGTTATAGAATTTTATTGCTGTAGAGTTTAGTAATAAACAATATTTAATGATATCCGTTTTTATTGTATAATGTTCTTCTAGAAATAATAAAATCTTTTGTTACAAGAAAATTTCTTTTTTATCCATAATGCATGAGCATATAAAACACTTCCTTGTGCGTTCTTCGTTTGACTGTTATCTCCCCCGGTACGCAACGAGATGACACTTTCCGATATCTCAGTTTCTTGTGAACGATTTCATGGACCACCGACGTTGCACAGTAGGGTAGGTCGATTTTTCACTTTAAAAAAATATCAAATTGTCCATCTATGCGAAAGTTGTGCGTTAGTATACTCAATAGTGATACCAAAAATTAAATCTTTTACTTGCACCATTGTTTGAGGAAATAGCATCAAAGATCGTCTACTAAAATGCACTAAAATCCTTGTCTTTACAACATTTGGCCAAGAAATAGTTAGAAAATTTACGTTTTCAATAATTAAATCAAAAAATGTTTATTTATTCTATTAAAATAAAACGAATTAAATATTATAAATAGAATTCAAATTGAAAATGTGTTCCCCATCACCACCGACACCAATTTATAGTTTACGCCATCTGTTATGTTGAATCAATGCTTAAACGCGCGCTATGATGTCTTCTGTTGTTCATAAATCTATGAAAGCACCAGAGTGGAGGAACAGGAGAACTAGAGATACCTGCTTTCACCTCATTACTCGTTCACTAGAGATAGCACACATTTATGGCCAATTTATGTGGGATTTTGAATCTAGCAGCCGAAAATCTTACATCTAACACTTCTATGTTTGTCTACTGTGTTATGGTAGCAGCCATGTTTTTTTTTAACTTCAGATACGTATGCACTTAATATAAAAGGTAGGTTTAAGACGACACATTTATTATTACTTACACAGTTGTTCAAAATATATTGTTCCTTTCACTCGTTGTCTTGCCTTTCTTCCGCTCTTCATGTACAAGTAACTAAGGAGCTTATTGAAGCAACTTGACTACCGCATTTAATGGAAGCATTGTTTGTTAGGGTCTATTTTTCTTACGAGTCCTTTATACGTTTATAACACAGTGAGAGATAACTTTGGTTTAATTAACTTTTTGTCGGTTCTCGAGAGTAGCTCTCAACCCGCTGCAAGAAAAAACAAGTCTTGCTTTATTGATTAAGTAACATAATACACAGACATCCATCAATTAAAAATGCCTGACCCCCCCCACACAAAAAAAAAACAATACATGGACGATACATGCACAGAATTAGAAATATAATTAGATATACGAGGGTTGCCAAAAAGTAATGCCATTTTATTTAGGACAGGTATAAGTACTAACACCGGAACATGTATCATACATAAAAATGAAGCTGGTCCACTGTGGATCATATTCCTACTTCTCCACATATTCACCGTTTCTTACAATAGCAATGTTCCACCTTCGAATAAGAATGTATCTTTTTCCCGTAAAATTCTGTTGACTTTCTTTGAACCACTTCTTCATTACTGATTCCACTTCTCGTCACTGCAATAATGTTTGCCTCTCAAACCTCTTTTATGGGTCCGAAGACAATTAAACACAGCGTTTGCAATCTTAATACAGAATTGATAGAGGCGAAACATATCGGTTGTGAGACTCCAGTGGTTAACGAGGTTAGCATGAATAATAAAGGGTTATTATTGTACTTAGCTTCTATCTTCCCTCCGTTCTCCCTTTCGGGATTACTTGGATCTTGTTTGTCTCTATCCGTTATTGTTCTCACTGATGAACACAAAGTTTTGGATATTTTTCAGAACTCTTTATTTATACCAAGTACCGTAAATCCTCAAGTATAATCCGCACTTTTACCCCAAAATTTAAAGGTCAAAATCCCTTGTACGAGGTTAAAAATATTTTCTAAGCAATGTTCGAGTCTCTATTTGCTGTCCGGCAATGTTTATTCAGACGCAGTTTTTTCAGAGCCACCTAAAAATCCCCTCCATATTATACTCAAGAGCGGACTATACTCTTTTTGATTAGAGCTTTTTTCTATGTACTCACAAAAGAAATCTCAAGGGTTACAACTAATAACAATGGAGGCGCGTGGTGTAATGGCTAGAGTCGTAGAAAATGGACTCGTCAATCCGAGTTCAAATCCTAGACGAGGCTGTCTACATTTCACAGAGCGCTAATACTCTTGGGAAGGTTTGCACTCATCTGCTATGGATAAATAGCTGGACAGACAGGGCTCTTTAACCTTGGTTAGACAACCAGTCTAGGAGAAGGAAAACTGAGTTCAAACCTGTTAAATCCGCCTAAAAATTAGCCTTGTGTCACATCCTGCTCGTTCGGAGGGGTTTGGTAAATATGTACAAGCAATGATAATGTTATAACCCAAAATGTTCGGAACAACAAATCATAATACAAAACAGTTTTTTTTTAATCTAGTGTTTTTATTTCTTAGCGACCATAGTACAGGAGGATTGATATCATTAAACAATTACTGTCAGCACATGCGTGTTCATGCAGCCATCTTGTTTATCTTGCTTGATGGTCATCTTATGTACTGGTGTTACCTTGTACTACCAGGGTAGGTCAATTTTTCACTTTTTTAAAATATCAAATTGTCCATCTATGCGAAAGTTGTGTTTTAGTAGACTGAATACTAATGCCAAAATTAAACATTGAACAGATTCATTGGCACAATGGATGGAATCCCAACACTTTTCATTCAAGTTTAAGAAAGTTTATTGCCAGTAGATACCAGTAGTATGTAGATGACTGTTTCATTTCTAGAAGTAACTTCAAGCTTTCTTTTTCTTCTTTTTTCGCAAAATGCTCAGTAGGCTAGGTCGATTTTTCACTTTTTTAAAATATCAAGTTATCCATCTATGCGAAAGTTTGTGTTAGTATACTGAATACTGATACCAAAAATTAGATCTTTTACTTGCACCATTGTTTGAGGAAATAGCATCAAACTTCGTCTACTAAAATGCACTAAAAATCCTCGTTTTCGCAAAATTTAGCATTCAGAAAACGAGGATATTTAGTGCATTTTAGTAGATGATCTCAAACAATGGTGCAAGTAAAAGATTTAATTTTTGGTATCAGTATTCAAAACACAACTTTCGCATAGATGGACAACTTGATATTTTAAAAGTGAAAAGATTGACCTACCCTATTGTCCCACGCTTACTCTACTTACTAAAAAGTGATAGCGTTTATTACGGAAGAGTTACCCCACATCCTAACAGATAATAACAATTTTCTTTTTAAAATAGAATATTTTGTAATAGCCCTCCATACAACCTTTATTTCTTTTTTTTTCGTTTCTTTAAAATGAGTTCACAGCCTCATTTTCAATTATGCTTCAAGAAAAAAAATACAGTGATACCTTGACTTACGAGTTTAATTCGTTATGCTCGTAACTCAATTTACTCGTATATCAAATCAAATTTCCTCATTGAAATAAACTGAAATACCATTAATTTCTTCCAGCACCAAATTTTTTTACGTCTTTTTTATATTAAAAATATCGCTGTATTGTCTAAAAACATTATAGAATGTAATGTGCTGTAATATGTTTTAATGATTATTTTTTATAATTATTTTTCTTTGGCGTAATAAATTTGAAAAGTTAAATGTTTTGAGTGAACTTATTAACATAAGCGTTTCTAGTGAACTTATTAACATAAGCGTATCTGAAGCTTATTTGCACCTCAAATTCTATCTAACAACACAAAGCACAGAATCAACCGACTGACAGCTTGTAACTCAGAAAACTCGCAAGGTAGACTACTCTTAAGTCAAGGTATCTCGGTAATTATACTCTTTCTTATTTTACTACCCAAGAGCTTCCATATAATTCGATATTTCTCCGAGGAATAGATTTTTATATTAATTTTACACACGAAAATATTTCGAAGTTTTGAAATTTTAGCTATCCAATCATTTCTTAAATATTTGAAATTCACGAAATGTCTCTTTTATATTATTTGGCGTTTTAATCAGTCACCGACATTTTGACTTATTTATATCTGTAAAGAAGACAAAATGACTAAACATTCCATAAATCTCAAAACGATAAATTTCAATCACATGAAATTTTCTTTATTGGTATTCCCTATAGTCTATGTTTAACACTATCGCAAAGACTGGCATTTTTTTAAAAGATACGTCGAATTTGTATAAGATTACGCTACACCTTAATAAGTATAGGATTGGAACGAAAGTCTTGTCCGATATAAAATAGTATCTATTTAACCAATAAAGACAACATGTAAATTGAGAAATATAAATAAAACATCATTCGACAGTGTCTCTAAAAATGTTGAAAATAGTCTCCCTTATGATCCACATATTTTCATGTTGTCATTCGTCAGTGTCACTAAAATGTTGAAAATAGTCTCCCTTATGATCCACATATTTTCATGTTGTCATTCGTCAGTGTCACTAAAAATGTTGAAAATAGTCTCCGTTATGGTCCACACCTCTTTTCATGTTGTATTTATTGGTTAGATAAATATTGCTTTATATCTGAACCATAGTGATCCTTATAACAGAAATTGCAACCATGTAACTGGCGTCCACGACTGGGGGGCGGACATGTGGAGTTAGTAGTAAATTACTACTAAACAAAGGAAACTTTTACTTAGGAATTTGTTAGAAATGCCTTCTGTTGCATGTTATGGACTGCTCAGCCACCAGGATTCCGTCCTTAAGCATCACGGGTTGCCACCCACAGCCAACAAGTGGTCCCACTGGAGGGATTCTACTCCTCTGCAGAGGTGCAGTCGGCGTATTCTACTGTCCCAGCCGATTGGAAGATTGTGGTACGTCAATCTTTCTAGTGGAGTGAATTTCTCTCCCTAGAAAATCAGCGTTCTATATTTGTAATTACTTTATCCACAAAACAGAGAAATTTTGTGTAAGAAAAATATTTTGTGTATTAAAAATCAAAAGTAAATTGACCAGTGTACACTAATTATACCACGTGGGAGATCAACAAATGATCCGCGCTCTTGTTTTATGGAAGCCGAATTCATCGTAGATGATTTGATAGGTAGATCATGGCTAATTTGCACATAACAAGCTACCTCATAAATGATAACTTGCCGGTTCGCCATACCATCTCCCGAGCTTGCTGAATCTTCTCAACAGTGATAGAGGTTGGCGGCCGCCTTTTTCCCTCTCTTCTCGTGTCAGGATTGTCCAGCCACTTTCAAAATTCATCCACTCATACACGCTTCTACCGATAGTGCACTGTCTCTGTATTGTGCTAAAAGACTTCAATGAATTTCAGCCCCTGAAACTCCTTCCTATCTGAGAAAAGGGGTCACTTCCTTGGTGCATACAGCTAGTGGAGCGGCCATGTTTACACTGTTAAGACAGCAAGCAAAATGGCGCGACCAGGCTCAAACTTCGATCAGGTGACCACAACAGTGCCAACTAAAAGCACGCACGCACAGAACTCAGTGTGTCATTATTAAAGCTATATCATAGCGAAAGTGTGGATAATTTTGACTCTCCCTCGTTCTTTATTTATAAGAGAATTGATAGAACCAAAATTAAAGGAATGAATGGAGATGGGTATGTTGAAATTTTTCATCGTTGTAAGTGTATGTGAAACATCTCCCCTCGTCTCAGATGTGTCCCGTTTTATCTACAGTGACCTGCGATAAATTTGCATACGTGCAGATTTACTATCACCATGTCTCTTTGCTTCAAGATCGCGCGTATTTAAATTTTAGTGCTAAAGCAATCACGTTCTCCTTTTGCACCCATCATGCATGCGAGACGGGTTCCATCTTCGTGTCACACTTGTCCGGACACTTTACATTTTTTCTATCCACCCATTCACACGTCTACGCGGTAGTGCACTGACCCTGTATTGTGTTAAACACCCCTGATAAATTTCAACCCCTGACACTCCTTCCGATCAGAGAAATCGAGTCACTTCCTTGGTGCATACTGCTAGTGGAGCGGCCGTGTTTACACTTAAGACAGCAAGCAAAATAGCGCGATCAGGCTCAAACTTCAATCACGTGACCACATCAGTGCCAACTATAAGCACGCATGTGCAGGACACAATGTGACAATAATAAAGATATGTTATGGCGAAAGTGCGGATAATTTTTGACACTCCCTCGTATTATTACAGTAATTAAAATTGAGCGGTAATCATGCTATTATTGCAATTAGTGTGACTTAATATTACTTATAAAAGTAAAAGTAAAGTCGTCGGGGTGGCCTAAAGTCGGTATCAGCCAATCAGCGAGGGACTCTATCCCCTTTTCACTAGCACTAGAACAAGGAGATTGTTTTTTGCGTCTGAAGTGGAGTGCCACACCTACCATCAGCTCCTTACTTTACCGCACCGATCCCTGTGCTACTCATACGCTGAGTGGGCGCGGGCCGGTATCGAACTAAGAACCTTGTGGTTTATAGCCGAACGCTCTACCGACGGAGCTAGGGCATTCCACCATGGTGTAATGGTTAACATGCTAGTCATGTAGATCCAATACTACTGAATAGCAAGTTCAATCCTTGCTGGATGCATCATAAAAAATCCCTACAAAAATGACCTTGTGTTAATCCGGCCTGATGTAAGACCAGGAAAATGAATACCACTGAATAGCGAGTTCGATTCTCGCTGGTATGTACCATACTTGCGACCATGTGTCACACCCTACTCGTGGCGAACGGTTTTTGGTAAATTCCTACTATTAGTAAGACTTAACAGTAATTGTGCTATTATTAAAGTTAGTAAGAATTAGCTTGTGAGTAGCACAAGGATCTGTGCGGTAAAGTGAGGAGCTGATGGTGGGCGTGAAGCTCCACCTCAGATGCTAAAATGCTCTCTTTGATTTAGCACTAGTGAAAAGGCGATAGACGGTAAAGCATTTGTTTTGGTAATTGCATGAGTAGAACAGCTTGGGTAATTTGGTCTGTGTGGTAAAACATGTGAGAGCTGACGTTAAGTGTGGCGCTCCACATAAGCAAAACAATCTCCCTGGTCTAGCGCTAGTTATACCGACAATAGACCACCCCGTAGACTTTACTCTGCTTATATCATTAGTATGACTTAACAGTAATTATACTATTATTAGTAAGATTTAAACGGTAATAAAACTATTATTATTATTAGTAAAACGTAACAGTGCTTATAGTATTATTAGAGTTATTCATTAATTGGCATTGCAGTCTCGGAAGACTATAATAATAATAGCATATATACTGTTAGAACTAACTGTTATAATAGTAAAAGCGCTGTTCAGTTTTACTAATAATAATATAGTTCTTGTGCCTCTGAAGTTACAGTGCCTCCTGTGACAGAAGTACAATGTTTAAAAAACATTCTCGACCACTGATGTCGCATGTAAAGGCTCTTCCTGAAGATGTTGATGTGCCGGTGTTTTTTGCCGCTGCTTTCTTCTGGACCTAACAGTAATTATGCTATTATTATTAGTAGTAAAGCGCCTCCTCGTCAAACAAGGAACAAAAAGAAGTGAAGAAGAGAGGAAAAAAGCTGCCACAGAAAAGAGAGCTAAAAGAAAGGAGAAACAGCAGCACCCCCAACACCTACAGAAAGCATCACCTTTTGTTTGCAGCCACTGCACCAGAGACTGCCATTCGAGGATCGGTCTGTTCAGCCACTCACGTAGCTGAGAGAGAGAGAGAGAGAGAGAGAGAGAGAGAGAGAGAGAGAGAGAGAGAGAAGAAAAAAAACCAAAACAAACTATGCTATCGTCTAAAATAGACGGAAGGTTGCCAGCCATTATTAGTAAAACTGAACAGCGCTTTTACTATTATAACAGTTAAATCTAACAGTAATTATGCTATTGTTACTCGTGTTATGAGTCAACAGCTGAGTCAATTTTCACCTCTCTATTCAATATTGGAAACCAGAGGGAAATTTGTTTTATTCGTAAAATCTGTGCTATTTTTGTTGTATCCAATTTCGTTTTACCAAATTGACATTTCCCATAAGTAATTTTTTACGGAAAAGTCGAAAGGGTGTAAAACAAATTAGTCATCTTCAAAAATAGAGTTTAAAATATTCGGGATTGTATAATGATTGTACGATTGCGATTCAAAAAGTAATGCCATTTTGTTTAGACGTGTATAATTACCAACAGAGGAACATGTGTCATACATAAAAATGAAGCTGGCCCTCTTCTTCACATAATCACCGTTTCTCTCTATAGCAAGGTTCCACCTTCGAATGAGAGCATGTATCCCGGCCCAGGAAAATTCTGTTGACTGTTCTTTGAGCCACTTCTTCACTACATATTTCACTTCCTCGTCACTAGAATAATCACTATCATCTCTTCGGACCCATGAAAGAGGGTTTGAGAGGCAAACATTATTCCACTGATGAGGAAGTTAAATTTGTAGTAAAGAAGTGGTTCAAAGAACAGTTAACAGAATTTTACGGGGCAGAGATACATGCTCTCATTCGAAGGTGGAACATTGCTATTGAGAGAAGCGGTGACTATGCGGATAAGTAGGGATGTGATACACGGAGGACCAGCTTCATTTGATGTAGGATACATGTTCTTGTGTTGGTAATTATACCTGTCCTAAAGAAAATGGCATTACTTATTGACATGCCCCTCTGTCTAACTTTGGTGTACCAACGAAGGGAAAAAAAAAGTTGTCAGAAAAAAAATCAGGTAACATTACTCCAATATTCCAAATGAGGATAGTCTGCCAGCCTCTAAAATCAGCATTCGGAATCCAAACTGTAAACCGGATTCAAACACCGTTATGGAATACCCAAACTCGAAGTAGGCCAAAGTACAGCACTCGTTTTGGTGTAAGAGATATCGACAAATGTCAAGATTAACCACAAAGATCCGGGTTCGATACCGGCCCTCGCTAACTCAGCATATGAGTAGCACAGGGAACTGTGTGGCAAAATGAGGATCTGATGGTTGGTGTGGTGCTCCATCTCAGACGCCAAAACAATCTCCTTGGTCTAACGCTAGTGAAAAGGGGATAGTCTCCCTAGCTATCTGGTTGATACCGA
>CM042150.1:52223296-52248296 GCA_023376005.1 Doryteuthis pealeii
AAGCCTTGAGAGTTGATTAATTGCATGATTAAAAAGTTAGCCCTTAGAAGAAGCCCTTAGAAGTAAAGATGAAGCAGCTAGACGACTGGTCGACAAGATGACAACCAGAAAAGAAGTTAGCAGAAGTAGTAAAGCAGAAATGAAGAACAAGTAAGTCTCAAATCTCTGTCTCTGTCACCCGAGTTTCCTCTTTCAATTATACAATTCCAACTGACCCTTAGAGGTGTGAATCCTGCACGTCACATGATTAGTTAGTTAGAGAATCAAATACAACCTGATATTGAAGTAGAGAGCATGTGCATCTCTCTGCTGGGGCCGTTATCTTCCCATATCGAAGAACATGGGCAGGAAAAATAAAATCTTGATCAAGAAATAAAAGTCTTGTGAATTAATTAATTGCATGACTAAAAACTAGCCTAGGAAAAAGAAGCCCTTAGAAGACTAGACAACAAGATGACAACCAGACAAGAAGATGGCACCAGTAGTAAAGCAGAAACGAAGAACAAGTAAGTCTCAAATCTCCGTCTCTCTCTATCACCTGAGTTCCGATCTCGATTATATACCCGGTGTTGGGTGTATGCGGCTATACAACACATTATTTCAAACATACCTGTTTGACCCATAGATAGGACCCTAACAGGTACTAGTACTCCGGATCAGAGTGGACCTAGGAGTAATTGCAACGAAAGGTTAACTCTACATTTCCCAATGTTCAAGAATTACAACTTCTTTTCTGACATAGATTTTGTGTCACATCCTACACGTGTTGAACGGGTTGGGTAAATACCTACTAGATACAGTTAAGTGTCATACCTATCTCTGTCTTGTTTTAAATATATTTTGCACAAATGTTTTAGTTTAATAAAAGCTTTTAACGTGATAGTTTATCTGATTTGGTTGGTTGTATTTTAACAAGTCAACCCTTGGATTATTTTATGTCATTTTTTATCTACTTGACACATAGACGGGGCCCTAACAGATACTATCCCTCCTGGTAAGGGTAGGCATAAGAGTAATGGCCAGGAAGGGATATTTCACACTCCCCAGAGTACCAGAATTTGAACTTTACCACTAGATACAGTTTAACTTCATACCCAGGACACTAAGACTCTCAGCCACAGCCTTCTAGCACATATTAAGAAGTTAACTGTTTGCCGTATTTGAAAGAAACAAAATGTTCGGATGGTTGTGTATGTGTAGGTTCATAGTGGACCTGAGAGTAATGACAGTGAAGGGGTATTCTACACTCCCCAAAGATCCAGAATTGGAACCTCAGTAGTAGATGCAGTTTAATGCCATAACCCCAAAAATGTTGATTTGCCAAACTACGACTAAGTGAAACCACGGATAAATTAAACCAGAGAAATTTAAGCAGTGGTTAAGCGAAACCATGGGTAAGCTACACCTCGGATTTAGAATTCCAACTGCATTGACTTCGAAATCCTATATACGACACGCAGTGGCATTTAATAAAAATTTGGAATGGTATTGAAACAATAAGCAAGTAGAATTTAGTAGAACGAAACAATTTTAATTTTCACGTATATTTTCTTCTAGTTAGCCAGGTGTCTGGCCGATTAGATCACCCACAAAGATTTCAAAGTAAATAGCTTAGGCAATACTCTTTCGCTTATTGAGTTAGCTAAACATGTCATTTATTCTCATATCACCCATTTTCGTTTGACTTTTATGTAGAATTTATAATTAAATATGTGATCAAAAAAATTATCGAAACTGAATCTTTAATTATCTTTAATTTTCTAATTTATATGAACAAGTGTGCCCAGCAGAGGAACTTGTTAACAGATGATATCTGGACGTCTAGACGGTAATCCAGACAAATCAGTGGTAATTCTCGATAACTTTTGAACCGAAGGAACGGTATACTTTTTGCCCAGCAGTCCCGATACATTTTGATCAGCAGTTTTTGACGAAACATGATTTTTCAAAGTACAGTACCCTCCATACCCACCCCAATTATGGTAAAATCATGCTGAAAGTCTGGCGGTCTTCTTTGAAAGAAAAGGAAGTTGGAGACACCACAGTAATAAGTAAATATTCAAAATCACAAAAACTTTCCAGCTACATCTCGAACCCTTGATTGTCATATTCAAAAAACTTTTATTCAAAAAAGAATATTATATTCAGTTACATCTATTTCTCTGAATTTTGAGATGAGGCTTGATAATTAGTATTATTTAGATTATTCAGACTATTGTCCTCATCTTTATGGTTAGTGGAATGAAAAAAGGATTAATTTACACTTCTCAAACCTAAAGCCTCAGCATCAAATTTAGTTTAGTGTCATATCCAAGAGACTTTTCATTACAAAAGGAATATTACACTCAGTAAAATCTGTAAAAATATTACCACTTACACACAGAGTCCAACATATGCGAGGCAAACAGTTATGTCATGCTGAAAGCACCGGTAACCGCTAGATTACCGAAGTCTGGTGGTCTTCTTTGAAAGAAAAAGAAGCTAGAGACACCACAGTAATAAGTAAATATTCGAAATCACTAAAACATTCCAGCTACATCTCGAACCCTTGATTGTCATATCCAAAACACCTTTTATTAAAAAAAGAATATTATATTCAGTTACATCTATTTCTTTCTTTCTTTCTTTCTTTCTCAATATGTTATCTCTCTCTCTCTCTCTCTATCTATCTCTCTCTCTCTCTCAATATGTTATCTATCTTTCTCTCTCTCTCTCTCTCTTAATATGTTATCTATCTCTCTCTCTCAATATGTTATCTATCTATCTCTTTCTCTCTCAATATTTTATCTCTCTATCTCTCTCTCAATATGTTATCTATCTCTCTATCTATCTCTATCTATCTCTCTCTCTCTCTCAATATGTTATCTATCTCTCTCTCAATATGCTATCTATCTATCTATCTCTCTCTCTCTCTCAATATGTTATCTATCTATCTCTATCTATCTATCTATCTCTCTCTCTCAATATTTTATCTATCCCTCTCTCTCTCAATATGTTATCTATCTATCTCTTTCTCTCTCAAATATGTTATCTATATCTCTCTCTCTCTTATGTTATCTATCTCTTTCTCAATATGTTATCTCTCTCTCTCTCTCTCTCTCTCTCTCTCAATATGTTATCTATCTCTTTCTCAATATGTTATCTATCTCTCTCTCAATATGTCTATCTATCTATCTATCTATCTCAATATGTTATCTATCTATCTCTCTCAATATGTTATCTATCTCTTTCTCAATATGTTATCTATCTATATACACAGACAGAGAGACAAATAGCTCTTAGTAAACATCCAAGTGACGCGCGTCTTATGTAAATTTCCTGTGCAACCAGTGGACAGCAACTAAGCTAGTGTAAGCTTTGGCTCCGACTGTGACATTCCTGGAACGCTAGAGATGTCAAGGGCGAAACTTTATGAAAAAGAAGAAAACGAGTCCTGTTTAACTTTGTCGGTTAGAAAGAAGAATTGAATTCTGTTGTGAAAGTGAACAACGAATAGAATGTTCACTATTTTATTAACATGATGATCTAAAGATGGCGGCACATTGAGGTTTATATTTTTCAAATGATTGCAAGTATTCAGTTTTATCCCCAATTGTTGAACAATAGCACGCCATGTTGATCGAGATGAAAAAAAAAAAGAAAGGAAAAAAAAGATGTACGTTCAGGAATAAAATGATATCCAGGCAAAAGTATATTTTCAAAATGAGGTTTGATTGTCACTGAAAAACGAATTATTGAATATTTACCCAACCCTCCGCCACGAACAGAATTCGACACAAGATCAATATCTTTAACAGAATTAAACAGGTTTGAATTTCGAGGTTCCCTTTTCCTAGACCCGTTTACACACCAAGGTTAAAAAAAACCCTTAGTCTCTCCTACTAATTTATCCGTAGCTGGAGGGAGAATAGTTGGATACGTACCTTTCCAAAGGGTTATGTGAAATGCGAATAGCTACGTCCAGGATTTGAACCCAGTTCCCCGTATCCACTGGGACGACAACCATTACACAACAAGCGCATATATATATATATATATATATATATATATATATATATATATATATAGTGTGTGTATGTGTGCGTGGTACATGTGTGTAGGGGGCATTGTATATACAAGGTGTGTCAAAAAAGTGCCAAGTTTAAAACTGTATTTACCAAGATAGAAATAAACAATGAATGGAACGTTAATTTTTTTCAAAATACAATGTGTGTCATAAAAGTGGCGAGTTTGAAGCTGTATTTACCAAGATAGAAATAAACAATGAATGGAACGTTAATTTTTTTCAGAATACAATGTATGTCATAAAAGTACAAAACATCTCGATACTTTTTTGACACACCTTGTATTTGGGTTTTATATGCTCAGAGGTCGCCAGCAAAGAAAAAAAAATCATTATTCATACTGCTATGAACCGACTTGTAATATATCTTATCATTTTTGGTCTTCCGTATTTTTTCTTGACTGCGACCTTCATTTCATAGCAGGTGTCCTGACGCAACTTCCGCCATGGGCATTCTTCGTGATTTGCATAGACGACATTTTGCTTTTCCGTTGGTCCGTTTTAATTCGTTTCTCGCGAAAGAAATAAACCGGCTGCAGGCTGAAAGCATAATTATGCATTATATAACTTCATTCCGGCACGAGTAACCCCACTAAATCAAGAAAAGTATATTATGTATTCCCGGAGGTCTAAAATTTCATCAACAAAATCTTCTCTTGTATATATATATATATATATATATATATATATATATATATATTACTGAATTTCTCCTTGTGTTAGTATGTAACGCAGCAAAGAAAAAAAAGGTCCTGTTCCTATTATTGGCTTTAACAGATAAACTTATTAAAATCAGTATGATCACATATGTACACGCGCACGCAGCCTCATTTGCATATTTAATTATGTTGATTTAATGCCCTCAACGCAGTAATGCTAAACAAGAAAGTCCCAGAAGATATTACTGGTTAGATTCTCACTGAGTATCCCACACTTATGTTCCTGTGCTAGATTAGCGTTATATATATATATATATATATATATATATATATATATATATATATGTTGAAAGGAAAAATAAATAAAGGAAAGAAAGTGTTGAATGGATAAAATAAATTTAATGAGTTACTAACACGTGTTTCAGCCAGGAGTTAGTTCATGTACACATGTATTTTATTTATTATTATTTTAGAATATAAAATAAAATAATTATAATAAAAAATTATTAAATCTTTAAGCATACAAAGAATAACGACCTTCATCAGAGTAAAATGTTTGATATTTCAAGTTAAAACAGTCAAAATACGAAGAATTTGGAAGTATTCGAAAAAAGAAATAAAAAAAATATTTGAGAGATGCTCCACACTCACACACACACATATATATATATATATATATATATATATATATATATATATATATATATATATATAAACACTAATCTAGCACCACACACACACACACACACACACACACACACATATTATATATATATATATTATAAAACTTTTACTCGTATATATATATATATATATACAAAGTGTGTCAAAAAATTATCGAAATTTTCTGTGCTTTTTGACACTGTTTATATTGTGAAAGAAAATAACGTTCCATTCATTCTTCATTTCTATCTTGGTAAATGCAGCTTTAAACTTGGTACTTTTTTGACACAACTTATATTCTTAAAAAAAATTAATGTATGGAATGTTATTTTTTTTCAGAATACAAGGTGTGTCACAAAGTCCAAAAGATACAAAATACTTTTTTTTGCCACTTATATATATATATATATATATATATATATATATATATCACTTTTCACATATCAGCTTAGTTGACTCTTTCAGTTGCTTCTTATATTGCTGATCATTTTTTGTGCAGTCTTTTTATGGCGTACGGATGATTCGGGTTTTTTTCTTTTTTCAATTTTTCCTCCAGCTTCCTGTCTGTAAAATTCATTTTTACTTGAAAATTGGAGTCATTTTTTTTACCTTTTAGGTCATAAAATAAGATTATATATATATATATATTATATATATAATATATATATATATATATAAAGTCGACGGGGCGGCTAAAGTCGGTATCAGCCAGTCAGCGAGGGAGTCTATCCCCTTTTCAATAGCGTTAGACCAAGGAGATTGTTTTAGCATCAGAGGTGGAGCGCCACACCTACCATCACCTCCTTACTTTACCGCACAGATCTCTATGCTACTCATACGCTGAGTTAGCGGGGACCGGTATCGAACTAGGAACCTTGTGGTTTCTAGCCGAACGCTCTACCGACTGAGCTAACCCGGCACCTTATATATATATATGGGGGGTTAAATAGGCAATTAAATCCGACAGTATATCGAAAATAGAAATTTATTTTATACATTACTACATGAAACAGATTAGATACCTTTATAACACATAAATTCTACCTTACACTTCTCTCACCATAGTTTAATGATAATAAATTCTGTCAACTTAGATTCTTCTCGTTCCATATTCCTGTACCCCATATATATATATATATATATATATATATATATATATATATATATATATATAGGATTTGTGAGTTTTATTATCTGAAATCATTTTTGAAACCATTTTTTTTCATAGCCATGGATTAAATAGTAATACCACTGTTAATCAACAAGGGTAGCTTTGGCATCAAATAACCCACGAAGGTTGATATGCTATTAAAACAAAAAAAACTTAACCAAATCAAACTATTTCTTTTATCGACACCCTGTGTTTATTGTGTCTATTCCTCCAACGTTTCAAGTTCATCTTGACTCAGTGAAAGAGAAGATTGAGCAAGGATTGAACTATGGAACTTTGAACTTCACATCCACCACTTTAAGAATTCAAAGTTGGAGAGAGAGAGAGAGAGAGAGAGAGAGAGAGAGAGAGAGAGAGAGAGAGAGAGAGAGAGAGAGAGAGAGAGAGACTACAAATTACAATCTACACGAGTTGCTCATGCGAATACAAATGGGCGCTGTTTTTAAATAAGTAATGATAGCGCTGTCCGCCTCTTCGCACGAAGATGTTGACAAGGCTCATCGATACGTGACAATGGCTCATTAGATGGTGAATTCGAGAAATGCAGTTGGATGCACAGATCTACTTGGCACGAGGGGTGGGGGGTGCGGTGGTAGGGCGAAAGAGAGACAAGTCACCTTTGTCCGGATGATATGACACGGGCAAGTGGCGACATGTAATAGAAGAAAATGCATCGCTACTCGCAAGAAATCAGTGACAAAGCCTATTTGTGCTGCAGAGAAAAGACGAGGAAATTGTAATGCTGGGATTGAAACGACACAGTGGGAGGGAAAAAAGGGAGAAGACAAACGGTATTCAGTTTTGTCATTGAGTTAAGAAGAAAGACAAAGAAAAAAGAGAAACAGAATTGGTATGAGACAAATGGTAGAAACAATTAAAAAAAATGTTGCATTAAGCTAAAAGATAATTACTTGACTATTATCACCATTATCCTTATATATATATATATATATATATATATATATATAGAGAGAGAGAGAGAGAGAGAGAGAGAGCGTTCGGCTAGAAACCACAAGGTTCCTAGTTCGATACCGGTCCTCGCCAACTCAGCGTATGAGTAGCACAGGTATCTGTGCGGTAAAGTAAGGAGCTGATGGTAGGTGTGGCGCTCCACCTCAGACGCCAAAACAATCTCCTTGGTCTAGCACTATTGAAAAGGGGATAGACTCCCTTGTTAACTGGCTGATACCGACTTTAGACCGCCCCGTCGACTTTACTTACTTACTATATATATATATATATGAGCAGCAATAGCATAATCTTTACAGATCATTGCCGTCCCTCACAATCCCATAACTCCACTACCGGAACCCTTCCCTGAATGAGCCCTCAAATGACTCATCAAACCCGCTGCAGATCCACAAAGTTTGATGCAAATATGACATAGAAAGGACGTCCTTCCCGTTGACTCAGATGAATCAGATGATAAAATGTGATGCTTATGCACCACCATATGTCTCTTAAGACCAGAAGCTGACTTACAAACTTTGTTACAGATTGCACAAGACACATTGTTTGTTCCTGGAATTTGCATGGATTGTCTCTGATGAGATTTCCTATGATTGACATATCCAGTCTTAGAAAGCAGAATTCGACCATATATCTGATATATATATATATATATATATATATATATATATATATGAGTAAAAGTAAGGAAATGAATTCGACGGTATATGTACAGATAAAAGGGTATGAAAAACACACTTTGTTGTTAAAATGAATATATTTTTATATCGTTTTTCATTGCTGATATTGACAATATTTCGATTTATTAAAAATCTTCATCAGAGCATAATGATAATTATGTCCCTTTTTTTTTTTTTTTTTTTAGATGTAAATGTTTTTAATCCGGATTCATCTAGGAATTGAACTTGGGTTAACGAGTCCATTTCCTACGACTCTAACAATTAGTCCATGCGCCTCCTTTATATATACTAGCAAAAATATGCGACCCCGGGCACAAGTATTAAAGTTTTAATACAACTAAATATTATATCAAATTAGAAAGACTAATGGAATTAAATAATAACACAAAAAGATTACACATATTTTTACTTTATTCTAATTGATTTCAATATAAAAGTATACATAGCATTGCATAAATATGTTTGAGAATAAAACTATTAGAAATCAATAGAACCAAGCAATTATTTATTAAACACGATTTTGTTAAAACTGGTATGCAAATTATTCCAACCATATACTATGTAAACATTTATTTCTAAATGATATATAACACACATCGCAAGATTTTAAGCACATTAATACAATGGGTTGTTTTGAGGAAAATCTATTTAAGCTAGACCTTAATAGAGACATTTTTAATAAATAAGAGCTAATTAAGACTAAATAATGGTTATTTAATCACCTTTGAGAATATAAAGTAAATAACTAAGAAAGTTGTGACGTTGATGGTGACGTAGTTTTGGTTACAGACAAGGAAACACATAATCTTTATTATTATTATTATAATATATATATATATATATATATATATATATATATATATATAATATGATTATCACGAGCTAACTTGATGAATAAGTGGTTGACCAAGTTTTTGCAGTATCATTAGTGGAGTGCTATATATCATTGATAGAGCTATAATAATAATAATAATAATAATAATATAATAAGATATATTAGTTTATATATATGTGTGTATGTGTGTGTATATATAAATATATATATATAAGTTAGAGTAGCGTGGATATGAAGTCAACGGCGCTCAGTTATTGACAGTTTCTCGCCTTCATGATTCTCAACCCGAGTACTTGGGTTGACAATCGCATAGGCGAGAAACTGTCAGAAATCTACGCGCCGTTAATTCCTGTCCACGTCACCCTTACTTAAATATACATGTTCTTTCCAAGATATTTAACTCTATTTACTTATAAAAATAGCATATCATAATATCTCTATAGATAGAAGATAATCATGAGACCGACGATAATATTCTTAAATGCCTTACTTAAATAGAACAGTTTTTATTCTACATCACATTGCATACGACGTCATATATTTAAAAAAAATGTAATTTACCCCCCCCCAAAAAAAAAAATTAACGCTACCGTTATTTGGCGTCACCTTAGCAACAGTAGCGTAATTATTATGGTCTACGGGGAATTTGGGGATTGAAAAGGAAACGGTATTCGGATTTCTGGAGAAAGAGAAGAAAAAGAAATAAGAACAAGGGTTAAAGTTTAGAAGGGTAAACACTCAACGGAGTTCCAGCAATTGACCGACGAATGACCCCGGAAGTAGAATTAAAAATAAAACGGAAATTCCGGGTTTTGACAGGAAGCGGAATTTGAGGGACTCTCACCCCGGGACGAGAAACAGAAGAAGTGAAAAATCTTTCTTTTTCGGCTAGGTCCTCATGGGAGGCAGACGGGGCTTCCCCCGTATGGGCTTCCCCGTATGGGCTTCTCCCGATGGGCTTTGCATAGTAGTACTGAACATGATTTACGATAGAATAATTTGACCTTACCCCCTTCTCTCTCTCTCACTCTGAAAAAAGAACCCACGAGCCTATAAATAAATAAACAACCCCCTAGTAACTATACGACTTGCTTATATTGTTTCCGAACTAACTACGACTACTACTACTACTTACTACAACTTGAATTTGGTGCTATGCAACAGTGACACAAACAATACAATTGATATAAACAATAATTACCTCTTTAAAACACCCTTGATAATGGTTCAAAAGAGAACCGAAAGTACTCGGAGAAATAATCCTTTCGGATTTTTTCATGAATTCTTTTCGAGATGATAATATCAAGACAATATTTGGAAAGATCGAAAATAAAAGATAAAAAAGCGTAAAACAATCTGGATTCACTTCTATTCAACAAAATTTGCTTATATATATATATATATATATATATATATATATATATATATATATATATGTGTGTGTGTGTGTGTGTGTGTGTGTGTGTGCATGTATAAATTATTAATATATAATGATAGTTTTGTTTTCCTCTACAAAAGTAAATACATCAATTGTATTTTCATTAATGGAAAATTGTCCGCTTATATGCAAATTAATTGCGTCGTTTAATTTGAATGAAAAATGATCATAATTGAAATCGGAAAGTATTAATCAAAGGCAATTTTGTAGCCATCGATAAGCACAAGATCCAAAGCGGAATAAACTGAAACCTAATTGATAGTGTCGAAGAATTATTTATATAAAGTTACTATACACTTGTTAAAAATGTATACGAGAATGAGTCAAAAAGTAATGCCATTTTGTTTAGGACACGTATAATTACCAACACAGGAACATGTATCATACACAATAACTTACTGCCAAAATACACTATATATACTAGCAAATATATGCACCCTCCGGGTGCAAGTATTTACGTCTTAATGTAATAAAATATTGTATTAAATTAGAAAGGCTAATGAAACTAAATAAGAATGCAGATAAAATTATTTGAAACAGAGGGAGTATAATCGAAAAATAGAACAACTGAAACTTACTCCCATCACTCTCGTCTTTCATTGTTATTTTTCCTAATTTAAATATTTAGTTAAAAGAGGAATAAAGAATAAAATATTTTATCTTGTTAATGGATTTCATTTAAGATTCATTGAAGAGATTTTGCTTATATCATTAAAATAAAACCAAACAATTAGAAATCAATAATACTAAGCACATATTTATTAAATTTGATTTTTTAATATTAATATGCAAATTAGCCTTCCCGTTCACACTGTAAACCGCTATCTTGTTGAATATATAAATAGAATTGCATGTTGTCAGTATGTAGACATGGTTAACAGTATTAATAATGTAAAATAATTTTATTAATAATTGAGGTTTAAACAAAAATAAAATCATTGAGAATGTGATGTGAATAACTAAGGGAATTGTGACTTGAATAGTAATATAGTTTCGGTTACAGAGAGAAAAACACACAATCTCCATTATAATAAGATATATATATATATATATATATATATATATATATAAGGGTGAGTAAAAATGTAATGCCATTTTGTTTAGGACAGCTATAATTACCAACACAGGAACCTGTGTTATAACATCAAAATGAAGCTAGTCCTCTGTGGATCACATCCCTACTTCTCCATATAGTCACCGTTTCTCTCAATAGCAATGTTCCACCTTCGAATGAGTGCATGTATCCCTGCCCCGTAAAATTCCGTTGACTGTTCTTTGAGCCACTACTTCACAACAGATTTCACTTCCTCGTCACTGGAATAATGTTTGCCTCTCAAATCCTCTTTCATGTGGCCGAAGAGCGCTAAATCTGGTGAGTAATATGATGTGACACAAGGTCCCAAGTAGGTATTTACACAATCCGTTCGCCACGGGTAAGATGTGATGTAATGTCTCTAATAAGTATTTATGATTATATTTAAAAAAATCCGGATTGAAAATGAATTTACCAAAACAGAAATGAACAACGAATGAAATTATCTTTATTCAAAAAGTATACCACCATGGCGTTCTATAGTATTTAACCCACCCATTCGGCACGGTTGGGATGTGGCACAAGGTCGCAAGTATGTGGTATCCAGCGAAGATCGAACTCGCTATTCAGTAGTAATAGATCTGTGTGACTAGCTTTCTAACCATTACACCACGATGGACGTCCTAAATAATGAGGTATGCCTAACCACGTGATTTGCATAGATAATAAAATTTGTCTAAATAATATCAAATCGGTACAGACCTGATACATTGCAACAATGGAGAGATTAATAAACTGAGACAAAGGACACCTGGTGAAGAAAGGAGAATACAACAACCAAAACGTTGTGTTTTATATATCAAAAGAAGAGTGCGGTGATGTACTGGTTAGAGTCGTAGGAAATGGACTCGTAGATCCGTGTTAAAATCCTGGACGAAGCCACAGTTCACATAGCGCTAATACACTTGCGAAAGGTATGAATCCAACTATTCTCCCCGCAGCTATGGGTAAATTGTAGAGCAAACTGGGCCCTTTAACCTTGGTTAGGCAACCAGTCTAGGAGAAGGAAAACTCTGAATTCAAACCTCTTAAATCTCCATTCAGGCCAACTTTGTGATCTATGGGTAATTCCATGTCAAATCATCCAGAAAAAAAGTAAAATTGTCTTCAATTTTTCTTCAATTTTTTCCAAATGTGGATTATGTTAACATTAGATGATTCCCCAAATTTGAGCTTCCAATTCCAAAAATATTGCGGAGTTATGTCGTTATTTAGCCCTTCAAATTTGTGAGGTTGGCGAAAAATGGCGACTTTTTGTAATCTATTTTTGCCTGTAAAATGAGTTCTAGAGTTTCCCTACTACTAAAAATTGGTTTATTTTTTGCCCAAGAAATCCAAAAGTGCTATCAAAAAAGTCTTAAAGTCAACCACTTTTAAGTTATTGATGATTTCTGATTTTTTCATAGCAAGATCAATATTCCGTTGTGTCACTGCATCTATGTCAAAATTTCTTTTCTATTATTATTTCACATATATTGAACATTATTTGTACCAATTTCAATTTCATTTCAATTTTAAAAAATATTCTAGATGAGGTAAACAGTTTGAAAAATCAAAATAATAATACCTCTAAGAATCCTAATTCCATAATGCTTGCCTTGGATAGTAGGAATATACATTTCGGAGAACTGTATCAATTTTGAAAATACTTTTTTGACTGATCATAGTTTTTAACCATCCATACATTTTGGTGTCGACTAATTGGAACCACCATTTTGGCGTTGAACTGTTTTGGCGCGGGACTGTTTTGGCACTCAACTATTTTAGTGCCCGGGGGGCATATCTTGAATAGATTGATAAAATTATAAGGAATGGCCTAATATTAATAATTTAAAAAAGAATTGGATTTTTTCTTTCTTGCAATAATACTAAAATCAAGCAAGTAAAATTAATATTAAAGATTTAATGCATCTAATAGCTGCAGGCCAAACCATGCAAATCTTCCAGTGGAGTACGTGACTCAAATTGTTTTACGATATTAATAATGCGCCCATCGGCCAAAATGTATTTCAAACGTTTTATTATTTGGAGCATTCCCAGCAAAAACATAACCCTAAAATCTAACCCTAACTCTGGAACGAACTAAAATATGTTACACCGTGGTTACTGTTGTTCGTTACCCGTTACTTGGTCCGTTGCGCTGCCCGTCGGTTGCTGTTGTTCGTTTCTCATTTTAATATAAAGTATTATTGACATTCTGAATTGGTGCAAAAACAGCTGAGTATAAAAGCAATGAGTGCCAAAATAGTTAAGCGCCAAAACTGTGATGCTGAATGTTGTATAGGATTACCTACCACCCCTCTAGACCGTAAAATAATGGTTCCGTCTATTTTATAAATTAACTGTCGGACAGACAAGCGGGGAGTTAGTATGTACAAGATATGTTATAAAAGTATCGAGATTTTTTGTACTTTTTGATATACCTAGTATTCTGAAAAAATATAACGCTCCATTCATTAGTTTTTTTTCAGAATACAAGGTATATAAAAAAGTACCAAGTTTAAAGCTGTATTTACCAAGATAGAAATGAACAATGAATGGAACGTTATTTTTTTTCAGAATACAAGGTGTGTCAATAAGTACAAAAATCTCTATACTTTTTTGTATTCAAAGCTTCAAAATCGGTGCTTTTATGACACTTTGTATTCTGAAAAAAATTAACGTTCCATTCATTTTTAATTTCTATTGTAGAAAAAATAAATAGTTAAACACTGGTGACCCAGGTGGAGCAAGCCGACGAGTCGGGGCTGCAAAAGGAATATTCTTTTGCGACCCACTCGTAACAAGGTACACAGTGGGCTGGAGCATGGAAATTGCCAAAATTAGACCCCCATCAAACATTTATGGGTTCTTAGTTTTTGTGAAACTAGAAAAAAATTCCAGTTCAAAAAAAAAAAAAAAAAAATCAAGTTAAAAGCTCAACTCCTTGAAAAATGACGAGCTTTTGAAGATTGTCGATACATCGTTTTCAAGGTTACCTTAGCCTATTCCATAAATGTTGCATTTTACCCATTTACCAATTAAGAGCTATAAAATGACAAAACTGTGCCCAATTATCCAAATTTCTTCTCAGCAACCCAAAATCATATCTTAATTTACTGAATTTAATCATTTATTAGACTTCAAACCCTTCAAGTGCAAAAATATTAAGATTTTCGGTCAAAATTTTTGCCGATTTAACCAAAAATTCAACGTTTTTTCCAGCAAAAATTCGACGAAAAACCGTGAAAATTTCAAAATGCCACAAGCCAGATTTGCCCCAGAGTATATTTTCTGAAAATATAGGTCTCAATGCCTTAGAAAATTCCAAACTTATTAAATCTGACTTGTGGCAATTAGAAAAAATGAATTTTACACAAAAGTCATAATTTCAAAAAACAAACGCGATTCGTAATCCCGGCGACATCTATATATTAACATATTCTCACATATTTCGAGTTTCGTTCAAGTTTTGAGGCTGAAAATTTACACGGGTAAGTTTTTTGACCTAAGAAATCCAAAATTGCCTTAAAACCAACCCTTTTCATGTTATAAGGCTGCCAACTTGTACCTGGGCCTCGGTGGAGCATACTGTGACATGTGCGACCACTCCAGAGCTGACTGTCATGATCCAGCCACCGTACAAGCAGAGTTTGAAATCACCGGAACAGTTGCTGACTTTCACTCCTTGTTTGAAGAGGTGGGAGATGATGATGGGAACATTACAAAACGTCGCAATGGTTATGAAACACGTAAAGGATTGACAAACAAGCTAATTCCAAATCATGAAGTGATCTCGGTGGTTCTCCATGCACTGCTACGAACATTCAACCATTACATGAAGATTGCTGTCCACCTGAAAGCCGAAGTGCTCGAATGGACGAAATCGGAGGCTTCTCGTTATCACCAATTCCTCAAAGATGCCAAAAAGGTGATACAGAAGCAACGCGAGGAGGTGATAGGGAAGAGATAGGACTTCCCTAATGGAACAGGCAAAGGAGGAACCTCCACAACCGGAAACACTGCCAGACGTATCTTGCATCATGGTGGAAGAGAAATCGTCATCCAGATGTTACCCGATCGATTTCAAAGTGTGATGACACAGATTGGACAGTATCTTTCAGTCATTTTACGATTGTTCTCATCTGATAAGAACATCAGCGTCAAAGAGTACAAAAACCTTTGTACCACTTTTTACCTGTACTACCTCGAAAGCTTCCCCACCCCATAAAAGAAGAAATAAGCAAAACCAGAAGATGAAACGTGGATAAGTGTCCCACCAACCCTACACAAACTCCTCAGCCACTCGTGGGAACTCATTGAGATGAACGACAGTGGTGGGTTGAAATGTTTTGACGAATCCGGTTTGGAAGCCAACAACAAAGCGATTTGATCAATCCACCTTAAGTTGTCTCGAAAGACGTCTCAGTCTGACAACTTGGAGGATGTCATCAACAGATTGTGGTTGGGATCAGATCCAAAAGTTAACAACATCCGGCTCCAAGCGCAACCGTACTGCAAACATTGCACTGAGTATGGACATTTGACCAGATACTGCAGGAAAGCCAACCCAATATTTGGTCCTCTGAGTAATAATGATGCTCTGTTTGAGGATTTGTGTTGTTAAATAAAGTGAATTTTAAAATTCATTGTTTCAAGTGGTTCATTTATTTTAATTCAATTTTCTTTTCAATATGATACGCTTCCAGCTGACCCTCGGGAAGATACACCTGCAAATTTGTTTTTAGCCAAAATGCCCAAATACATTTTGTTAATTTGGCCCCAGATCCCACAAAAATTGAAATCTTTAGAAATTGGCTTAGCAATACGTTTCCAACGAGCCCTCAACCAATATCAGGGGATTATTTTAAGGGAAGATATGTCCGAAAACGTGTTTTTGTCGCGCTTTTAGCCCAAAACCCAAATTGGCTATTTTGGGCCCAGATCCCCCAAAATTCGAAAATTTTGAAAATTTTTTAATTCACTGAAATTGGCTTAGTAATACGCTTTCAACGAGCCCTCAACCATTATCAGGGGATTATTTTAACCCTAGATATTATACTATTTCCAATATTTTCCACTCTGGGCCCACTGTGAGGTAGTAGCTCGCCGTGAAAAAACTTCTATATCCGTTGCTTGATCAACGGGAGCAAAGATGATCTGAACGGGGAGGGAAGCCTATTTTATAGGCGTTGTTAAATCTCCTCTCCCCTCCAACTTCCGACAGAAAACTATATAATCCTTTTCTGGCCTCGTGTTCAATCACAAGCGCCAGAACCTCCCTCGACCGAACCAGCAGCTCCAACCGGTAAGTCACCAGTCCACCCTCTTTTTTTCACACTATCTTGGTAAATACAGCTTCAATCTCGATAGTTTTATAAAACACCTTGTATATATTTAGATTTTAAAAAATCAACACAAAAACAAAACAAAAAGAAATGAAAAAAAAACCCAAAACGAAAAAAACAAAAAAACAAAAACAAAAGAAAACAACAACAAAAAAAGAAAAAACAACAACAAATAAACTGTTCTTCATAGAGATGTGGTTTCTGACAATAAACGATAATCAGCGTGAAGCTGTTGTACTGCAAGACGTAATTGATCTAACAGAAATTACATTTTCAAACTTCAAAATAAAATAAGATAAATGAATTACCTTAGAAAATATCCACATTTAAATAAACATTAAGTTTACAGATAGTTCTTCACATTGGAAATGTAAAATAATTACATGTCAGTATCGCCGTCATAGGACAAAAAGTCGACCAATCTCTTATTACTTATATAAATTTAAAAAAAAAATTCTCTACAAAATTTCGTAGAGTTTTCGGTAATCCATTTTATTTTAAAGGTTCAAAATGAGAAGCGGTTTTCTTTTATGGAAGTCGGGGCCTCATATATTGAAATAAACAGGAGTTGAACAGAGCAGTGTGAGTTACTAGGTAGTAAGTAGTAGTGGGTCTCTAGGAACGGTAGCAGTTCGCGAAAGAGTGATAGTTAGATAGAGAGAGAGAGAGAGAGAGAGAGAGAGAGAGAGAGAGAGAGAGAGAGAGAGAGAGAGAGAGGGGGGGAAAGAAGTGGGGTGGCAATCTTAATGGTGGTCTAGTATTTCGACCAAAGCCGGAGTCCGATATTCTAAAACACGGTGTGGAATTGATGTCGTTTAGCACACGAAAATGAGTAAGCCGCGGACCACAACGTCACATATTTGGTGTCTTTAATAAAAAAAATTAATAGAATTTAAACAAAAAAGGTAATTCACTTTTTAATTAGGTAGAGAACTATTCTACAAACGAATCTCCCCTCTCTCTGTATGTATGTATGTATGTATGTATATATATATATATATATATATATATATATATATATATATATATATATATATCGTAGAAACATACGGATGAGAACAGATAACAATAGATAAGTTCATGAAGAAAGGGCAAGAATGGAAGAAAAAAAATCGGCACAATCGCAGATACTTGTCAAGTACAATCAGGGATCTTTCGCTCGGAGACAGAGAATCCAGTATCTTTTTTATTCATTTTATTTTTCCGTTCTTTATATACGCAATTGTGCTTTCTGTGCACTGGGCTGCCTCGTCAAGGATGTAGCTCCTGGGAGTTATCGAAAGTTTCGGGTCTTCGCAACGTCGTACTTACTCTCCAAAGGACCCACCCAAGTGCGATCAATTTTCAGCTGAATTTCCAGTTAGATTCTCACGTGGCTTTATGCAATCGGGATTGGTCTATCAATAACATTTGTTGCCTGAAGGATGGGTAGAAACTCGGCATTTTTGTAAGGTAGAGTAGAGTTTGATAGACAGAGGTCATCGGGAAGCGCAGCTCACATTGGTCAACAGGGTCGTATGATCAGGCGACACTTTTTAAAAAATTGAAATAGATCACTTAGTAGGCCTGAGCCTATTCTAGTAGTGACCAGGTTTGAATTCAGAATTTTCCTTCTCCTAGGTGGGTTGCCTAACCAAGGTTAATAGATTTAAAAACGTTAGTCTCACAGATCTATTATTACTTATCGTGAATTGAACCATTTATATTATTTAGATTTTGAAGACTATTGTCACCATCTTCATTATTATATATACAACGTTTTGGTTGATGTGTCGCCTGCCTTTTCAGATGTTTCTTGTCGAATAAAATAAAGGGGTTGTCTCGAAGTTCCGTAAAGGTTCCCAATTCCAACAAGAAAGCTCCCAAGTTCAACAAGAAACGTCTGAAGAAGGCCGGAGGGCACATTAGCTAAAACGTTGGGTATATAACAATAAAAATGAGGACAAAAGTTTGAAAAATCTAAATAATACAAGCTAGAAATACATTTAAAAGCTATTAGGAACTTCACTAACTGAGCAGCTGGTTGATAACTTCAATTTACGAGAATATACAAGGTGTGTCAAAAAAGTATCGAGATTTTTGGACTTATTGACACCTTGTATTCTGAAAAAAATAACGTTCCTTTCATTAATTTTTTCAGAGTACAAGGTGTGTCAAAATATTACCAAGTTTAAAGCTGTATTTACCAAGACAGAAATGAAGAATGAGTGGAAATTTTTTTTATTTTTCAGAATACGAGGCATGTTAAAAAGTACAAAAAATCTCGATACTTTTTTGACACACCTTGTATTTATGATACAGGTACAGAAAATAGAAATAACGAATATTTACCTGAAAGGATTATTTTTGGTCCCTGTCAAGTGTAACAATGACGGTAACAGCCTTTTTTCAAATTCTGTCTGCGTTGAAAGTTAGGTATTGGAGAATAATTTATTCAGGTGTTTATTTGAGCCATCCATTCCTCTCATTCATTGTGATATGACAGTGACAAGACAGCAAAAAATATTTGACAACAAGAAAGAGTGCTAAGAAAGTTAGATTTTTGTCTTTTCTAAGAAGAATTGTGCATAGTGAATTGACTTAATTACTATTGGAACTCGGCTTGCTGATTCTGCTCTCCGTGTTAATAACGTTTACACGACACTGTATCTCCACTTGCAAGAATAGGGTGATTACAAAAATAGTCCTCTCAGAAGGAAATACTTTTTTTGTTCTTCTTTTGGACAAAAATAAGATTTTCATCCGGGTTTTTATCAACCGTATTATTTCTGACCACCAAATGATCACCCGTTGCATAACCACTGAACTATATCCAATGCAAAACGCTCCAAGATGTCTCGAAGAGGTAGAAAAAAAAAGACGACTAACACCAACAAAACATCGGCCGTTCTCTATTGTGCTATCTAGTTCGTTTTCCGTCTTTCATTTTCATTTACCGTCATGCAATTGTTTTTCAAGATCGCCGCCATTATTGCATGAAAAGGCTGTTCGGCCCAAGGCCACCCTTCTGATTCGCGTGCAGAAGATTGAACAGAAGTAGCGACAACGACTGCATCTCATGTCCGCTCGCTAACTAGATCAACTAAAGGATTAACCATTTCTAGACGAATGTGTCTTCGTGGTGTGGTCTCGTTTTCATTTCAGTCACGGTGTTGCTTATCCGCTGAGATTTTCTTATTTCTTATGAGTGTCAACACCTCAGTTAAATGGAACATTCCATTTTTATTATAAAGGAAGAACGGGAAGAAAAAGAACATTCTACACAGTATTGAAGTCAGTCAGTCAGTCAGTCAACAATTGGTTTGAACAATGTGACTGGCCAAGCACAACTGAACCAGTGTCAAGGCAACTGGTACTTATGGGAATTCAGAACAGTCCACATGCATTTGGGTGATTCCATTCCCTGAGTCCTGATTGGCTGCTTGTTTTGTATGATCCTCTGAGGCCCCATAAATCCTGCCACTTTGCAGTGGTCTTTACAGCATACCAGAATCGTATTGGGTTACGACTGCTTGCTGTCTTGTCTTGCCAATTCGACGGTAATTGGACTTAGTATGATTGTTCTACAAACAGAAAAATGTAATAAGAAAGAAAGTAGGGGAAAGGTAAAGAGATGGGATGAGTGTGCAGAAGTGATGACACTAATCTGTTTCAATCAAACGTAATGGAAAGATGAAAAGAAGGAAACAAAACAAAAAAAGGAGTGAGGGAGATTTAAATTATTATACTTTTTACATATTGAATATGCAATAGCTCTTGATACATCAAACGTTATAATAATTAAATTATCATATTGTGGTATATCCACAGGTTCTGCTAGTACAATATATTTTGCAATAGCCCTGAAGTAAATATATCAAACATTGTAATAAATAAACTATCATGCTGTGGTATATGCACAGGTTCTGCCAGTATCTATTAACTTGGTAAACCAATGTGTACAGGTAAGAATATATCCTGTTTATATATTACAAGTCCTGCTAGTACAATATATAAAACAACAGATGCTGATAGGATTAACCACTTATCGAATAACATAGGCATTCATCTGTACTTCTCCAGTAGAGTCCAGCATGTCTGGCCCGTCTTACTTGGATAGTTTGTGAGATGGGAGGTAGGTGACCGTACAGTTGCTCTTTTGTCAAGTTCTATTTTGTGAAGTGCTGCTTCCAGAATTAAATACATTTAAAAGCTATGAGGAATCTCACTAATTAAGCAACTGGTTGATAACTTCAATTTATGAGAATATACAAGGTGTGTCAAAAAAGTATCGAGATTTTTTGTACTTTTTGACACACCTTGTATTCTGAAAAAAAGTTCCATTCATTAATTTTTTCAGAATACAAGGTGTGTAAAAAAAACATTATCCAGTTTAAAGCTGTATTTGCCAAGACAGAAATGAAGAATGAGTGGAACGTTATTTTTTTTTTCAAAATACAAGGCGTGTCAAAAAGTACAAAAAATCTCGATGCTTTTTTGACACACCTTGTATTCTGAAAAAAAAAATAACGTAGAGTCTAGCATGTGTTGCCTGTCTTACTTGAATAGTTTGTGATGTTGATGTTTTGTGAAGTGCTATTTTGTGAAGTGCTGCTTCCAGGATTTGTTCAAAACATGCATATTGCATCCTTGTGTAGTTACCATTGACCCTTTTCTTCAAGAACCTTGTGCTAGGAAGCACAGCCATATAACAGTACTAATACAGCTACGGCTTGGAAACAACTGACACTAAGGCACCTTGCATAATGTTAACGAACTAAACTAACAGACCATGGTTTGTAAGTATCCCGTGCAAGTTGATAGGAAACAAAAGTCACATGTTCATTTGACGACACAGTGTGACATAAGTATCTTCTATTAATGGAAATTCGGTATCTATTTGTCTGTTACCGAAACTACGTCACTGCTTACGTGACTCTACCTAGAATCGTCAATACAGAGAATAAAGAGCAATTAACATTAATAAAATTGTTAGAATATTTCGGGTAATAAGGTGTGCTATAATTCACCACCTAAATTTATAGACTAGGCGGAGTCACGTGGTTTATTCCTCCGCCAATCAATATCCATAATGCGTGGCTAGTTGACTACTTAATCACTAATATTGAACAGACGTCCATTTGCAATAATTGACGAAGGAACTTACAACCAAAGGATTCTTTACTAAGGATGTCCACTGAATAAGCACTCTTGCTTGAAGCCTAAATGATGATCCATAAAAACGTAACCAAAATAAATATTTTTTACGAAGTTAACTAAAACGTTTACAAATAAATACCTATGATTTTGAGTAAAATTGATGTGCAAAATATTCAAAATAACTATTTAATGAATTGATACGCGCAACATTTCATTTGAGGGGAACAGAACTAAGTTTTCATTTCAAATTGTTTATTTCTTTTTACTCCTTTAATAAATTTTATAATTTTACTTACTTATGTCACAAACCCTCTGGCATTGAATTTTAACTCAGACAATATCGCTCAAAATAAATTTTTACACCGCCTAGAGGGCGTTTTTTGCTTGTTGTTATAATATCTGTTTGGAAATACAGTTTTGTATTATTAAACACTGGTAACTCTGTCAACTGACCTTAGAATATCCTGACTGTATACCCTGGAGAAAAGTAAGCTACCCCCCCAAAAAAAAACAACAAAAAACAAACTCAAATGTCTAATCCAGTGGTGTTGTTTTCAGTTCATTCACGGACATGATAGTAAATGTTACATGCGATATTCAGTCAGTATATCGAAGAACCTTATCATTAGCAGTTTTTCATCAGCTCGTAAGAAAAGCAGTAATTTTGCATTTAGGAAAGAAAGACGAATCAAGAGATATACAAATAGACCAATTACTGTAACGAAAAAAACGGGTATGATATATTTCTGTAACTCGTATTAACAGAGAAAGTAGGAAGAAAAACACGAGTATTTTAGGTAAAGAAAGGGTTAATAGACAAGATACAAGTGGAAGGAGAAATCAGTAATTGACAGATTGCAGTCCAAGAAGTCTCGCTCGTTCAGTCCGTGCAAGGTTTCACCAGAAACCTATTTATAGAAAACGGACGATTACACTGTCTTCTTTTAAGTACTATATGATATGTATGTAGAGAAGTTAACTCAGGTTTAACGTTTTATAAACAGGTTTTATTACGGGAATATTTACACTTTATGTCCGCGTGACTGTATGTTCACATTAGTAGTGAAGTCCCTATTTTCGGGATCTCGCCCTATTGAGATTTCCCTTAATCTCTCCAGGTCGAGATGTTAGGACACTACGATGTATACAAACAATAGCAGTAGCCTTCGTAACAATTGAATGGTCAGCTAACCTCCACCAGAGTTGGTCACCTGTCTTTCACCAGAACTGACCAACCATTGTCCACTGGAACTGACTAATCATCCCCCACTTGAACAGGACAAACGACTTTTACCAGAAAAATGGTTGTGTTTATTTGTTTTCGGTATAAAATAACCCAAGGGTTGACATGCCGTAAAACCTAACCAACCAACCAACAAAACAAAGCAATTGGACTCCTAGCCTAGTGGACAAGGAGTTAGGTTAAGACAGTTCTAAATGAGTTATCTTTAGACTGCAGGTTCAATCCTGGTCAGGGGCAGCAGTAACATAGAATAATAATTAACACAAGCTTAACACCTGTACCCCAGCTATGATTAGCAGAATGAGAACAGGATACCCCCGTGGACTGAATAAAGGGTTAGGTTCAAAGTTTCGTGAAGGCTCCCGATTGCGACAAGAAGGTTCCCGTGTCCGAGAAGATTCCAGAATTCGACAAGAAATACTCGAAGAAGGTCGAAGGGCACATCGGCCGAAACGTTGTACAGATAACAATGAAGACGAGGACAATAGTCCGAATAATCCAAATAATACTAATTATCAAACCTCATCTCAAAACTTCAGAGAAAAAGCAAAACATACTCTAATCAGGGGGGGGGTCACAGTCAAGTCTGACTCAAGGCTCCAATCGACAGTCCAACTACTTCCAACTGTATCTCGCCCCAAAATCCAATAATATTTCTTTGTCCCGCTCGTCTCGACAACAAAATACTACTGCAAGTCGTTCTACCTAGTCTGTGAGAATAAGTCCTTTAAATATACCCCAATTTCACCACATCCGGGCTCCTCACTCATAATTGTCTATGCAGCACGTGCGACACTCGCTAGCACCGCGCGACCACCCACATCCGGGCCACTATGCCATTTCCTACTTCACCGATCGTCCACAGCTCTCACATTCTGAAGGAAGCGGGTTCGACTCTAGGTCAGTCCTACACGCCAGGCAAAGCCTAGCCCGCTTCCTTCGAGAATACGGCAAGTCTTCACGCCCGCCACCCTCTCCGTCACACCGTGTTGCACGAGGCAGGTCTCCTCTCTCACTACACATACTTAGCATTAAATAGAAGCTAGACAAGATTATCAAAAAACTAGTGAGTGAGAAATATATATAAAAGCATTTGCATATGAAATACAGCAGAGAGATGAGCTTTTAAAATGAGGATTGACGTATGGAGAAAAAATCTTGAAATTAAGATCATTAGTGATAAGCAAAAAGCTAGAAACCATCTCGGAGATTATTCTTTTTATTCTTTTTCTTTTTTTCTTTTTTTCTTTAATTGGAACTATTAACGTGGGTCTGGAATTAAGATGTTTTTCATTTCTTATTCGCCTGAAAAGCGAGACTATATAATAGTCTTTGTCGTCGGAGAAAATATTCTTACGCTTATGTTAGTGCTTAATCAATTAGTAAGACAAGTTTTTGATGAACAGAGCGCAATTTTCTGGTTGTTAGAAATTGTTTGCCGACGGAAAAATAAATCGGATTATTTTAATAACAAATATAAATCGATGAGGTTAATTTCTATATGTCTATAATAATAACAATAACAATAATAACAACAACAACAATAATAACAACAATAATAACAACAACAACAGCAATAATAACAATAACAACAACAATAATAATAACAATAATAATAATAACAATAATAATAATAACAATAATAATAATAATAACAATAACAACAATACGAGGGTGAGTAAAAAAGTAATGCCGTTTTGTTTAGGACAGGTATAATTAC
>CM042150.1:52253296-52258296 GCA_023376005.1 Doryteuthis pealeii
TCCATTCATTGTTCATTTCTATCTTGGTAAATACAGCTTCAAACTCGGAGCTTTTATGACACCTTGTATATATTAATACTCTTGTTCCTTAATCTTTCGACTGTTATCCTCTTTTAACACCCTCTGGTTAAAAATGAGACCGTCCAAATCATCTACGATGAAATGCAAAAATGCAAATCTTGTTTATCTGGTATCACTTATCCGCCGAATTCTTATTTTTTTAAGTGTCACCTTAGCTAAATAATGGACAATTCCGTTTTTAATTAAATAAAGGTAGGAAAAGGGACATGCTACACAGAAACAATATGATAAGAAAGAAAGACGGTATAGGAAGCGATAACGCTAATCTGTTCCAATCAAACATAATGAAAGAGAGAGAGAGAGAGAGAGAGAGAGAGAGAGAAGAGAGAGAGAGAGAGAGAGAGAGAGAGAGAGAGAGTTAAATCAAGATTATTATACTTTTTACAAATTGAACTATTTTGAAATAGCTCTTAACATATTAAACGTTGTAATAATTACATTATCATACTGTGGTATATTCACAGGTCATGCTAGTCGCTTATTATTTTTGAATTATTCAAACTTTCGATACAATAGAGATAACTAAGATACGGTAATCAAAATCTCTAAAATTAGGAGGCCAGTTTCCATTCCTAGGTTGCAATATCTCATCTATAGACAGATTATTCATCATATGGAAATCTGATCTCCCAAGCCGTAGCCGTATTAGTGCTACTGTACGGTGCACCACTTGGACCCTAACGAAACGCTTAGAGAAAAACCTATACGGTAGCTACACAAGGATGCTGCGCAGATCAAATAGAGTTGGTGGTAGCAATGTTTCTATTTAGGACCTTCTTTATCCTCCGTATACTTACAACTGCATACCATATATATATATATATATATATATATATATATATATATATATATATATATGGATATGAATTTGTAAGTATATGGAGGATTAAGAAGGTCCTAAATAGAAACATCGCTACCACTAACTCATTTGATCTAATATATATATATATATATATATATATATATATATTTGAGAATATGTGCTTAATTGAAGTCGAACCTAATTTTATGAAAGTTAATTCATTAATAATTAATTAGGCGGGATTTACTTTCATAAAATTAGGTTCGACTTCAATTAAGCACATATTCTCCCAAATATTGTCGGCTGAAAATAGCCATATCACAAACATCGTATGTTTGTTTACTTCTCATATATATATATATATATATAATATATATATATATATATACTAGTGACCCACTGGGTCACCGATTCAGCTCTGGGTAGATAATTGAAATTAGGGAAAAGGGAGTTAACAAAGCGAATAAAATAATAAAAAATACGGCCGGACGAAACCTTAAGATTATTTTGTTAGCTTTCTAAGAAGGGAAATGTTTGACCTCATTTAAACTACGGGTTGCTGGTTGTGAAATTTAACATAGAAATACATTTCACATTCTCCCGGCTCTCTCTCTCTCTCTCTCTCTCTCTCTCTCTCTCTCTCCAGCATTATATAACAAGGAGGTAGTCAAGAGATACATAGAGGGAAAGAAAGAGATAGACACAGAGTAAAGTAAGAGATTGGTCGGTTTTTGACTTAATTGCAAATTACGACTAATTAGAACCAATTAGAACAGAATTCTTTTGATACATAATTCAATCTTAAAAGTAAGGAATGATTTAGTATAATTTTCGTGTCATCAAACTAAACAATAAAAAACATTTAGAAATCAAAATTTGATTAACTCAGGTTTAGTATATATATATATATATATATATATATATATATATATATATATATATATATATATATATATATTATATATATATATATATATATATATATATATATATATATAATATATATATATATATATATAATATATATATATATATATATATATATATATATATATATATAATATATATATATATATTATATATATATATATATATATATATATATATATATATATATATATATATATATATATATATATATATATATATATATATATATATATATATATATATATATATATATATATATATATATTATATATATATATATATATATATATATATATATATATTATATATATATATATATATATATATATATATATATATATATATATATATATATATATATATATATATACTGGAGAAATAGAGAAATAATAAAACTAAGAAAATTTTTTTCAATGACGAAAGTAAATTTAAACGAAGAAAGTATTACGTAGAAAAAACGTGGGAGTGAAACTTAAAAATCTGAGAAAAGAAAAAAAATCGAAAGAAAAAAAAAAAAAGAATGAAATTGCGAAGAGGATTTTGGCGCCTCTTCAATCATGCTGACGTTTCTTGTCCTTATACTTCAGTGTTACGCTTAATCCAAATGATTGATCGTTTGAATTATGGTTTTGAACAAGGAAAAGAAAACTCTCGTTAGACGATAAGTGAGAGAGACTCTGACACTCGTCTCAAATCAACACACTAACGAATTATGCTCTCTGAAAGTCAATCGAACTGACGTCCATGCGTGAAAATGGCGTATCAGTTTTTGGAGCGTCTGAAGACAGAAGAGTTGTCTTGAATGGCAACAACAGCCGGAATTTAGATCAATCATCGAGTTATCTTCCCTTTGTGTTAGGGTATTATGAAATGATATCTACCTGGAAGGATTGATTTAAGTGAAACGCGGTGGTGTACTAGTTAAAGTCGTAGGAAATGGACTAGTTAACCCGAGTTCAATTCCTGGACGAAGCCACAGTTCACATAGCGGCTAATACCCTTGGGAAAGGTATGAATCCAACTATTCTCCTTCCAGCTATGGGTAAATAATAGGGCAGACTGGGCTCTTTAACCTTGGTTAGGCAACCAGTCTAGGAGAAGGAAAACCGAATTCAAACCTGGTGTTCATATCTATCTATCTGAGCTTGTTCATATCTATCTATCTATCTATCTACTAGAATAGGCTCAGGCCAACTTAGTGATCTATTTCAATAAAAAGAAATGCCTGAAATGATTGTCTGTTTTTTAAACTGTTACTTGCAGGTTCGAACCCACGGGGAAAATGATTTCGAAACTTAGAGGTTCAGTCCTTGTTCACTTTAAGGTTTAGTGTCGAATAATTTTCTTCCTATTTTATTCAGTATATTCCATCACTGTTCAAACAATTTTTCCATCCTAATGTCCTGATGAAGATTTGATAAAAACCGAAACGTTTTAACGCCGACTTCACAATCTATAATAGATTTATCTTTTTAGGAATTCTTTGTTTTTGTTCTTTCTATTTCTACTTACTCTATTTACTTCCATATTTACCCCCACCATCTATCTATCTATCTATCTATCTATCTATCTATCTATCACAGTCTGCTTCTTATCTATCTATCTATCTCAGTCTGCTTCTTATCTATCTATCTATCTATCTATCTATCTATCTCAGTCTGCTTCTTATCTATCTATCTATCTATCTATCTCAGTCTGCTTCTATCTATCTATCTATCTATCTATCTATCTATCTATCTCAGTCTGCTTCTTATCTATCTCTATCTATCTATCTATCTCAGTCTGCTTCTATCTATCTATCTATCTATCTATCTATCTCATCTATCTATCTATCTATCTATCTATCTAGTCTATCTATCTATCTATCTATCTATCTATCTATCTATCTAAGTCTGCTTCTTATCTATCTATCTATCTATCTATCTATCTATCTATCTATCTATCTATCTCAGTCTGCTTCTTATCTATCTATCTATCTTCTGCTTCTTATCTATCTATCTATCTATCTATCACAGTTTGCTTCTTATCTATCTCAGTCTGCTTCTTATCTATCTATCTATCTATCTATCTATCTATCTATCTATCTATCACAGTCTGCTTCTTATCTATCTATCTCTGAAGGCGTACTTCTGTAATCCAGCTACTTAGAGGCTTGATCGAGTAGTTGATTTGAGTTCGGGTGCTCGGTCGAGGGCGGAAACCAAATCTATCTTTCTATCGATCTATCTCACAATCTGGTTCCCATTTATCTATCAACAACTACTTGACTCAATAGCCATTAATAGCGAGTTTAATTTCGACTTGACACTCCCAAATTGGATTTTTGATCCAGACTAAGCTACATCCAATGCGTGTCATGTCGTATGGTTAGCGAGCTAGGCCACCAGACCATAGATAGTGAGTTCCCATTCAAAATTAGTGGTTGAAACGGTAACGAGTTTAGTATCAACACCTGCTTTCTGTATTTTAATTTTGAGAATCTTGATTTGTCAAGTAAAGAAGTTCTCCTTTCCTGGAAGATTGGCGCTACATAATCTTCTTGTCTTGTAGTCATAAATTCGTAAATACATGAATATTTCGTTATAACCAAATGGAAACTTGTGCTCTGTATACAGCAGAGCTACTCAAAATGGCCATATACACCACTGGGGGGTGTGTGTGCAAATTTTGACAGTGAGTAAAAGAATAGGGGTCCACGGGGGGTGGGGATGAAAAGATTAAAAATAAGAATTAAATTTGAAATAGTAATAAGCGTTTGCTCAACCATTGAGTTGTACGCTTTTGCACACATTTTGGAAGCGAGAGAGAGAGAGAGAGAGAGAGAGAGAGAGAGAGAGAGAGAGAGAGAGAGAGAGAGAGAGAGATAAAGAAAGAGATAAAGAGAAAGAGAGCAAGAGTTAGGGAGATAGAGAAAGAGAGTGAGAATTAGAGAAAGAGAGCGAGAGTTAGCGAGAGAGAGAGAGAGAGGGGGAGGTAGAGAGACGATGAAGAGGAAGATGTTAGGGAGAAGGAGAGAGAGAGAGAGAGAGAGAGAGAGTGGGTAGAGAGACGATTAGAAGATGTTAGGGAGAAGGAGAGAGAGAGAGAGAGAGAGAGAGAGACGATGAAGAAGAAGAAGAGAGAGAGAGAGAGAGAGAGAGAGAGAGAGAGAGAGAGAGAGAGAGAGAGAGGGGGGGGGAGGGAAATG
>CM042150.1:52260796-52272246 GCA_023376005.1 Doryteuthis pealeii
CACAAGCACACACAAATAATACATACACAAGCGCGCACGCACATACATACACAAGCGCGCATGCACATACAACACACACACAAAGCGCGCACATACAAACAAAGAAGCGCGCGCACACACACACACCACACACACACACGCACACACACGCACACACACACACACACACACACACAGACACACAGAGAGAAGCGCAAACAAGTGCGTACGCGCACACACACACGTATATATTGTATATATAGGAAAGAAGAACAAAAGCATAGAAAATCAGTAGGAAAAACTGTAATTGAATTACCAATCTTAACAGATTTAATTGTGTCATAGCACACTAAAACTAAAAGTACAAACTTCTTTAACGATTCACATATTGAAATATTGCTAGATAACATTCCAACAGCTCGCTCTTTTTTTCTCTCTTTACTTCTAAATGGAGCAAAGAATTAATGTTCCACCCGATAAATAGAAAAGAAAAAGAAAGAAAAACATTTAAAATACAAATGAATAAATACAAAAGAATGTTCGTTAAGACTGGAATAATGACTCATTGTTGTTCTTGTTTATTATACTTTGTACATATTAAACTATTTTTCAATAGTTCTTAGGCAAACATATCAAACATTGTAATAATTGAATTATCATACTGTGGTATATGTACAGGTCCTGCCAGTTTAAAATATTTGAAATCAAAATTTAACTAGTAATTCATTAGCAGAGTCATGTTAAATAACTCGTAAGTTGACATGTAGTAATCTTTGGCTGACCTGCTAGCGGTACTTTCACTGGTTGTTTTGGTTATGTGACTACCCAGCTATGAGAATAAATTCATTAGAGTAGTACCAGGCACCAAAGCAAAAGGGCGAGCAAAATGGTTATTTGATTCTTTTTGTTCTTTTTTTCTTCTTCTTTGATTCTTCTTGTTTTTCTTCTTCGATTCTTTGATTCTTCTTCTTTGATTCTTCTCATTCTTCTTTTTTGATTCTTCTTCCTGTTCAGTAGGTATGTGCATTTTCTCGCTGACTCTAAAAAGGGTGATCAAATGAAATTCTTCTAAAAATCATATAAAATAAACTAACTATCCGATTTTAATAAAACTTTCGGTATATGAAGTAATAAAAGACGAACTTTTATTGTAAATAAATGTTTACTAAATTGAAAAGGCTAATCAATTTTTTCATTAGTCTTTGTTTCGGGCATTGATCCCCCGTATAAAATTTTTTTTTGTATATAAATAAATTTTACATTTTTGGAAAGATAAATTAATGACGGAACATATATAAAAAAGATAATTCGCTACCAATTCGGTTTTGGAAATATGGCATCTTAAACATTCAAACTTAAATCTCGTAAATAAGAAAGAAATATGTATTTTTTTTTCTAAATTGTTAGATTATTTTCTAGAGAATTTTATATTAAAATTTCCTATTGTCTACTTTTTGTTTTCAGGGATTTTAAAACATTTATAAAATGTAAAATAAATACTTTTGTTTAGTGTATATCAAAATCGTATTTTTTTTAATCAAAGAAAATATTGTATAAAAAATGACATAATAGAATTCGATTTTTATTTTAAAAAAATTTGATAATAATGTTTGAATTAAAAATTGTCGTTATTCTTATTAATGGATGGATCTAACGATAATAATATTCGCTTTGGTTTTTGAGGAAAACTCTTGTAGTTGTTGTTGTTGCAGCGCTGGGTGTTATGTACATAAGTTAAATCGTGAGGCATCAAGGAAATGCTAAATTAGTAATTTGTTTTTGCTTCAGAAAAAAAAAAAATTATACGTACGATCCTCCATACTAAAAAGTAGTGCACACATCAAGATGCGATAACAACAAAGATTAAGAATTTACGGGAATTTACTTTTAAATGCAAAAATTTAAGTTTTATGTAAGAGAAATTTGTTTTTTCTTTTTTATAACACATAAACTTGGAATTGTTCTTTATATTAAACGTAAAAGAAAACATTAAAAAATTAATTTTCCATTGGAGTCGGGTCAGAGTGGACCAGGGAGCAATGGTCATGAAGGGGTGCTCCACATTCCCCAAACCTCCAGAACTGGAACCTCACCATCAGATAGAGTTTAACTTCAATCCCAGGACATGTAGACCCTCAGTCACCGCCTTCTAGCACCCATATGATAAAAAGGGGTCGGAGTTTTCCATAAGGGCAATAGGGTTGGGAAAATCATATAGGTGCTAGGGCTTGACATGACCAGCCGATTGATCGGAGGGGGCCTCTCCAACCGCCCGTCATGATAGGGCCAAAGTGGAGTATTGCAAGTTATGAACTGCTCATCCACCTGGGTTCTATCCTTAAGCATCACGGTTCGCCACCCACGGCCAACAGGTGGCCCCATTGGGTGAGTCTTACCCCTCTGCAGAGGTGCAGTCGGTGCATTCTAACGCCCCAGCCGACAGGGTGGTTAGTAGATAGAATACTTAAAACCGTATAACTATGCTAACAAATAATTTTTACTTAATCGTTACTTGAAACCATATAATTTAATGCAAATTAAATTAAAGTACTACACAAAACAATGTAACTATGAGCAGATTATTTATATCAAGAATTAGTTACCTGAAGCTACAATTGCATAGAAATTATTATAAATTTTAGCTTAAACTATATAATATTTTAGAAAAAAGGGACTAACTGACATAACATAAAAAAGAGTTGATATACAGTCAACAAATAAAGCACCTAACCATCTACCTATCTATGAAATACTCTCGATACCGATATACCTATGCGATTCTGTCCATATATCTAATTCTATTCACATCTATCTATCTATCCATATTTATCTATCTATCCATATCTAATTCTATCCATCTAATTATATCCGTACATATCTATCTGTACATATCTAATTGTTTCCATATCAATCCATCTAATTCTATCCATATCTATATATCTATCTAATTCTATCCATATTTATCCATCTATCTATCTAATTCTATCCATATCTATCCATCAAATTTATCCATATCTCTCAATCTAATTCTATCCATATCTATCCATCAAATTTTATCCATATCTCTCAATCTAATTCTACCCATATATATTCATCTATATTAATTCTATCCATATATATCAATCCCTCTATCTAATTCTACCCATATCTATCTATCGATCTATCAATCCATCTAATTCTATCCATATCTATCTATCCATATAATTCTATCTCTCCACCGTTCTAATTAACGTATCAAATATTTTACTTCTTGAACAAGTGATCTCATTTTCTTACTCAATCGCCTGATTTCAATAATTCCATACTTTCAAGTCCATTAAGACTCTGATTACACCTTATCACTTTATTAACCAGCAAAATACACAAACAATGCCAAGTGAAATTGCCACTTCTTACAGAAATCTCCGCGATTGTTAACTTGAAGCTTTGGTGCCAAGAATTTTTTTATTAGAATAACGCATTAACGACTTTGGCTTACTTTCATTTTGATAGCATATACCTATATATTAAGATATTATTAGTTATCACATGTTAACAAGACTGCATTAAGAAAGAAATAAAATCGCTAAAATAGGTGGAAATCTTTATTTAAAATTGAGATGACACTAATATATTTGCCGAAGGGGCCGAGTTAGCTCAGTCGGTAGGGCGTTCGGCTAGAAACCACAAGGTTCCTAGTTCGCCAACTCAGCGTATGAGTAGCACAGGGATCTGTGCGGTAAAATAAGGAGCTGATGGTAGGTGTGGCGCTCCACCTCAGACGCCAAAACAATCTCCTTGGTCTAGTGTTATTGAAAAGGGGATAGACTCCCTCGCTGACTGGCTGATACCGATATTAGGCCGCCCCGACGACGACTTTACTTTATATATATTATATATATATATATATATATATATATATATATGATAAGAAGTCTGCAATCGCTTGTAATTAATCAATATCTTGATTAATTCATGGCAATTAACCTTGAAGATCATTTATGGTGAAACTTGAGTGGGTTATTTCTATATCCACCTTAATACTATATATATATATATATATATATATATATATATACGATGGTCGTTCAATAAATATTCATTCAGCTCTGTCGGTTGGGGCTGTAGAATACACCGACTGCACCTCTGCACAGGAGTAAGACTCCCTTAATGGGTCCACCTGTTGGGCGTGGATGGTAACCCGTGATACTTAAGGACAGAATTCTGGTGATTTGCTTGGCCATGACATGCCACACTCCACTTGGGCCCTTGGGCTAGACGGGCGATCAGAGAGGCTCTCCGATCAATCGAGTTGTCGCGTCAAGTCCTAGCACCTATATTGTTCTCCCGACCGCATTGCTCTTATGGCAACCCTCCACCCTTTTTATCATATATATGCTGAGGGTCTTAGGTCCTGTGTATGACGTTAAATAGCATCTAGAGGTGAAGTTCCAATTCTAGAGCTATAGGAAGTATGGAATATTCCTTTATTGCCATTACTCACTAGTTCACTCTGACCCAGAGTGGTAGTACCTGTTAGGGTACCATCTATGGGTTAGATAGATAAAAATGAGCTGTAAAATTTAGTTATTTTTAAAAATACTCAGTAAGAATAATTAAAACAAACATATTCGGAATAAAATAACCCAAAGTTTGACATGCCGTAAAATCCAACTTACAAACAATAAGTAAAGTAATTAAAATCAGTGGAATCGCCTATTTTTGGTATCAGCCGAACAGCAAGGGAGTCTATTATCTTTTCACTAGCCTCTCTGATCGCCCTTTGGTCATTTACATCCAGGGCTTATCTGGTTCAATCCTAGGAGGCCGTACCTCCAGGCAGCATCTATCCGATTGCACTAAAAAGAGTTTGGATCAATATCCCCCCCTGACGATTGAGGCACACATCAAAGAGGATTACAAGCCATCCGAAATCCCCACATTAAACTCGACCCTCAGTCAAACCTGCCTTTGTGAGGGTGGGGTGGAGATTGGTAATTACATCCTTGATGCTATGGGCAGCATATATAGCTCGCATGTGTGGAGGCGCTTTGTATAATGGTTAGAGTCGTAGGAAATGAACTCGTCAACAGGAGTTCAATTCCTGGATGAAGCTGTTAGCTTTTCACATCACGCTAACACCCTTGGGAAAGGCATAAATCCAATTCTCCCTCCAGCTAGGGGTAAATAGCAGGACAGACTAGACTCTTTATCCATGGCTAGGTAACCAGTCTAGGAGAAGGAAAACTCTGAATTCAAACCTGTTAAACTCCGCTTAAGAAATTGACATTGTGTCGCATCCTGCTCGTGTGGAGGGGTTGGTATATATATATATATATATATATATATATATATATATATATATATATATATATATATCCCGTAAGCCAGACAACCAGTTCCCAAAATAGTGTGGGCTACATGCTACAGGAAACATGCTTCTAAAATACCCTGGAATTAACCTGAAAGCATGTGCCGTGCCATTAGTGTCAATTCCTGAGAACAAGCTGTTACCGATAAAAACAACAGATTAACAGAACTGCAAGAGCTGACTCCACACGAGTAGGATGTGGCACACGGTCAATTTCTTGAGCGGAGTTTAACAGGTTTGAATTCAGAAATTTCCTTCTTGACGAATTGCCTAATGTTATAGAGCCCAGTCTGGGGGGTATTAGCACTATGGGAAATGCAAACAGCCTCGTCCAGGATTCTGAACAGATAAGTAGCGATAGCTAAGTAGAAGTGACATGCCAGGACATCCTAAATTTGCAAAGTTGGGGATATTATCCTCTTCACTCCCTATTCCCACCGCGAATTAGACATGTTCCCCACTGTGTAAAGACAATAGCTACTCTGAAAAAGGCAATATATCAGTTTTATTAGCTATCTGCTCACATTTTCCAACTAATATGTTCCTGGACGGCTTGTGTGCGGGGAAGGGAGATTAAGAGGCGCTGTCTGATGGACGTATCAAATTACTCCTTAAAATCGATCATATAATCGAGATAATCAGACGGTCGTCTTCATTGTTAATTAATTTCGAACCCGAAAAAAATTTAGCCTTCAAAACACTGAATTACCACCCTTTATATATATATATATATATATATCTTATTATAATGGAGATTATGTGTTTTTCTGTCTGTAACCGAAACTGTATTACTAATCGAGTCACAATTAACATAGTTATTTACATCACATTCTCCATGATTTTATTTATATTTAAACCTCAATTATTAATAAAATTTCTTCACCTTTTTATTAGTGTTGTCCATATCTACATACAAATAACATGCAATTGTATTTATATATACAAAAAATAGCGGTTTGCAGTGTGAATGGGAAGGCTAATTTGCATATTGATATTAAAAATGTGATTTTATTAAATATGTGCTTAGTATTATTGATTTCCAACTGTTTGGTTTTATTTTAATGAATATAAGCAAAAATCTCTTCAATGAATCTTAAATGAAATCCATTAACAAGAAAAAATAACTGTCATTTTATTATTTATTTCCTAATTTAACTAAATAGTTAAATAAGTAAAATTCAGCAATGAAAGACAGGAATGATGGAAGAGTAAGTTTCATTTCTATTTTTCTATTATACCCCCACTCTGTTACATATCTTTTTGTCAGCCTCTAATTTAATACGATATTTCATTACATTAAAACTTAAATACTTGCACCCGGAGGGTGCATATATTTGCTAGTATATATAAAGGGAGGTAATTCAGTGTATATATATATATATATATATATATATATATATATATATATATATAGCGTGTACAGAAGTAACCTACACGAGTTTCACCATAACTCGAGTTGGCTATTTCTGTACACACTATATAATAAATCCGCTCTACTTACGTATTGAGCACTTTATATTTGTTATAACGCTGACTTATCCAAGTAACACTTGTACCAACCATATATTGAGACCAACCCAATATTTTTACCGGTAAGTCATTCCTTTTACACACACACACACACACACACACACACACACACACATATATATAAGGGAGGGTAGCGTGGACATGGAGAAAACGGTGCTTGTTTGCTGACAGTTTCTCGTTGATAAGATTATCAAACCAGACACTCGTATAAGCGAGAAACTGTCAGTAACCAAGCGCCCTTGACTTCATAACCACGCTAATTTAGATATACATATACTATCCACGAATATTGAACACACTATATATATATATATATATATATATATATATATATATATATATATATTTATATATACCGACGACAATCTTATATTTAAAAAGGAGGTGTTCGTTGTGTAATGGTTTTCATCGCAGGAAACGAACACGCCGAACATAGTTCAAATCCTGGATAAGGCTGATGATGTGTCCCATCGTTGAGTAATGGTTAACAAACTAATCCATTATAAGTGAATAGCGAGTTCGATTCTCGTTGGAACTTTTGTCACATTCTACCCGTGGCGAACGGGTTGGGTAAAAAAGGGAGGTCTCCCATCGTGGTGTAATGGTGTAATGGTTAGCAAACTCATCTCGCAGATCTATTACTATTGAATAGCGAGTTCGATCCTCGCTGGATGCCCCATACTTGCACTCTGTCTCACATTCTACCCGTGGCAAACGGATTGGATATTTACCTTGGGTATCTATCCTTGGGAAAGTTATAAATCTAATCTTCCAGCTATGTGTAAATAGTAGGGCAAACAGGGTTCTTTAACTTTGGTACGTTAACTGGTCCAGGAAAACGCTGACTTCAAACCAATTAAACCCCGCATAAAAAATGAACATGCGTTACCCCTACTTGTATGGAAGGGTTGGGCTCAGTCGGCAGAGCGTTCAGCTAGAAACCACAAGGTTCTGTGTTCGATACCGGTCCTCGCCAACTCAGCGTATGAGTAGCACAGGGGTCTGTGCGGTAAAGTAAGGAGCTGATGGTAGGTGTGGCACTCCACCTCAGACGCAAAAACAATCTCCTTGGTCTAGCGCTAGTGAAAAGGGGATAGACTCCCTCGCTGATTGGCTGATACCGACTTTACTTATATATATATATGAAGTTAAGTAAACAAACAAATGTGTTTATTTTTTATATGGCTTTAAGCCGAACATTTTTGGAGGATATGTGCTTAATTGAAGTCATACCTAATTTTGAAAATTAATTAGTTAATAATTAATGAATTTAGGCGGGTATATATATATATATATATATATATATATATATATATATATATGAAATTTTACTCCCATATCTAAAAAAGAAAAGTAAACTGAATATCTTAAAATTTGAAGTATTTCTTTACTAATCAACTTTTTATTCTCTATATTAACTACATCGATTGGGCACCGCATGTGGTGTAATAGCAAGATAGATTCACAAACCATTGTTAGTGAGTTCGATTCTCACTGGGCGCCACATAATTTGGCCTCGTGCCACACCCAAGATAAGCTTAGTAAATAAGTATTAACTGCATCGATTGAATCTTTTGTTCTGACAAAATGTACCATTGTTCTCGCAATTAGAGACAAGTAGTAGCTTCAAACTTATAAAACAATTTGTTTGTGTGAGAGCGTGCGTGCGTGTATGTGTAATAGTTCTTAACTCGCACTGCAATTTCACTGATAACTATTGAGTCAGTATCGAGTTGCCAAAATTTTTCTTCTCTTTGTAATGGAATCTACTTTAAAATTACTGATGGAAGTAGACAGACACAAAAATAGGCAAATGGCGACCCCCAGAGTCATTTCCGAGGTTAGTGATTAGGAACAATATCGATTTCAGTAAGTAATCACAAATCAGTGGAAAGTGAATCGAAGTGCTTTCAGACAGGTTGGGTGGCCAGGGGTCAGAGATCAAGAACCAATTTTAGAATAAATAGTGTAGACCGAAAGAAAAAAAAAGAGTAGGTATTGATTACCAAGAATATTTAAGTACCTCGTTTAAAATAATGTTTTTGTACCATTTTATCTTATCGTTTCATTTTGTACCTTTGCACCTCTGTCTTGAAAGATACCGATTTCCAAAGCGCGGAAATCGTCCACGCCGTTGGCTGGGCTTAGAATACGTGTTATATACCCACATCTCGGGTATACAATAGAGAGAGAGAGAAGAGAGAGAGAGAGAGAGAGAGAGAGAGAGAGAGACAGACAGACAGACAGACAGACAGACATGTAGATTATAGATAGATTGATGTAGATCAATGGTTCTCAACTTTTTAAAAAAACCTATGGACCCCTTTTAACCGTACTTCACTCTGGTTGACCATCCCATAATCATTCGATGTTTAAAAATCCCATTGTAATTCTATAGTTTTGCTTGCCTGGGTCCCTAAAGATTTTATATGGTCTCTGGGGTCCACATGGACCCCGGTTGAGAAGCACTGATGTAGATGGTTGGTCTTACTTTACATTCTGCTTACTTCGTCTACTCGTCTGGATTCATTCTTGATGTATTCAAACTGTTTTCAAAACTCAATCTTCTTTTAAACAGTTTTTTTAAAAACATCTTTTCTATTTGATATCAGCAACTTGATATTAGTATAGTTTGTTACCTCCTTCTCTTTCTCGGGAAGTCCCCGTGGAGTAGTGAGTAACGTGCTGGACTGCGACATTGTGGTAACCGAGGTCAAACTCCAATCGTCATATAACATTCACTTTAGGATTAATACCCTTGGGGAAAGTATGAACTCCTTCATTTCCCCTGCTATGGGTTAAATTGTACCACTACTGTGTCAGTAAATATCCAATGAAGGTTGATATGCCATTAAACAAAGAAACATTCTCCTTTATAATAATTTTAGTAAACCACTGTGGCTTTAAAGCCAATAGCATTATCGAGGAAAATGCATTATGTAATTTTTTTACACTTTCCCTTACTACTTCCGCTCATGCGCTGTGCAGTAATTATTTCACTGTATCGAGCTAGAATTTTTTTTCGTCTTGTCATCCATTTCCTAAAAAAAACTTTCATCTAACGATTGTGTTTTCTATTTATAAAAAAATCATATGAAACTATTAGTAATGAAAACAAAACTAATAAGATGAGAATCACCGCTTTCTAAGCACATATATGATAAAAAAAGTAGGAAGCGAGTGGTGTAATGGTTAAAGTCATGGGAAATGGACTAGTTGCCCCGAGGTTAAATCATGGACGCGGAAATTGCATTTTCATTAGCGCTAATACCCTTGGGAAAGGTATGAATCCTATCTCCCTCCAGGTATGGGTTAATACGTAGGACAGGCTGGGCTCTTTAACCCTTGGTTAGGCAACCGGTCTAGGAAAGGAAAAGTCTGAATTCAAACCTGTTAACTTCGCTTAATAAATTGACCTTGTGTCACATCTTGCTCGTGCGGATGAGTTGGTAAATATATATATATATATATATATTTACCGAACCCTCCGGAGTTTAACAGGTTTGAATTCAGAGTTTTCCTTCTCCTAGACCGGTTGCCCTAACCAAGGTTAAAGAGCCCGGTCTGCGCCTACTATTATCCATAGCTGGAGGGAGAGTAGAATTCATAACCTTTCCCAAAGTGTGATCTAGACGCCCTAAGTGAAAACTGCAATACCACGTTCCAGGATAATGAACTCGGGGCACGAGTCCATTTCCTATGACTTAAACCATTAACACCAACGCGCTTTCAAATCATCATACTATATGATAAAAAGACGACGGAGATTGTCATAAAGGCCTAACTAATTGTGTGTCACCTCTTTATGCAAATCTACAGATGGTCCCAAGAAAGAATTATTATCAGTTGAATTGATGTTAAGTTTATTCTTATTGGTTAAATTATATTCCATGATAGTATTATCTTTTTAATTGCTTAAAAACAGTTGTATTTCCATTTTTCGAACTACGAGTGTAAAACCATAAAACTGAGCTCGTAAGTCGGCAGCAGAAAAGGAGATGCAATTTATCTAATTATTTATTGCCCTTCATTTTAAAGCTTCTTGAGTTTTAACGAAAAAATACACTCTACATACTGATAAATTGCATAAAAGTGTACACAAATAAGGACTCCAATAAAGCAATGTATTTACATATGTACTTTAATATCTACATAGTCATAAAGAGCAGACACAAAATTCAGCGTCTAAGTTAAACAAATAGCTGCTTTGTAAATCAAGACCCCCACCTTATTTTCTCGGAAAATGAACAGTTTCGAAAAAAATATTTCATGAGAGAAAATAAACTATATGAAATAAGGTTCATACAAATACGGCGTCTTAGCTTTAATGAACCGAGGAATGTTTGAATATTTTTCCATTAAAGAAGAGAACAAGAACGTGTCTTTAAAGGATATCTTGAAGCTCGTGGGTACCGTAAAAAAATTTTCAGCTCCAAGATTTAACCAGAGAATCTTCGGAGAAGCCACATTTAGAACTGTCATCAGTCGGTGTCCTCACGTCTACAACTCGACCACTTGTGTTGACACTGGAGATTTTGGAAAAAATTCATGTCAGCACTCATTCGTATAGAAATCAATATAACCAATCTCT